>WBNH01019319.1:0-18105 GCA_013401255.1 Urocolius indicus
ATCTTCCGGACACCTACTACACTGTCTGAAGGTAATCTTTGGGAGTCTTCATATTTTGTAGTTTGAAATAGGAAGAGATACATTTATTTCACTAATTCTGTCTCAATTTCTGTCACTGTTAGGATTTTCAATATTTTTATAACTTTGTGGTATGCAATGTCACACAATGCAGGGAAACAAACCTCTTTTATGAGTTTTATTAGCAGTCAGAGTTAAGGAGAGCTTGGTGCTTATGTCTGTGAAAGTGTGGTATAAACGATGAGTTATATAGTAAAACAAAGGGCTTGTCCAAGGGGAAGCAAAACTAAATCACAAAGCCCCCACCACACATTGTCTGCAATGGTTTTCTGTGAAAGGCAGATTTAATGGATTGACGAAAATGACAGGCGCATGAACCAGGTGCCGTTGGCACTGTGACGTCGTATCAGGAAGCACAGCATCCTGCACAAAGAGGGATATTTAGTATTTATAAAGGTAGAATTCAATCATCTTTTACTCTTGTTAGTCATTCAGGATGATAATGGGAGACATGCACTACTACCGCAGTATGCTGGAGAAAAGGTAGGATTTTGATGTGCTGCCAGACACAGTGGGTAGTAAAGACTGGTGGCTGACTATTTCCTCCTGATGTGAGTGGCTGAATGCAAGCTCTATTAAAGACAAAAGCAGGACAAAAGAGGAAGAGGCTAGACAAATATGATTTGTATCTGTTTCTGCTCACTTCTAGGTGTGGACTTTCAGATGTAAATACAATAAAGAGAAAATAGAAATGAGAACAAAGTTGTCTGTCAACATGGCTTCTATGACAGATTTTTCTTGCTGTTCAACAATGATTCTAATTCAATTGCTGGCTGCTGTGAAGGAGATGAGATGCCAGAAGCAGAAGCGCTGCAAACCAGAACAAAAAATAATTACTAGTAGAAATGTGCTGCAAATAATTCCCTTGAAAATACAGTTGCATTGTTCTTCTAGTTTGCTTATACCCAAATATTTCTGTTTTCTGGTCGTTGAATTGAAATGCATCTCGATGGTATGAAACTTTCCACCTGATGACAGAAGAAATGTCTGAGCAGTTATGCATGACCTGATATCATTGTATTCAGGAGATTTGGAAACCTAAAAAAAATCATCAGATAGGCTTTTTAGAGAGAGGAAGAAGGAAAGCAGGTAGAACTTTGTCTGATTTGGCATAGAGGAGTGTTTGTTTTGGCTGTTTAGTTTGTGCTTTAAAATTGACTGACATCTAAACGTGTTCAGAATGTGATTCTTTTATTGACCCCAGTCTATTGCAAACTGGCACCTGGGTAAGTTTATACTATCAAAACCAGCTGAAAGAGGAGTGCCCTGGCTGTATAGCAGAGCTTGGACAAGACAAGTTGCCCATGACTGTGGCTTGGCTAAGGACTCTGACCAGAGCTTGTAATTATGGCAGATGTAGGGACAGAATTGTGCAAAATTTACATCTAGAAAAACCTTCTATTAAGCAGAAAAAAATGTTACTCATATCCTGGAGTATGCTCGATGATGGAGAAAGATAAATTCTTTGACAATAATTATGTTGTGAAATGATGACATAAGGTGCTGGAGAATTGGGAGCTTTCTTTGTATATTCATGGGAATTGTTCTTTGCATGGCCCAATACAGTTGACGGAGTAGACTGCCAGACAAGCACCAAAATGTACTGATATAAGGGGTAGGTTTTATTCTCACCATTTTCCTGATTGGACCAGCAGATGGAAACGGTGATGTGATCATTTATCTTCAAAATTGCCCTAGTAATCTGCAATGTTAGCACAGATTATGTTATAATTGCTAGAACTGGAATAAAAGAGATTGCAGCATCTGTAAAGCTAGTGGTAAATTTAAAGGATATAAAAATCAGCTCCATGTCAGGGGACATTCTCACTAGTATATTACATTTCACGTACACAAATGTAGCGATGAAAGAGCAGAAGCTTATGACAAACATCATTTGAATTTTATTGTTGAATTTTCTCTGCAGCTGGTCTAGAGAAGTTACTATAAAATACAGCCCTTGCAGCCCATGCTAGTGAGCACGACACTGTGTAGAACCCAGCCTGAGACAATGAACTAAGTGGCACAATCCTGTTAATACTGTTATGGGACAGGGTTTTTTTAAAGTATTCCTCTCCATACAATTTTTTAAATTTCCTAATATAACATCACTTCAGTCTCTAAATTGTTTAATTTCACAGTACCAGATTTAAGTTTCTAAGCTACAGGCAGAAAAAAATGAAGACAAGATAAGACTAAAATTAAAATCTAGTTATGTACTTAACTTGTTAATTAAAGGCAGGATTTCAGTCTTACTGCAGAACTTGGGTAAGGTCTCGTTAGACAGTTGCTTGCATGAACCAATCACATATATGGGTCATAATTAACTGCATTTAAAGCCAAAGAGAAATTTTAGTGCAGTGTCAAACTCTGATAAAATCCCATCTTTCTATTTGTCTACTTCTATGTACCTCAATTGCACAAAGCTATTGGATATGTTCTTGTACTTGTGAGTCACATTAAAACCTCCAGAATAAAGATTTAACTGATAAGGATTTCCTTTTTACTTGAAACAATATGTTTACTTCAAACAAATGTTGCAGTTGATCAGCTTAAGCTACAATATTGTAGGTATACAAAGAAAAATTTACAAAGTTTAAGTTGTTCTGTCTGCTAAGAAATCAAACATTTGCTGTGGAAAGTACTGGAGTACACTGTCTTATGATCTTGTTTTTAGGTCATTTATTTGGTGTTTTTCAGGAACTGATGAAAATTCCTGGGGTTAAATTTTGTTTTCTGCGCCACTATGGACTTGCACAGAAGGTTTTTTAGTTTCACTTCGGTTTTGGTAAAAAAAAATTACCCTTAAAATATCAGGAACATAACAGAGCATGGTCTACTAAAACTGCAAAAATTACAATATAATGTAATATAGGTGAATGCAAAATCAGCAGTGTTGATTACATTCTCAGCTATTTCATCACAAGTTTATCATTATCAGAAAACAACAAAGGGAGCTGTCAAAAATAATACAAGCCAATGTTGTTATTTTGTGTGCTGTTCTCAGAGCCATACAACTCTGGAAGAAATCCAAATAGTAACTAAATTGAATATCACTGTGCAATTCAAAGAGATTGTGATGGGAAATGGCAAGAGCTAATGAAATATGGTGCAAGTTTGACAAACACCCTTTCAAGATGGGATGTTATTGCCCAAACAGCAGTAAAAACTCTTTATAGAGATGATGAGCAGACTATGCCTGCAATAATACTCTATAGCAGGAGGATGACATTTTAATTTAGCTGATTCTGCAATCCTGAGGCTTAGATTTAACATGTTTCTGAAGACTGCACCTTGTGCTGTAGCAGGAGACCTCATCTACTACTGACTCTGATGAGTGTGGCTCTGAGCTGACTGCCTTCATGAACCCAGGTCGATACATTGGATGTAGTTGCTGTATCTTCTCTAATTTCTCCTTTTAGGAAGTTGAGTTACAAACTGGCTACAAGTTCTTTCCATTATAACATAACTAGCTGCAGGACTCTGCTGAAACACATTTCAGCACGACTGGTTGTTAAAATCACAGTTGATTTCTGAACTGGCTGCTAGAAACCATCTTTGGCAAGCTTTGCTCCTGACTGATTCTGTCTTCTCCCTGGAGCTGTCTCTCCATGCTTAACTAGCAGGAGGCTCTTCTTCACCCTAATCTATTTAGGCATGGACCCAAAAATATACACTCTTTGTACTTGTCCCCTGAGTCTCTATGCTTTCTGGCATCTCAGCCCTGTTGCTGGCCAGAATGATTGACTGGCAGGAGCTTGGCATTTATCTGGATCATGGGTGCCTTGAGCTAGACTTGAGGCTTACACTTTGTAGAGTAACAGATATCATTTGATACCTTAATCTCTGGAGGCTCATCTTGAAAGATCTGAAAAGCTCCTGATTTCAAAGAATGCTATGTGTATCTAGCTTCAGAAAATTATGTTTCTTAAAGATGTGTGAAGCTGGGAACTGGGAATAGTGAATTGACTAGTCATCTCTGAATACTATCTAAAGATGTTTTATACGGCAAAAATAAAATCCTCTTACAGCCTTTAGCACTCTGTTAATTATTTTGCTTTATGTTTTGAAAAAACTCACTGTGATAATTTAAAAATCACATGCTTAGAAAGGACAAATTTCAATAGTTTGCATGCTGTGCATAAATGAGTGGAACCTGCCCTCATGAGTTTTGGCAGGACTAGATTGTGAACTATAATACAGGTGTTTGATGCTTTAAAGAAAGGGGAAGGACTATTCTATTTAGAGGAGTTGCAAAGCAGTTCACTGCTTAGAGAATTAAACTGTTTCTTTAACCTTGGAAAGTAGCTAAAATGTAGGAATGAAACCAGATTGTGCTGCTTGCTATTGTCTCTGTTGTGCATATGTCTGGTCCTGTGATGCATGGTAGAACATCAAAGTAGCATTTCTTTCTTTTTTACATAGAACAAACAGAACCACTTTGAGTCATCAGACAGATGTTGCTTTGGTGACAACATGCTACATACATGCTAACTACAGCACATGTGGGTCGTCTTCTCTGACATCTACACAAAGTTGTACATTTTCTCCAACAACGTAGTATAGAAGGTAGACTCCAGCAGGGAAGACCAGATGAAGCATGGAGGAAGAATAATGATTTATTCATTATTCTCTCTGTTCTTTGATCTAAACTAGATACTAATTAAAAGATTGAAAAACTCAGTTTGCAAGTAAAATTGATTTATCTCTAGTTCAGGTGACTAGTGAGTGGTTGGCTATAGGTGGACAATGATAATCAGGTCAAGATTAAAGAAATTATATAGGTTCCTAAGCTTGAACTGAACTGCAATAAGTTAGACATGTAAATTGGAATTGTAAGCCCAAATATATATATATATTTAAATTGATCCCTGGTTAGAGAGTTAAGAAGTACCCATGCAGGTGAGCTGATCAGTCGTGAAATCTGTGGCTACAGAAGGGAGATTTGGAGCACACTTGAGCCCGTAATGTCTAAAATCTGCACAAGAGAGAATCTGAGGGTGAAACTCTGCAATTTCGTTTGTAACTCTTGCAGAGAGGAGCCAGTACAGAGCTGTTAATTATGTATGTACGGGAGACTAAAGAGAGCTCTGAGAGTGACGTAGGCTTAGATACTACTACAACATTGCTTTCTTTTTCAGAAATAAAAAGAAGAAAACCGATGAGAACCTTAAATTCTCTGAGAGTGTTCTTGTCCTTTGGGCTTAATCTCATTTACACCAGAGCAAAGTTGTTTACATCAGTTTCAGATTAGATTGGCATTATTTTATTTCTGCTTTAAATTCCTTTCCAGTTGTTGCAAACATGAGGGGAAATCAAGCCTTCAAGGCTTCCTCTCGGCAAATGTTAACCAGTTTTGTTCTTCTCTATAATTACTTCAAGGAGTAGAGCATAAATATGAAGTAGGTGTAAATCTCTAACATTTCACGCTCGCCATTTGCACAGATGATATTTATTTTACGTACAATATGAATGAGTCTAAATAGCTACTGAAGCTGTAATGTCTCAGAAAACCAGGCTCTCTGCTACAGTGCTTGACAATGACTGCCTAACCATTTGCTCAAGTACCACCACATTTCTTAACTGTCCTTTTTTTCTGATAAATAACAATTTACAATGTGATGTTGGTCATAACATTAGTTTGTGAGCTTTGTCAGTGTGAATCTATTAGTTGCTCAAATATGATTCTTCCCCAGCAATCTTAATTTAGATAAGAAAAAAAAAACCACATGTAAGCAATGGAAAGACTGTTTAGTGTAAATGATGTCTTGTCTAGGCCATAAAAATAGACATGAATTACCATACCCTATTTGTATTTATGCATGTGGACATTCAATACCCTAAACTACTCTGAAACCCTCTGGTATGTTTAGCATTAACAAATCCTCAGTTGTCTTTTTACTGCTATATCATGTTAGCACATAGTCTCCTGAAAGTGTTAGCATGTATTGGGACAACTATCAGCAAGACTGTGTAGACTGGAAGCAGTTAGTGCTGCTTAACCAGTGTTGTCAAATCACACGTCATGAAATTATTATGGTCAAATCTAAAACAGTAAGAAAAGAAAAGGCTGAGTATAATGCAAGGTCTTCATAATTTATCTGACAGAAGAGCAGTCTGCTGAAAGTCTGCTCTGCATAGTGTTTGACTGTTTTGCTGGTGATATTTTGATAGCTTGCCAGTGCCTTGTAGACATGAAAGCAATGTAAATCATGCTACTAGGATGAGCTACTGTTAGCTCAGTAATCCGTCAGCATGCTAGTTTCCTAATAATTGTATTTTCTTATGTGATTAGCTGTTTTATGAAATATTACAGAGAAAAACAGTTGGGCTTTCATTTGTTTACTACTGCAGAGCCCTGTTCGGTCTGCTCTGTCCCCTGTGGATATAGCAATGGCTCAAGCACAGGCATGCTGTTGTGCAGACCTGCACTGAGCCAAACAATATGGGCATTTTCCCCCAAGTGCTTATACTATAAAATTGCATTGAAAAGATCATAAATCTATCCCATGCCATATAATTAAAAATAGAGCTGTCAAAACATTTTGAACATTTATCTTTATAATAAAAAAATCACCTTAATCAAAATTTCTCTCAAATTTGTCTTTCACCAAAAAAAGAAAAAGCAATACCGTTCATTTTTTTCCTTTTTCAGAAGCAAAGAATGATGTAGGGAAACAGTAGAGTACAGAGAAAATGGAGAAGGCTATCATGGTAGAAAAGTTGAAGTTCTCATTTAAAAAGCTTGTGAAAAACATTGAGTTCTTAATTTTCTAAAGAAGATGGCAGAAGTTTTATTACTATTGTTTTTCATGGAATCTTCTCACTTTTCTAAATCAATTGAATATGTCTTATATGTTACCTCAGCATAGTTTTTCAATGAGTTACATTCCTCCAGTGATTTCTATTAATTATAGTTTAAGCAAAATTAAGTTGTCCTTGCTAAGAGCATATAGCTAAATATGTAAAAGACCTACGAGGTTTTCCCCAGGCTTTCTTATCAGTCTGGCCTCTAGGAAAACAGTCTGTCAAAAACCCAGTGTTTCATATTAAACAGAGAAGGATTGAAGTCTCGTGAATGGAGCACAAAAGGGGAACTCGGGGAGGGCTTCCTTCATGCCCAGCAATTGCTTTGCTCTTCAGCCTCAGGAATTTTAAGTCTACTAATAAAAAGTAAGAGTCTGAGATGTCTTGAAGTGCTTTGCCTGGTAAAATGCTTAGCCACTTCCACACATAGGAAAGGATCAGTAAGCTGCATCACCTGGATTTACTCTTCAGTCTGGGAAGATAAAATATTTGGAAACTATCTGTTGGGTCTCTCCAGAGATGTATATCTAGAGATACACAGAGTAGCCATTTTAGATGTTAAAAGTTTGGTTAGCTCAAGAATCTGACTCCGGCACTGGTGAACAGTGATTGCCTGAAGGAACATGCATTTACATACCTATAACCCATACTTTCCACAGCAAGAGGAATAGATTTCTTTCATTCTTGCTGATAGTGATGTTGATTAGCTGTTGTATATGCTACTTACAAACAAACTGAGGAGAAAGCAGAACCCTAAGAATAGCATTATCTCTCTCTTAAGGAATAGCCAATAGAGATGCCAATAGAGGACCTCAGAGGTAATTCATTAGACTTGTAGATTTAAATAGAGAAAAAATAATCCTCGGCACAAATGCAAGATGTCCTCTCTCTGTTGAATAAGAATGTATATTTTTCTCATCCTCCACCTGGGGAAAGAGAAAGCTACTAGTGAAATTTGCTTGGTCTTTGTCATGCTCTGGGAAGATGCACAGAAGGAGGAATCACAGAACTCAGGGACCCCAGGAATGCTCAAAGCTTGCAGTCTTGCAACACTGATAGAACAGCTGCTCCAGTCTCCTGCTATATTTATGTGTATGTCTGTTACTAAGGAGGATGTAATTTAACAGAAAAAAAATGGATAATTTCATTAGTGAATGTTTTTCTATCTGTTGCTGTTTGAAGCAAATAAAGTAGCACCAAAATTTAGCGGTCTGTTATATAGATTAGCCATCTAATATTTCTTCTCCCTTTTCCCATATGTGTCTCGTGCATTTCCCTTGTTGCTGGCAATGTGGCATATAATATAACAAGAAGGTGTGCTACAGAATTTGTTTATTGGCCACCTCTCTAGTAGGATATAATAAGCATAACAAAGACAGCAGAACATGACACACAGCTTTCAGCATGCCATTGTGTTGATCCAGCATCTGTCAGTTTCTGAGAAATTAAAGCCAAGCATCAGATTTTGAAGTCAGGCTCAGAATTACAGCAAAAGACACGAGTTTGGGTCTCATGGTGCTCAGCAGGGGTCACGCTCCACAGCAGATGTACCAGAGGGAAAAGAAAACAGATGTAGGTATGGAGAGACTTGAGTCTCTGCACAGTGAAGCTGCTCCATGTTGCTGGCATTATATGGTGTTATATATGGTATTAGAACAACATTATGGTAGGGTGTTGTAGTTCAGTTGTCGTTAGTAAGTGTCATTGTGTGCTGATTGCAAGCACTCAAGTGTTCAGAAGGAGGAATCAAGGATACCAAATGGGGAAAAACAATACACAGGAGTCTAATATCCTTAAGAGGATAAATTATCTTTTACTTGAGAAAGCAGAAAATTTTAATGGCTAAGTCTGCCAAGACGTTTTCTAATAGAAGTAAATAAAGATGCAGAAGATTGTTCTAGGCCCTTTATCTGTAATTATAATATATCTCCTATTCTCTTACTGATCTGTGCAATCCTGGTATGACAAACTGATTGATTCACTGTAGAATAGTCCAGTGGGTTTATGGCTGGTGAATCAGGGGAAAGGTTATTTTTGGTTTTAAAAAGAGCTGAAATGAGACAGGAATGAACTGATAAGTATGTGCCTTTTGGGAGATTTCTTGGGAATTATTTGGGCTTAGCTTGTCATCTTATGTGAAGCTGTATATACAATCAGTACTGATTGTTACCAAAATGTCACTGAGGTTGCAGACTTGTATTGTGCCTGCCCTGGGCCTGCAGACAACTGAGTGTCAACTACTTGAAGAGTTTTGAATATGATAAACACAGTTTCTATTGTGACAACCTTACTATATACTCCACAGTGGCAGCTATTTCACAGATCTCCCCATACACTAAGTAAAATATCAAATATTGAATGCCTTTGGTTTATGTGTCTTCCTTTTCAACTATTTTGGCAAGGCTGTGGCCAGGCTGTTGAGATACTCCTGCTCTCCACTGACCTCAAGCAGCTGAAACAGACTTTGGTGACTTTGGGTCAGATCTGATGTGCACCTTACAGCAACCAGGTGGCTGTGTAACCCTTCTCTGGTGGTTGCTTCAGACATGTTTACCATGAGCATGGAAGCTCCACATGCAGGACGAGCATAACTGGGAAGAGTAAACCAGTTACTTTTTGGAGAAGACATAAAAAAAATAGTCAAGATCAACACCCTAGCAGGGTAAAAATGAGTTTGCTTACTCCTTGCTGTAAGGTATGAGAGTTTTTTCTAGGTAGACAGGGAGAGGCTCAGCAGCTATGCCTAGCCTGAATAATGACAGCTGGACCCACAGAGGGAAAGGATGAGAGCAGGCAAGCAGGCCACTACAGCCCAAAGTCCAGGCTGCAAAAACAGAGTTTGAAATATGGCTGCACATTTTAATCCTAGGCCCAGTGCTCAAACTGACTATGCAATATTAATGAGAGTATTGGTGTGTGTGCTAAGTTCTCCAAGGAGAACCTGCTAAGTGGTTGCTGCAGCATGTCAAGATGATATATTAAATGTAAATTAAAGCTCTAGATTTCCTACTAGAAAAAAAGTTTCTACCTTAAATGGAACAAAGTGGCAGAGGTTGTGAGATATACCATATTCTTACTCCAGCAAGATGAATTTCTGTGTGTTTACAATAAGATGACCGTGATCTGTTCCTGAACAGGGAGTTTGCACAGATTATTGGTAGTAAGATTTGCTTGCTAGTTTTTTTTTCAATAGCTTAGCCTCTTCGTCATCTTACTTCAATGAAGCCATGGCAAGATTTTCTATGTCAAACTTGGACTATTGATAGGGTGAAACAAACAACTCTAAAAAAACTAATTATTGTATGAGATGTAGACTTTAGTAAGAAGTGGGGTTTCCATCAGGTAAAGTGAGTAATACTTTGTATTAGTTACCAAGAGTGTTTTAACTCTCCTGTCAGAGCTTTTTAAGTCTTATCTCAGGTAATGGACAACATTATGACCATGGCAAGTACCATCTTAGAGCTTCTGAAAAAAAAGACAACAAGAAGCCAGTGCACTAATTGGAAAAAGCTTAAGGCATGGAGCAGAATGGTATGAAAATCATTTATGAGGCAGAAATTCTCCTAAAGAGGTTGCTAATGTTAGAAAACCTCTTTGCATTCTCAAAGGGATTGTACAAATGTTCGTACTAGTTGCTTGTCTGTTTTGATTCCTAAGCACTATTTAACCAAGCAGTCTGGGGACCAGAAGCCTTAGTGTTGTATTTTTCTTTGAAATGCTTTTCAAAATACATGTTTCTTTTGTATTACAAGGAATTGCTGTAAGTACGAGAAACTCTGGAATTCAGGTGCATGCTCTGCAGTTGGTTTTGCTCCAAGGACAGTGTGAAGTAGCAGAGGTCAGGCTGGAGCACCCCAGGTCTCTTCTGGAAATTTGTATAATGATCGTAACTCGGATTAAATAGTGCAAATAACATTGCAGCTCCCTTTTCTCTGAGTCAGGTAAGGTACTTTTTAAGCACTAAGTAGGATCCAGTTTGCTGCTAAAGTGAATGATAATATAACCAGTGCTTTCAAAAGGAACACAGTTTTGCAGTAAACAGTCTTGCAGAACAGGATTTGGAAACTCTGACTTAACTGGGATTTAATTTTAGTCTATTTTAAACACGTCAAACATCCAAATGTAGAGGAAAGAAAAAAGAAAAAGAATAATCAGTAATGGTGGGAGTTACAATGTGCTCAACCTCACACTGATAAGCAAGATAAATTCCCTCTTCAGTAAACTGTGCACAATATATTCCTGCAGCATTTAAGTAATAGTTGAGATATCTGGCTGTAAATATGCTCCTATATATTCTTCTTGAATTGGATGAGGAAGTTTTCCTCATAGCTCTCCAGTTGCAGAACTTCTTGAAGTCAGACTCATCCTGCAGTGAAAGAGCTAAGGCAAATGGAGTATGAAGTTAACCAGATGTTTTAGAAGGCTAGTTAATGACAGCGAAGCAAGGCAAGTCATAGTAACATCTCGAATTTTTTGGTGCCAGAGTAGCATGAAAAAGGGCCATGCTAGCTCATAGTCAAATAGGTCATGGAATCTAAAATTCCCAGCTCTGTAGGACAAATCAGGGTATGCTCAGTAAGTAATGACAAAGGCAACTGTGACCATTGAAAAAAAGGAACATTTTGGTGTTTGGATTCATCTTCTCCATTGCTTCAGTAGCATTTCTTGTCTTTCATACTAAAGTTTATATCAAAAGAAGGAATGTGTGGGAGAGGTAAGGAAATGTGAGGAAAATAAAAGTACTGCCTTGTGAGCTAGTTAATCTGACTTCTGAGTGATTCTGACAGTGCCCCAAGTTATGATGTGGAGCTCTTTTTTTACAAGACACTGATTAAACAGGAGGCTTCATGGGATGGTGTTTCCTTGGCATGTCCAAGGTACCTCCTCACATCAGCTTCTTTCATTTCAGAGGTGTACTGGAAACGTTATGTTCAACTATACCTAAAAAGATTCATATGTGTTGAATCCAGTATACCAGACCTGAAACTTCAGTTTGCAGCACAATCTAAAGCCAATTTGAATAATTGTGAGAACTTAATATGATCCAAGCAAATAACTTTCAAGATTATGTGACGTTTTCTTGTCCCACAAATACTATGAATATTCAGATGAACTGCAACCCACTTGAAGGTTCCTGTAAGTATGGTTCCGGACATGACGTATTTCCTTTGAGAAGTACTAAAGCTTACATTTTTCAAATGAGATTCTTATGGTAAGATTTAAAATTCACATTTGAGTGCCCTACATACATGACCTAGTTCTAACTTGCTTTTGTGGGATGCCATTACTTGAGAAAAACAAAGCCTAAATAACATGCCCAAATCGGGATTTAGGTGACAAATTGTAGGCAATGCTGAGTAAATAACCACTCTTAAAGCTTTCTGTAACTTGAACTATATTAAAAAAAATAAATAAATATGTGTTTAGACTTATTAGCCAAATAATACCTGAGTGCCACCTTTCTGAAGTCTCTTTATGTAACCACCTACAATGACTACTGCACCTTGTTTACCCATAACCTCATTTCTAACACCACCCATAAGACATCACTACTTGAGAATAACATAACTCTTTGTACTAATGATGATCCATGTAGAGAGCACTCTTACCAGAAGGATAGTCAATAATGTGTTTCCTAATCAGTCAATCTGAAGTGCTGTGAATAAAGGGGCAGATCCTGGTTCTGTTTCAAATGGATTTATACTCTTTTTCAAACAGAGATATGTAGCTCTATCACAGTTAATGGAGCTATACCAACTGACTCTGCTTGAAGATTTAGTAAATGATATTTAGAAGAAATTACTTAAGTTCTTCTATTGTTGTCCTGTCTCTGGATTAAAGTTTCATGGGATGAGAATGAAAGCTGGGAATGTACAAGATAAAGTCAGATGATGTCCAGAAGAACAGATGCACCTTTTTTTGGCAAATTCACTGGTTCTTCTCCAAATATGATTTCCAGATGTAATCCCTTTAGTTCTTCTAAGAACTATTTGGAGAAGTTTTAAAAATATTTTATTGTCTTAGTTTTTATTATTTGAGTTGATAAAAACAGTCCAACTTTACCAAGCGTACACTGTAATATCCAACTACATTATGGCAAAGTGCTGCGGTTTTATTTTTATTGTGTTTTCTAAAATTAAGATAAACCATAGAAACTGAAAAACCTTCTTGGGAAAGGGGATGATAAAGATAACAGAAAGCAGCATTTAGTTTTCTCCCCAACTAGTTCCAAATGTGCCACTGTGCCTATTACATCCCATAAACACCAGGGCAAAAGCACCAGCTGCTCATTACTCTCGGAGGAAATACTATTTCCTCTCATTTTGGCACAAACTACCCCCCAAAAGGAAAACAGCCCTAGTGAACTGAAGCTAAACATGAAGTCTTTGTAATAGTGTTATATATAAACAATGTGATGTGATATGTCTCTCCTGACGGCTAATCCCTATAAAAATATAAAATAAAAAGATGCACTAAACCAAAGGGCATAAAAGGTGTTTGCATTTAAAAATGTTTCTGGAAGGATTTTCCACAAGCTCGACCATAACTGTTACTCGTTGGGTGGCAGGAATAAACACAGGCAGGGAACTAAGCACCCTTAATATGTTAATACCACTGAGGTCTCCTGCTAGTGCTAGTTAAAGTGCAAAATCCGTTTAAAAAAATAAAATCAGCTGAAAAGCAGTATGTGCTGCTTTACGTTAAATGGGAGGCACATTGAAACATCATTAATATTTGAGATGTGCTTTGATTTAAAACACTCATTAGTGCTTGCCAAGTATTGGAAAGCAAACCAGAGGGAGAATCAGCACTCTCTTAAGCAAGGACTCCTGAGGATTCTTGAGTTGATGCTCATCTAAACACTAGCCTAAAGCAGCTAGAACCCACCCCACACCCGTATCATCCATTTTTATTAGATAAATTAAAAAGGTGGATTTTCTAAGCTTTTTGTTGTTCAAGGACCACAGCTGCTGCCAGCTGCTTCCATAGTTGCATGCATTTGCTTTCAATTGTCTTTCCCATCATCTCTGTTCCCAGCTTGGACTGCCCAGGTGGATCTAAAGTATGAGTCTGGAAAGAAAAAGAGAAAATCCAGCGGTTTCACTGGTACCACTTGATAAATAGAAGAGGCTGTCAGCTGCTAATGAAGTCTCAGGGAACTAAAGGTATAAAGTAAGGAGGATATATTAGTGAAAGGTCTCTTATAGCAAAATTTACTTGTAGGTTTGGGAGAATAAGCAATAACTGACTAAGGAGGTGAACAAAGACTGGTAAAAAACTACTCAAAAATGTAAAATTAAATTAATAGGCTTGATTAATTTATAGCAGAGCTTCAGATGTAGTTTGCTGCCTTTCCATATTGGGGGGAGGAAAATATTACAACAAAAGTCTAATTGCAGTAGTTGCTAATAATCTGAGTAACTCATATAAATGATTGTGAAAACATAGCAGATGCCAGTAGGATTGAAATTAAAGCACATTCAACTCAGAATGCAAATAGTTCTGAGACCGTAAGGTTTCCCTAAAGCTCTGGCAAACATTTGGCTGGATTGATATTTTGGGCACTGATCTGCATAGCATCTGATTGTGAGCTGAATATGAGCAATGCAGAAAGGCAGATTTTTACTGAAGAAAAAAAAGCTGCCTATTGCCTTCTGTGAGGCTGAGAGATGAGTTGTAAAAAGCCTTATGGTGCATTTCCTCGGTTTCAGTCAGCGTGTGGAGTCTCCAGCTCCAATTTCCACCCCTGGGGTGCTTTGCTGCACAGCACGGATGGCAAGGGGTGTTCTCCAGTGCCTCAGTCTGCCAAACTCACCCCTTAGAGTACAGTGCCAAAGGCCCTGGGTCAGGCCAGTAGCTGATGTAAACCAGAATAATCCCAGTTCCTGTCAGCCTTGAAGTAGTACTCTGCCAAAACACACATTGGCTTTTGGTTTTGGCTCTGCCAGAGGAAAATTCCAGTATCTTACTAGTTTTGCTTTTCTTCTCTTCTTTGATTTCATGCAGCACACCAATGAAAGACAGGAATGGATCCAACACTTACTTTTTGAATGGCAATACAGAACTAGTTCTCGTTTTTGGTAGTAGTAAATAATGTGGATTAAAAAGTTGTTGGGAGTTGGGTTATAGAGCAAATGTGTGACTATGGTGAGCATCAGCACATCTTAGTGTCCCAGGTGACTCTTCTAGTGTCCTGGGTCACAGTCTTTCAAATAGCATTTTACAGAAGCATCTGGGCATCAGACTTGATTTTGATTTCCCTGACCTTTTGCTGTTGCTTATCACAGACTTAGACTATAAGAAAGTCCCTTTGAAAAGATTCTTGTCCCTTCTAATTAGAAATGTAATGATATAATTGCAATTTTGTATTGCCTTGTTATTTATACTGCATTGATAACTGTAGACAATTGAATCTTTATTCATAGAAAGTTTCTGTTAGAGCTTAGTAACTAATTAAATTTTCATAAAAATTGTTCGTGTATGAATGTTTACTTTTAAACTGTTAAAAAATTCAGCTTTTAAAACCAAAAAAAAATACTTAAACAGGTTAAAAAACTAAAATTTCATTGCAAAACCAGAATTTTATCCGCAGCTTTTACAAAAATAAAACTGTCATGGAATGTTTCAGGTGTACCAAGTGTTAGTTTTTGAAGCCTACATTTAAAAGGCTTGGATTAAAACCAGAACCTGTATGCCCTGCTAATTATCCATGTACTGTGTCTGGTACAATTTGTGTCAAAAACCAGTCGAACATCCAGCAACATTGCAGTCTTATTGCCTAAGTACATAAGACTAAAGAAGCAGGGAGTTAAATTCTCCTGTCTGAGGGAAAATACTTCTTCTTAGAGCTGAAATTCGCTGACATGGAAAGACAGAGAAGCTTTCATTGCAGCTAATGGCAGTGTACCTATCCTGTGAGTAATTACTAGTCTCCAGTCTTTGGTGCTTCTCTGCTTATGAGACTAATGTTTATTCAGAACAATAAATATAAGGTCTATGACACTTTTAAAGTAATGTTCAGATGTGTCTGTGTAACCATGGATGAGTGGTGCTAGTAGTTTTATGCTTTAGTAAACATATTTGACTCTCTGAGTGCTCCAGGGACAGTGGTGGAGTGTGACAGATGCTGGAGAAGCTGTAATGATTTGCAATTTTGGATGAACTTGTGGTAATATAGAGAATGTAATGACAAGGTAGGGGGATCAGCTTTCATCAGCTTCGTTTTCTGCTTCATACGGAATATTAATGATTCATTTAGCATTGATCGGTACAGATTCAGAGCACAGATTTGTATCTATAATCTAGGAGATTGGTTAATTTTTATATCCTCACGCTAAGTAAATCTTACTAGTGCTCACAGCTGTCTCTCTGTAGTTAATGACCCTGAATAAATTCCATTATAATTCCTGGATGGTGCAAAGGTTTTTCATGATGAGGCGTTGAAACCCTGCCCACCACCAGCCATCAGCCCAGGTGTAAACTAGCAGTCTAGCCCCTAGGCTGAGTATCTTCCACAAGGTGTTGAACATTATCTGCTACCAGATACTTCAAATGGGAATTTAATGAATTCAGTCTCTCAGAGACAAGGATAAGCTTTTCCCTAGTCTTATGCAAACCTCATGCATGTGTTTAACTTTATCAACAGAAGAATCCCTGTCAAAGTCAACATTGATAATCATATACATAGTGCTTAGCTTGATTTTTAAACATTTGCAGATTCCAAACCTGTGTTTTCGGTTTCAGTAAAGTGAGAAAAGTAATTTATTTCTCTCAGTGTGTGATGTGTTTGGAAACTTTGTTCTTCTGACTTGCTAAAAGAAAAAGTACTTCTAGTTGAAGTAGTCATTTCATCTGGTCTGAGCATTGATGTGCCAAACATAGTGGGCTGGGAGAAATTAACTTTTGCTTATTTTCTTTGTCACAGGTGAACAGGAATATTTTTGCAGGGGGCTACTTAATGCGCTTTTGAGTTACAAGTAAAAGGATTGTTTATTTGAAATTGTAGATATCTAACAATCATACACTGTAAAATAAGGAAATGACTATGGCTTTTAGGAAACAGGTTTCTAACAAGTAAGCATAAACCTGATACTGATAGAATGGAAGAAAAATCTGTATTTAATCAATTTGATCAAATTTAACCTTTACAAAATTGAGCTTTGCCTGCATAAGTCATGCGTGCACCTGCTGTGCAAAAGGAGGAAATCTTCTGTATCTAGGAGACTACTGTTAGCTAATCAACTTTAACAGTATATTATTTTCCTGTTTTAAATTTTTTTTTTCTATCTGAATCCTAGGGACTGACTAACAAGAACACAGAGTACCTGTGGTGCCTTTTTGATTTACAGGCTTCTAGCTTGAGTCCATGACTCAAATATATCTTGTTCAAAACTGCATGAGCAATGTGCAATTTAGAGTCGCTACCACAAAAATGTAATAGAAGAAACAGAAGAAGCTAAAATTTTTGCTTTAGAGATAAGATTAAACCAAAATAAATACAAAAATTGTGACTATCAAATAACAAAAGGAATGATAAACATGTTTCCTTTTGTTACAAAAGAATAGTCTTCGGGTGCTAGAACTGTCCTTAGCTCCATGTTTAGATATCAAATTCATACTGGTCTAGCACCTGACTCTACAGCAGGAGCTGCCTAAGTCACTGGCACCATCTGTAGAGCAAGAAGTTACTCAGTGTGATCAAAGATGGAAAAACTGGCTCTCCATAATTTCAAAATGTTTTCCCATCTGGAGCTGCTATCATAGGTACTTTAGTGGAAGACTTTGTCTGTTTTCTGTATGAGCTGGGGAATCTTCAAATCTGGTGCTATAGTGAAGATGGACTGGGCTAGCAGTTCCATAATGGCTATTGAAGCCATGTGCATTGCATAAAATGCTGTCTTCAGTCAACAGTCTTACTATTTCCAGAAACTCATTTTCTAGAACAAGCTAAAGAAGTAGCTCAAAAGCAGACAGAGCAAATCCTCACTTTTAATGAAATGCCCAAGTTAAATAATGTGATATTTATTTTTTTCAAATACTTCAAATGAAAATGCATACCAATCCTTAAATAAAACTGAGGACAACATAGGAAGAGGAATTTTTATCTAGGATTTTTTCAATGAAAAACTTAAGCAAGGACTTAACTTGGTAACTTGGCTGGTATGAATAACCACAAGTGGTGAATCAGCAAGCAACTTTAGGAAACATCACAGAATCACAGAA
>WBNH01019324.1:0-24001 GCA_013401255.1 Urocolius indicus
GCATCCCCAGACGCTGCACAGGATGGCTCCGTGGGTCCCGATGCCACCCGCGGTGCTGCCCTTGCCCCGCGCCCAGGAGCAGCTCCCGGGGAGCCGGGCCGGGCCAGCGCAGCCCCGGGGCTCGGGCACGGACAGAGGCATCTGCGTGAGTGTGAGTGGAGCGTGTGTGCACGGACCGTACGTGTGTGCACGGACCGTACGTGAGTGCACGGGGCTGCCGCTGTTAGCACACATTCGAGTGTGTCCGTGTGCCCGTGCCCGTGCGCGTGTCCGTGTGGCTGGGTGGCTGTGTTTGGGTGCGTGGCTGTGTTTGTGTCGCGGTGTGTACCCTGGCATATTGTGTGTTTGGATGTGGTTTCTCCATGTGGGGGTGTTTGGATGTAGCTCCACGGCTGTCTCCCTCTGTGCATCTCTGCGGCTGGTTTTGCACGTCGCCGTGTGAGCACCTGAGTGCGTGTGTCCAGGCGTGAGGCTGCGGGGGTGTGCGTGTGCCTGTGCGCCTGTATCCCTCTGTGTGTGTGCGTGTGTGTGTGTGTGTGTGTGTATAGCTCCATGAGTATTTGCTCTATCTGCTCTCTGTACGGTTTAACTGCTCTGTTGAGGCGTTCCACCCGGGACTGAATTATTCATGGTGCTGATGCAGCCGCAGGTTTCAGGCCTGGTGTGCGAGGCTGACAGGGGGAGTGGGGCAGGGACTGGGCACAGGTGGGAACCACGGGGAGCACTCGCGTGGCATTGTGCTGCTGGACATGCTGCCTCTTAACCACTGCACCCCCACATCCCTCCCTCCAGGGTCCCGTGTTCCCCAAACATGGGCATCCTCTTATCCCTGAAGCTGTGCAGGGCTGGTGAGGTGTCCCTCATCCTTGGTCATGCAGGGGTGTTCCTGGCCGAGCAGTGCCAGTATAGTGGCCCCTGTGTCCTGGTGCTGAGCAGGGCTAGCGTGGCATCCCCTGTGTCTCTGCTGTAATGTGTGGCTTGTGTGGCATCCACCATGTCCCTAGTGTCGTGCAGGGCCAGCATGGTGTTCCTGGTGCCATGTAGGACTGCTGTGGTGTCCCTTGTGTCCTGGTGCCATGCAGGGCCAGTATGATGGCCCTGTGTCCCCAGTGCCATCATTGCTGTTGCTGCCAAAGGTCTATGCAGGGAGAGAAGGGGCTCTAGAACAGAGCCCCCCTCATCCAAACCTGCTCCAGCTGCTGCCACTTCCACGGCTTCTCAAAGTGTCATGCGGGGACAAGGATGACACCTGGCCTGTGCCCAGCTCTGTCCCCACACACCCCTCTCCAGTTCCGTTGGCCTGGGTGCACAGCTGGCGTTGCTGTGGCAACGGCCAGTGGTGCTGGAGTGCCACCACCTCCTCCTGAATCCCTCTCCTTCCCAGCCCTGCTCTGCTGAATCGTCTGCTCCCGGCCCCTCTCCCACCACAGAGCCCTCTGGCCACCGGGCACTGTTGGGCATCACCACGGGGGCCCACGATGCTCCACGTGCCAGGCTCAGGAGCGAGGGACAAGGGACACCCAGCGAGGCTGAGCCCAGACACCTTGGCGCAGGGGAGATTCCTGCTGTTGGGCCCGGATGCTTCTCCTGTGTCCCAGCTGGGGTCCATGTCTCCAGCTCCGCCGGGCCCCCTAGTGCCGGTGCTGGGCTGCTCGGGTACTTCTTCCCCACGGGACACGACTCTCCTGCCCGGCAGCAGGGCCACATGCGTGGCAGCAGGTGCCATGCTCCCAGTCTGCGGGTGCAGGAGCACCTCTGGCTGCGGCAGCGGGGCTGGAGGAGCAGTGTGTGGCACAGGGTGGGAAAGCAGTGAGCGGAAACTGTCTCCATGCCGTGACACCCCCGTCCCCTCCGTCCCCTCCGCGTGCTGGTCCCACGCGTGCCTCCGGTGCTCCCCGCGCCGCACGGCACCAGGAAGATTTGTAACTTAGCTGTGTTATCTGGATAATAAACCATTCATGTGGGGTTTAACAAATGAGATTTTAAAAATCCCTGCGTGAATTAACACGGGTTGCTATGGAGACGTGGGGCCCGATTTTAGCATGTGGAGTATGAGCGTGTGGGGCCCAGGCCGGCCGCAGCGCCCACCGTGTTCCCTTCCCGGGCATCCATAATTGATGAGGTTGTCTGAAAGTTACGCAAATCAGATGCAGGGATTTGGCAGCAAACTGTTTCCCTCCCTGTCCCCTCCTCCCCGGTGCTACCTCGAAGAATTGTAGTGACTTGGCGTTTTCCCCTCTGTTCCCTGGCTGGAGTGCCGTGGGACAGGACCGGGCTCTGGGGCATCCCCAGCAGCATCCTCATCCCCATATCCAGGGCCCCGGGCAGTGCAGGTCAGGGCAATGCTGGGTCGCACAGGGGAAGCGCGGTTCCCGGGCCGTGGTGTGGTGGAGCGAGCAGGCTCCTTGCGTGTGAGGTTGGTGCCGTCAGAGGTTCATCTGCTTTGGAAATGGCTTCTGCATGGCACCCGCCGGTGCTGCGGGAGGGACTTTGAGCTGAGGGCTGGGCCTTTCTGTCCCGTCTTCTCCTTCCACTGAGCAGGAGGGTTTGGAAAGTGCTTCCACACATGGCGGCTTCATGTAGCAAGGGAGATGTCCCGGCACGTGGCTCTGTGGTGCCTGGCAAGCACTGGTGTGGCAGGGGCTGGCTGCAGGTGGGCTGTGCAGGTCAGGCTGCATTGCCCACCCCATGCCTGGCCCTCTGTGCTGTCCAGGTGCCCCAGACTGCCGTTGGGGTTCACATCCTCACATGCTGCTGGGGCTCTGTGTGCCTCTCTGGAGGACACCGGGGGCTGGATGAGCCACACAGTCTGGTGGGGCTCAGGAATTGGGCATTGGGCCTCACACCCCCTGTACCCCACTGTGCCAGGGTAACCCAGTTTTGCTGGGCCCCACAGCGCAGGGAGCGGGGTGCCAGCATGCAGGCAGCTCTCGAGATGCCCCTGGTCTGGGTGGGAGACCCCTGCTCCCATGTTGCTGCCTGTGCAGGACTCTGTGTCCTGCCCTGCTTGTTGCTGGCAACAGCCCTGGCATTTCAGGGCTTATCCCGGCCAGCCCTGGCACCGCTGCCATGCGCAGGGAGCAGCTCCTGTCCTGCCTGGGGGAATTTCATCCCTTCTGGCACCACCGGTGCTCTCCTGGCCCCATGGCTGCCTCTGGCCATGCTGCTCCCGTCTCTGGGCCATGAGGAGCAGGCAGAGCCCATGTCAGGTGAAAAGACCCCAACAGGAGCCAGGCAGCTCTTTGGAGGGACATGCATGGTGTAGGCAGTGTGGGCAGCAGGGGAGGGACCCTAAAGCTCAGCGAGCACTCCTGGGCTTGTCACCCTCTGAGGTGCTGCCGTTCTGTGGGGTCCCATCCTGGGATGCAAGCAGAGCTGCAGCAGCAGGGCAGGATTGCTGCTTCACTGGTCCTCTAGGGCATGAGGGCAGCAGGGAACAGGAGCCAGGCCCCGTGGGGACATGGGCTCTCTGAGCAGGGCCTTGCTGGCTGCATCCTGCCTCCAGTGCATCCTCCAGCACAGCGGCCAGTTAATTGGGGGATTTTTTTGCCTGCATTTGATTGCATTAATAATCTCCTCTGATAACAGTATTTAATAAAAACAGGCTAATATGGCGCAGTTAGGAAATGTCTTTGACATTTTACAATTCAATTTCCATGCAGTAAAAGGCAGGGCAGCTGCAAATCCAATTGTGGTGCAGTGCCCAGGGCACGCGTGGCCAGCAGCCGCCGGAGCTGCCCGCTTGCCCCAAGCCCTCTGGTAATGCAGGAACCTTTCTGGGGTGACAGCCACCCCTAATGGCTCCTACTGCTGCTCCCTGGCAGCTCCCTCCTTGCTTCAGGGGAAGCCTGGGCACAGGGAGAGCAGAGGTTGCTCGTCAGGATGCCAGAGCCACTGGGTGCTACCAGCCTCTGGAGCCATCGGTGCAGGACAGAACGTCTGGAGTGAAAGGAAGGAGCTGTAGGGCTGGATCCTGTAGCAACTTAGCCAAGCCGAGGGGGCAGCAAAGGGGTGCTGGCCCCTATGCATCCCCTATCCCATGGGCAGACACTGTTCCTGTACCCCCTAATCCCCTAGGCATGGATTACTAAAAGAAAGGCCAAGGGGGTGGGCTGGGGTGCGCAGGGCAATGCTGGCACAGGGCAATGCCGGCACAGGGCAATGCCGGTGAATCCCAGGCGCGAGGCCTGAGGGCTTGGGGTGGTGGTCAGGGCTGAGCTGCTCCTGCTGCTGTTCTGCTTAGTGCTGTGGCATCGGGTCTCTTAGAAACTTATTCTTGGGGCTTCTAGCCCGTGTGTGAAACCTCGCTCCCAGCAGGACTTGGCAGACGGGCGCAGGCTGGCGTGTGCCAAGTTTCCTTCCAGAGGGGGATTATTACTCAGCCCGGGGTGGCATCTCGTTTTTTTATGTTTTCTTGCTTCTCTCTCTGACTGGGATGGAACTGTGGGTGTGACCCCTCCACTGCCCCACCTCTGCCCCAGTGCAGCTCCTGTTTTGGGATCCCTGTCTGCTGGGGATGCTGCAGGGACTGAGGGACGTTGGCTGATGCCACCAAGGAGCAGCGGGACCGTGGGCTGGCAGCTCTGCTCCCAGTTCGAGGCTCCTCTCCTGGCCTGGATTTTCTCGTGGCAGTCCCAAATTCACCTGGCTTGACATCAATTAGCCCCTTGCCAGCAGCGGGTGGCCCCCTGTGCTCAGGGCTCTCCCGAGGCTGTGTTTTCTGCCCAGTGACCGTGGTGCCGGTGCCATCGTATTTCTTGCTGCCCAGGTACTGTGGTGGAGTGATGCTCCCAGGGTGTCACCAGGGACATGCAGGGCCAGGCTGCACCCGAGGGTGGTGGTGCTGCAGCAGGGCTGGGTGCTGTGAGTGCTCTGAGTTCCTCTCCATGATCATCCCCTTTGCCACCAGCCCATCTGTGGTTTCCAGATGGGTGGTTTCTCCCCTGCCCTCCTCTCCCTTTAAGCCTTCTTTCCCCTTACCAGCAACTTGGAAAGGCTGTGGTCAGGCCCTGCCCCGGCTCAGCGTGTCTGGGTGTCCTCAGCCCCTTCCTGCTGCTGCCCCTGTGCCCGTGGGACCCCCTGGCAGCCTCATGAGCCATGATGGTGATGCCCATGGACAGCGGCTATGTGGTGCTGTGCCAGAGCCCGGGTGGATGCTGAAGCAGTGTTGTGTCTCTGGTGGCTGTGTGAGCTGTGATACTGCTGGCTGGCTGAGCAGCAGAGGGCACTACCTGACTCTGGGGTGATGCTCAGGGCTGTGCTTGCACGTGTTTACCATGGCAGTCTCCAGCTGGCACGGTAAACGTTGTTTGCCAGTGCACCGAGGCTGGGCAACACTGGCCCCAAAGGACTGGGGCTGCTGAGCCTCCGGCTGGATGGTGCCCATGAACCTGCTGCGCGCTGCCCTCGCCAGCTGGTGGGTAAAGGTGCCTTTTCCAAGTGTTCAGACACTGCTAGGAGACCGCTGGAGAACTGATGTGCTGGTGTTTAATGGGTGATGCTGCTGTTGCCAGGCTGGGCTCTTGCAGGTGAGGGAAAGGTGTTTGGAAGCAAAACCTGCTCAGGAGCATCTGGGCTCATACTCCGTCACTACTTCGTGTCCCAGCTGCAGGCAAGAGTGCCATGAGGATGGGCCACGCTGGGCTGGTCACTGAGCTGGCATGCAGTGTCAATGTTCACCTCGGCCCTGGGTTACCATCCAATCCCAGGTTATGGTCCTGTCCTGCAGTTGGGACATGTGGGATTCACCCTCCTGGTCCTCTCTCCCTAGAGGGACGGGGGCCAATTCAGCTTGCCGGGCACAGGAGTGATCCTGGCAGTGGACTGGCTCTTCGTACCAGGCTGAGAGAGATCCTTAAGCTGTAATTAAATGTTAATAGTATTTTCCAACTCAATATGGGAGTAGAAAATGAGGTGTTTAACGCTGGCCTCTGCAGCGACAGGAGCAATCAGCCTGAGAAATGGGAAGCCAGGGATGCAGCACTGGCCTTGGCTTGGCCTGCTGGTCCGGCACTGCCGGGCCTGCTCTGGTGATGGATGGATGCCAGTGCCTAGCACAAGCCATGTGGCCAGGGAAGCCCAGTGCTGGGATGGTGGAGCAGAGCGGCTGATGAGAGAGAGCACCGGCTCTGCCTGGGTCTCCTTGGGTCTCGCCAGCAAGGTCACTGCTGGCCGCCTGGTGAAGAGTTGAACAGGCTGAAGTGCTTGTGGGGCTGGGGTGCGCCAGGGCACAGCAGGATGATGGGACCCCGGCTCTGTGCCTTGCCATGGCCCATATCAGCTGGAGATGGAGTAGATTGGAGATGGAGTGCACGGCCCAGGCAACGCTTCTCCAAGCACACTGTGTGTGCCAGTGACTGGCTGCTCCGCTCCAGCGCTGCTCTGCCAGTGCGCTCGTGTGTGCCCTTCTGCATCCGTGTGCATCTGTGTGCTCTTGTGCACACATGTGCGTCTGTGTACACACGTGTGCCAGAGCACACACGTGCATCCATGTGCATCAACGTGTGTTGTGTGCCACTGCACATCCGTGTACATGCATGTGTCTGTTTGTGTCTGCCCTGTGCATATGTGCACCCGTGGCTCTCTGCTGCCCGTTTTGGCAGTGCCTCCTCCCCGGCCTGGCGTGGGGCTCAGCGCTGGGGACGGCTCTCGGCTGCAACAGCCGGCTGATCCCTTCCAGATGTGGCTGCTGGGAGCCCAGCTCTGCACCGCCTCCTTTGTCGAGGCCCCCGTTGGTTTTTGGTCTGTGGCTGCTGGAGCAGACAAAGCAGCCGCCTGCCCGGCTCCTGCATTGCAGCTGGGCTGTGTGCCGCACGCTCCTTGCTGCTCTGCAGCTCCGCAGCAGCCATTCTCCTGGCTGCCTGCACTCCGGTGTGCATTGATCCTGGGGCTGCCTCTGACTAAGCCTCAGCTCTCAGAAGAGATGGGGCAGGTGGTCCCACGCTGCCCTTGCCAGCTCCCTCCTGGTGCCTGCCAAGCTGGGGATACTGGGGACACTGGGATGGGTCTTGAGAGGCCTGCCCTTCCCCTGCAGGGTTGCCAGGCCTTCATTTGGGAGCAGTGTGAGACCTCTGTCTCCCAGCTGCACATGCTCAACGCTGCCCATCTGCCCTGGCAGCAATCGTGGCGTCACTGAGCTGCCAGCCCCTGTGCCGGCAGAGCTGCCCATCGCTGTGCCCTGTCCCGCCCACGGGCACACACCACGGTGCACAGGGTGTGTGTGTGGCCACGTGTAGAAGCCAGGCTGCTCTGTGGATGAGGACAAATGGTGGCACCAAAGGCACTAGGGTTAAGATGGACCCTTAGGGCTTGTTTTGCAGTGCAGGAGCTCAGAGCCCAAAGATGAAGCAGCACCTATTGCCCTCTTATTGCTCTGGGCTGCCTACACACACGTGTGCCCAGAGACACACATGCTGGGTAGCTCCTCGTCACGTCCCAGTGACGCTGGACTGCCATGGGGTTTGTGGGAGGCTGGATGATAGTGACTTTGAGAGATTCAGAGCTACTGATCTGTCCCTGCAGGCCACTGTGGCTGGGGCTGGTCCTCCCATGGCTGGGATGGGGCTGGGCGGGATCATCTCTGCCATGGGGTGGAGGTGAGTGGTGTCAGTGTCTGCCTCTCCCTGCGCCCATGCCCTGGGCAGCCTGTGCTGGGGCACCAGGGATGCGTGGTGCCAGGGGTGCTGGGATGTGGACGTGGGGACAGGTGGGCAGCCCCAGGCTGCCGATGGCCCTGAGCAGCCGCATCCTGTGCCACGCCGTGCCGGCGCCGACTCCTTCCAGCCAGGGAGATTGCTGGAAATTACCTGTTTCCCACCGCCCCGGTGCGGGGAGAGCTGGCTGTCAATTAAGGCTCCGTGGAAGCAGCACCAACATACGTTTCCGCAGAGACGGAGGTGGGCGTACGGCTGGCACCGGGCCGGTGGTAATGGGTATAATGGGGCTGCTGTGAGGCTCGGTGCTGGTTGTGTCCCAGCTGCAGGGGCAAAGCTGCTGTGCTCCTGCGCTGCCTGCACCGCTGCCCACCCCTGCTGCCGGCTTTCCTGCATCCCTGGCTGCACGGGGACAGCGCCAGCAGCTGTTGCATGGCAGGGCAGCGTGGAACCTTGTTATATTTAGGGGTCAGCAGGTTTGGTGACATCTTGGAGCGGGCAGGAGGCTGCTGGGACTTCAGAGTCCACACACTGGGAAGGAGTGTGTGCAAAGCTGGGGAGGCTGCAGGGCCGAGCCCCAAACCTGGGGCTGGGGAAGGCCCCGTCGGGCTGGGACTGCCCTGGGAGAATCCAGCTGATGCAGCGTGGCTCAGCCAGGCTCCGCAGCACCACGAGGGAAAGGTCAGGTGAGGATATAGCTCGGTGGCCAGGGAGAGTGGGGATGCTCATGGCAGCCTTGGTGAGCACCGCTGCCCTGGCACTGTGCTGATGGGTACCGTGGGATCGCGAGTCTTCTAGCCAGCTCCAGATCCAGATTTTGGTAGATCAAGTGTGCCCATGCTCCCCTCCTGCCCTGGCAGCTGCAGGATCAGCCCCTTGTCCTCCCTTGGGAAGGAAAAGCACCTTTTTTTTTAAAAAAAATAAAATTACAGAGGAGTTCCCAGTGCCTCTTGAAAGCTGCATTTAAGTTGCTTCCTCCTGGCCCCAGGGGACAGCCCTGCGCTGCTGCTGCAGCACCGTGACTCAGGCTGCCACAGCCTATTGATTCTGAAGTGCAGATTGCTCCGCTGCGCTCCCGGGGGAAGGCTCTGTGTGAGGGCCAGGCATCCCAGTACCCACCAGTGCACCGAGGACAGGGCCAGCATCCCCTAAAAGGGCCTCGGAATTTGGGAAATGGCTTGTGATGGGCACCGGGGCACCCAGCTGTAGGTGTCTGGCTGTGGTGGGATGATGAGGTGTCCGGCTGTGATGGGAATGGGTGTTCAGCTGTGGTATGCAGTGTGTGTCCACCTGTGATGGGCACAGGAGTGTCCAGCTGTGGTGGGTGCTGTGTGTCCAGCTGTGGTGTGCACTGCGATTTCCAGCTGTGATGGGCACGGGAATGCCCAGTTGTGGTGAGCAGTGTGTGTCCAGCTGTGATGGGCAGTTGTTTTCCAGCTGTGCTAGGCACTGGGTGGCCAGCTGATGGGTGTCCAGCTGTGATGGGCTACTGTGGTGTCCAGCTGTGGTGCACGCTGGGCTGCAATGAGTCCATCCCATCTCTGCCACCTCTTTGCCCCAAGGCAATCCCTTCCCACGCACATCCAGCAGCCTGCGAGCTTCCTGGTGCATTATTTATACAGTCAAAATCGATCAGAAGATGATAAAGGCTTCATTAGCATCTGAACATCGAGCCAGCCTCGGCTCTTGACATGACCTTGGCTGCAGCAGTACAAGCCTTTCCCTGTCTGACAGCGGCGAGGGCCGGCTCCCTGGCGTTGTCACCAGACCCAACTGGGGCTGCTCCCTCCACCTCTGTGGGGTCCCCACAGGGGCACATGCATGGGCAGAACATGTGGCCACGTGCACTGCCCACGCATGTGCCCCCACCCTTGGGGACCCCCCACAGAGTGGACCTTGTCCCTGCTGCAACGAATAAGACCACTTGTGCCAGGGCTCCTCGTGCAGCGAGCGCTGTCAGCGCCTGTTGTTTGCGTGGCACTCGTCAGCAAGGATATAATTAAGAGCAGCTATTTTGGATGCTTCCTTTATCCGGCAGCTCATGGCGGTGCCGCTGCAGGGTCCTCCCCCCACCTCCCCCCACCTCTGAAATAGGCGCTCGGCTTTGCCGTGAACGTCTTCCTTGTGGGTACTCGATGTCATCCTGCTCATGGGGTCCTGGGGGTCCCTGTTGTGCTCGGGAGACACACACACAGGGGGAAGTGGTGGGGGTGGTGGGGTGGGAAGGGAGAAGACCACTGCAGTGGAGTGATGGAGGGAATGGAGGGGATTGCCTCGGCCACTGCCGCCAAACCGACGGAGGGTTGGGAGCGACAGCTTTCCTCTCATTAAGTAGATGTTGATTTAGCAGAGGCTGGAGCCATCTGCTCCAAGCAGCCACCGGATCCCTGTGAGCTGACGTGGTGCTGCCCCGCGGGGGGAGCCCGCGAGGATGTGCTCCGTCAGCAGAGGGTTGACCGGGAGCCCCTGTGCCCCGGCCGGGCATTGATCGCTGCTGGCGCGGCACTGGCTGCAGATGCAGGGGGCTGGCACATGAGCACACAACCAGGCACTGCGTGTCCTCGCTGCTGGGAAGGGAGAGAAGCCTCAGGTCAGGGGCCACATGGAGGCACCAAGGTGTCTAACAGCGTGGGACTGTGGCCTCAGACATGGGCACAAGGGAAGGGCTGGAGCAGCTGAGCATGGGGGTCTCTCTGTGATGGGCACCAGGATGCTTGAAGCCATGATGGGCACAGGAGTCTTCCTGTGACTGATGTGCACCATGATGCACATCATGGTGATCTCCTTGTGGTGTGCACCAGGATGTCTGAAGCCTTGGTTGGTCACACGGATCTCCCATGGTGTGCACCAGGATCTCCCATGGTGTGCACCAGGATACCTGGAGCTGTGGTTATATGTGGAGGTCTTCCCAGTGGAGTGCACCAGGATGCCCAGAGCAGCAGGCAGGCACAGGGGTGCAGGGGGTCAGGGTGATCCAGCCTGATGCTGATGCTGGCAGAGCATCTCCCCTGGGCACCCCCAGCCTGGCACATGCTGCCGGCTGGTGCGTCACCTGCCATCGCGGTGCTGCTGGGGACTGGCTGGCGCCTGGCAGGGGAGGTTGAGGCTGGCGAGGCGCTCGCCGCCCTCACTGCATGCAGAGCACCGGGCTGAATTCAAGCGTGCATTTAGCTGCTGTGATCCTCGTGTTTAAGTGGAGGCATTTCTGGGAGCAGCGGCTGTGCCGAGCTCCCGCAGCGGTGTTTACTCACAGCAGACGCTGCTGGCGGTCGGTGTCTATGGCAGGCGGCTGCGGCTCCCGGTGCACGCAGGCTGGAGCTGCACCCGGCAGTGCTGGGGCTCACTGCATCCCACAGCGCAGCACATCCCCCTTTCCTGGCAGTGATGTGCTCCTGCCTGACCTTGCCCAGTACCGTCAGGATGCTGACGGGGTGCAAGCTGCTCTGAGAGCCTTGGGGGGCTGTGCCTTGGGGCTGGCGTGCGAGGCAAGCCCTGTGCTCCCATGCTACACAACCATCACCTGAGCAACCTGTGGGGAGCAAGGAGGAGACACTGGGTTGTCCCAAGGGCAGTGGTGAGTCTCAGATGGTCTGACCAAGGGCCTCAGTGCTGGTAGTGCCACCATCCCTCTGCAACACCTGCCCTGTGCAGTCAGGACTGGATGATGCTTGCGGGTGCTCAGTGCTCTCTATCATCCCTCCGGCGATATCGGCAGGGAGGACAGCCAGGGACATGCTCAATGCCCGCTTCTCCTCCCTGCTGTGCCCTTCTCCTTTTGTGGCCGGTGTTTTTAATTGGCAACACTCTCAGCTCCCTTCCTCTCCCTTGTTAGTGGAGGAGTTCTTGTGCTTCGCAGCCATTAATGAGCTTTCCCATGTCTCGCTGCCTCCAGACAGGCTGCAGACCCCCAGGGTGGTGGTGAGGCTCAGACAGCTCTGGGCTGCGGATCCAGTGGAGTGTTGGGGTGCCCGTCCTGACCCCCACTGCCCTGAAAATCATGAGCATACAGCCATGGCAGGGCCATGCCAAGGGCTTAGTTGGGCTTCAGGCTCTAGCTGCATCCCTGTGATCTCCGTACAGCTCCCTAATGCCCCATGCCAGGCCGCCTTGCCGGGCAAGCGCGGCAGTTCGTTACAGGAGGGGCTTAATTGCTGGCCTGTGGGGCCATGGTGCAAGAGAGTTTTGCTCACAGCCCCTCGTGCAGCCTTCTGTGCTGTGCCTGCTGGGACACGGGACCGATGCTGCACCCGAAGATCTTTTCCCAGCAGCACTTGAAGCCATGCTGGAGCCTGAGCTGGCCGCAGCCCGGCGCAGGCACCAGCAGAGGCTCGTGGCCTCTGCCAGAGCTTTTAACGAAAGTCAAACCACTGCGTGGCTGGAAGTCACTGACTAAGCACTTGGCACGGGCGTTTGATGGAAGCGCTAAAGAGATTTTGGCAGCCGCAAGCTGTCCTGCAGGTGCAGGGGAGAGAGATTCGCCGCTACGGTGTGTGTGTGTGTGTGGATGATGCCGGTTTGGGCCGGTGTCGGCTTCTGCCGGCACGCGCCTGGGGACCGGTGGCGCACGGTGCAGGGGTGACGCAGACGGCATCACTGCTGCACCCTGCCACGCCGATACCCACGCGTTGCCCCATCCCAACCCCTCGCCGGGAGCGACCCGTGGGAAAGGCCGTGCGCCGCAGACCTGCTGACATCCGTTTGTCCGTCTGCAGGGGCCGCTTAGCCGGAGCGGGGCCCATCTTGGGGCCGGAGATTGGAGCCAGTGCCGGGCACGGTGCCGCTCCTGCGCCCGCCGACTCCTTTTGTCTGCCGGCTGTTTGCATCCCTGGGGGGTGGTGGCTCGGCCCCCTTCTCCTGGGAGCTGCTCCTTTGGCACCGGGGCAGCAGCGGAAGCGGCCCCGGGCTCCTCTCCACCGGCACTGAATGGCACCTTTGTTGGGGAGCCTGGCAGCAGCTCGGGGCTGGCGAGTACCCACTCGGCCTCAGCCCCTGTGGTTGCTCCCGGTGGTGGGGGGCTCTGCCCCTCAGCAGTGCCTGATCCTTCTAGCGGTGCATGGGAGTGCTGCGGTGGGGATGGGGTGTGGGGGACTCTTCCCCAGGTCAGGAGATTTCTTGCTGGGGTGGTCTGTTAGTGTGTTAACTTAGGAGTGTGGGCTGCCAGGGCAAAGGGAGGCTGCCCAGTCACATGGGGCTTGGGCTGGTGGTGTTTTGTTTGCTGGAACGAGAGTGAGTGGGGCTGCCTGTGGGGACCCTGCAGTGCCTTGTCATTCCTTATGCCCTGGGGACCCACTGGCACTGCCCTGTTCCCTCTCCTCATACCCAGAGGAACCCATGAGCTTCTCCACAATCTGGGGAGCTTTCTCATCCTACAACCCCCCCATGGCACCATGTGCCAGGAGCAGAGGCTAGGGACCTGGAGAGCAAGGGCTGGTTGCTGTGGCTGTTCAGAAGCTGTCCTCTGTAGCTCACACCCGTCGGCACGGGGCTGTGTCATCTTTAGCAAGTGTCCTGCAGCTCAAACTGTCAGGTGGTCAGTGGAGCATAGGAGGGAGCCAACGCTGGGTGCCAGACCCCGGGAGCCTCTGCATGGGCAGGGAGAAACCTCTGCCACTACACTGGCTGCTCCTGGCACCATCCATCAGGCGTGGCCCAGGCAGGGGTGGCTCAGCCCAGCGCTGCTCCCCAGGCTTGTGAGTCAGGGCTGGGCACAGCTGCCCTTCCCACTGCTGGTGCCCACTGTGCCCTCTTTGCTGACACAGCCCTTTGTGTCCAATAATTGAATATCTCAGTGGGATGCTGACAAGGAGACAGAGGACAAGGGGATCAAGCCAGGCCACAGCCGTGGTGCACAGGGAACATCCCCCTGACCTCACATCTCCCTTCCCTGCCTGAAGTCACCCCTTGCAGCCAGCTTCTCCCAGCGAGTGCTTGTCCCCGATACGCTGAGCTGCTGGATGCGCATGGCCACTCCTTCTCCCTGCTGGGCCGTGCAGCCTTTGGGTTATTTGCTGTAGGCTCAGGGCCATGCCAGTGCTGGCTCACTGCAGTGGGCATGGGGGCTGTTGCATGGGTCCCCAGCCTATAACTCTTCTTTGCTGCGGCCACCCTCCTCCTCCTCCTCCTGCTTGGGCTCCCTGCTGGGTGCTGTGAGGAAGAGCTGCCTCACTGGAAATCCTGAGTGGCATTTTTCGGTTAAATCTTATGTAAATCTGTCTCCATCCTTCTTCCTGGTGTTAATTGGATTGCCCCGAGGTGTTTTATTTTCCCACGCTGGGTGGGAAGCTGGGCAGTGCCAGGCGGGGGGCTGCAGGGACAGGGGACATGCTGGGACAGCAGGGGGTGTGCAAAGCTCCCCGCTGTGCTGAAGCAGCCTGGCCCTGTGATCCAGTGTGGCACTGAGGGACCGTGCCGGAGCCCCAGCGAGGTGAAGGAGATGGGGAGAGAAGCGCAGGCAAACCCACAGCAGCCCGGGTGGATAGAGGCCCCAGTGCCAGGAGACACCCTTGGATTCTGCCGCCATCCCTGGGGACCCCTTTGCCCTGGTTGGCACCTTACTGTGCCCCAGCTTGGGCTGCAGAGCTGCAAGGAGCCAAAACCTTGATGGGGAGAGAAACCCAAAGCTGCCACCTCCCGTGTGCCTTGGGTCCCTGCAATGGCCCACTCTCACTCCACTCATGTGCTGTCCCTTTCTTTCCCTACCAGAGCTCCTCGGATCTGCAAAGAGAGTCAACGTCAACTTCCAAGACACCGATGGGTGAGTGGGAGTGAGAGCCCCGCTCCTGGGGGTGCGTGCAGCGGGGTGGGAGCAAGGGGGTGCATGCAATGGGATGTGAGTGAGGAGGTGCATGCCGTGGGGTGTGAGCTGTGGGGATGGAGGAGTGCAATGAGCAGGAGTCTGGTGTGTCTGTGTGGGCACGCTAGGCTCTCCAGAGCAATGCGGTCAAGCCGCTGGGATCTGCACGGACAAAGGCACTCATCCCTATTAGCCGGTGTGACTGAGCCCTGCCTGCACCCCTTTGCTGCTGGGCTTGTAAGTAGCAGCTGTGGGCATCAGAGGAGGCGGGAGGTGAGAGCTGAGAGACAGAGGAAGAGCTGTGCCCCATGTCTGCTGGCCTTTTCCCAGCTCCTGCCACAGGCTGGAGGCTCTATGGATGCTGTGTGGGGAGCAGCTCTGCCAGGTGCCAGGCGGGTGAGCCATGATCCTGCCAGGCTGTGCCACCATTGTCTGCTTCACAGCAGGCATCCAGTAGGTGAGGGGGAGTGGGGAAGGGGGCTGCAGGCTCACCGACCACTGATCACAACAGGGTTGCAGCCTCAGGAAGGCAGCTGGAGCCTTGGGGAGGAGGGGACTGCAGTGAGGTCAGGCAGGGGTGCTTGCAGGGCTGGGCAGCAGCTGCCCCTCAGGTCCCTCAGCTCCTCCTGCCCTGTGCCCCACTCACTGAGCAGGGTGGCAGGACGTGGGGCTGGGCGATGCCATTTGGTCCCCAGGGATGGCTCTGCTGTGGCCACGGAAATGATGGCTAGTGGAGAGGCCAGATGGGGTGAAGGAGGGGGCAGCATGCCTCAGGGACATGCAGCCACAGCAGCTGAGGTCCCTCCTCATCCTCACCGCCAAGCAGGGCCCTGGCACCAGGGCGGTGGCAATGGGCATCATCCCCTGGTACCTGCCAGCGCATCGTCTCTATCAGCCTGCGCATCCACACGTGTGTGTGTGCAGCGGTGCATGCGAGCATGCAGATGTGTAGCTGAGCATGCATGTGCATGCAAGTGTGTCTGTGTGCACGTGGTGCTGCCTGCATGGGGCAGGGGCTGGAGGGTGAGGGGATGCATCACCCCACGGACCAGTGCCAGCAGCTCACTGGAGTGCTTGCTGGCCATCAAGAACTGCAGGCAGCACCCTGCTTGGAGATGGGTGCAGGAGCAGCCCTGCAACAGGAGAGCAGCCTCCAGCCTCCTGTGCTGCTCCTGGAAGGGATCTACACAGGGATGGTGCAGAGCAGGCTCAGCCTGCGGCCCGTGTGTGCTCTTCCCTACCACCACTGTGCTACACCATTGCAGCCACCCTGGGGCCATGCCTCAGTTTCCCCATCTCTGCTGTGCTTGCTGATTCCCAGGCTGGTGGGCACTGTGAGTGAGTGCCATGCTGGTATCCCCACGCTTGCCCCAGGGGATGATGCCCTGCACTGCACGTTGCCTTTGTGGCCTGATGAGGCTGAAGCCCCCGAGGCAGCCCTGGGGAGGGCTGCGATTTGCACCATCTTGAGCGGATTTGAGCAGGGCGCTGGAGTGGAAAACGTTGACATTTCCCAGGCAGACGTTGGGGATCGGCCTCCTGCACAAGCTGTCTGCTCACATTGCCGCTCCCCGCCGCGGGATCGCAGGCGGCAGCTCCGTGGGAAACGTGGTGGCTGGAGCATGGTCCCCAGAGGGAATGTGTCCCACTCAGATGGGGGTCCTGGCAGTGGGGGGGAAGACGTGATCACCTCCCCACTGCCCATCTCTGGCACCAGGCAGCCGTGGGGGCAGACAGGTCCCACTGGGGTCAGCAGCCCGTTCCCGTGTCCTGATGACCCCGGGGTGGCCCTGGGGATGTGACGGGGACGCTGAGCATGACCAGGCCCAGAGCAGCAGGGTGGCGGGCGTGAGCGCAGCCGTGTGGAGGATGCTGCTGCCGGGAGCAGCAAGTAGGTCAGCTCCTGCCCTGCTTCCCAGCAGTCAGCCTCCCAGTTTGGCCGGTCCCAGGGTGCTGTGAAAGCAGAGTGGGGTGCAGGGCCAAGGGCTCTCCCTGCCCCATGGCGAGGCCTGGCACCAGGCAGAGATGCTGCTGCCATCCAGCAGCCTGTGCCACCCCGTGCCCGTGCCCATGGTCAGGATGCTGAGGCCAAGCTTTGGAAAGTGGGTCAGTGGGGAGGGCAGCTCCCTGGCACTCCACAGCCTTGGCAAGACCCCACCACTGTGCCTGCATTGCCTGTCATCTCCAGCCTCGTGGGGGCTCAGCATCCTCAGAGGGCGGTTCATCTGCAATGATCTTGCTCCAGCATCCCCAGGTCAGACCCACCAGGCCCCACTTCCAGCTTGGAGCATCTACCTCCTTGTGTCCCACTGTGTGGATTGTGGGAGTCTGTCCTGAGTCTGCAGTGCCCCAGGGGAAGGCAAATAAAGTGACAGACTGGAGAGCAAACTCCCACTGCTGCGGCACTTCCCACCCTCTGAGCATTGTTGCACACCAGGACATGACCAGCTCCTAGCTCTGCCACTGCTGCTCCCCGTGGCAGCTCTATCTCCGAGTGCCCGTGGAGGGACGTAGAGGTGGGATTGCCCAGGGACTCGTGCAAGTGAGAGGCTGCAGGAGGCAGAACAGATGCCCTGAGGTGCTGTGGCAGGTGCAGGCTTGAGGCCCTGCTGGCAGGCAGGGGCTGGCAGGACTGGGGAGGGGACAGGGACACGGGACCCCTGACACCACGGCCGGTCCCTAGGTTTTCGGCTCTGCACCATGCGGCACTCAACGGCAACACGGAGCTCATCTCGCTGCTGCTGGAGGCGCAGGCTGCGGTGGACATCAAGGACAACAAAGGCAAGTCTTGGGGTCTTGACCGTGGACCCCCCAGCCCTGTGTGCTACTGCCCATCCCGAGGGGCTCATGGCGTGCCTGTCCTGCCCACCTACAGGCATGCGGCCCCTGCACTACGCGGCTTGGCAAGGCAAGAAGGAGCCCATGAAAATGGTGCTGAAAGCGGGTTCCTCTGTGAACATCCCGTCGGACGAGGGCCAGATCCCGCTGCACCTGGCTGCGCAGCACGGGCACTACGACGTGGTAAGGTGGGGCTGGTGGTGGGGGCAGGGGGGCAGTGCCACCCTCCCTGTCCCTGCTCTCGCCAAGCTGGGGTCTCGCTCCTCCGCAGTCAGAGATGCTCCTGCAGCACCAGTCCAACCCCTGCATCATGGACAATTCGGGGAAGACGCCTCTGGACCTGGCGTGCGAGTTTGGTCGGGTTGGAGTAAGTCCCTGCAGGGCCAAGACCCCCGAGAGGAAGGTTGGGAAGGGCCATGGCAAGTCCCTGTGGGCACAAGGCCACCCCGGGATGGCTGGTGGAGGGGACCTGCGGTGCCTGTGCCGTGGGGGGATCTGTGGCTGCTGGAGGGGTGTGCTGAGCCACCTTTGCAGCCCTGCTCCATCTGTTTGCCGAGCCAGGTGGTCCAACTGCTCCTGAACAGCAACATGTGTGCGGCGCTGCTGGAGCCCAAGCCAGGGGATGCCACCGACCCCAACGGCACCAGCCCCCTGCACCTCGCTGCCAAGAATGGCCACATTGACATTATCCGGTGAGTGCCATTGGCAGGATGGGCAGCGCCGGTGCCCCCTGCCCCCGTCCTCACTGACCCCCCTGTCTGCCCGCAGGCTCCTGCTGCAGGCTGGCATCGATATCAACCGACAGACCAAGGCGGGCACGGCGCTGCACGAGGCGGCCCTCTGCGGCAAGACGGACGTGGTGCGGCTGCTGCTGGATGTAAGGGCCCCCCCGACACCCCCAGACACCCCCAGCCCCGGGACAGGCTCCGGGAAAGGATCCCACGGCTGGAGGCTGTGGAGCAGCATGTGCCCCCCTCCAAGAGAATGGGGGTGAGGGCACCAAGGCCCTCATTGTGCCCACCAACTGCTGGGCCCAGGGTGCCCTGGGGGGTCCTGGTGGGTGGGAGACGGCCTCTTTCCAAGTCATCTCCATGCTGTTGCAGAGCGGGATCAATGCCCACGTGAGGAACACCTACAACCAGACAGCTTTGGACATCGTCAACCAGTTCACCACCAGCCAGGCCAGCAAGGAGATCAAGCAGATGCTACGGGGTAGGGGGGCTGGGAGGGCTTAGTGGGGTGCTGGTCTGGAGGAGGGGGGTGACAGCCCCCTAGGGCTGTGAGGCCGGTGACTCTCCCTCTCTGTCCCCGCAGACGCCTCGGCCGCTCTGCAGGTCCGGGCCGTCAAGGACTATTGCAACAACTACGACCTGACCAGCCTCAACGTGAAAGCTGGGGACGTCATCACGGTGAGTGCGGCCGGGGGGGGCCGGGGAGACCCCGCTGACGGCACCGGCCCCTGACCCGGCCCCTGCCCGCAGGTGCTGGAGCAGCACGCGGACGGGCGCTGGAAGGGCTGCATCCACGACAACCGGACCGGCAACGACCGCGTGGGCTACTTCCCCTCCAGCCTTGTCGAGGCCATAAGCAAACGAACAGGCAAATAATTCCCCTCGCTCCCCTCCACCCCGTCCACCTCCCAGACACACAGCCCCAGAGAGCCCTGTTTGGGTCAGGCAGTGACCGAGGTGTCATGGAGTGAAGCAGCAACGTCCCTGTCCTCCGTGGAGGGTCGTGTCCCTGCCATGTGTGTGAGGATGGTGTCTTTGAGGGCATGGGGCTGGTGTCCCTGTTGGGCATGTGGCATCGGTGCCCACTGAAGTCTGTGGGAACAGTGGTCCTGTTGTGCATGTGGGGCTGATGTCCCCACTGAGTGTGCAGGGCTGCTGTTGCTGCTGTGGGGTCGATGCTGGCAGCCCTGGGGTGCTCACAGGGCAGCCCCTGGGCCAGGCCAGCATTGGGCTGCAGGAGGCATTTGTGGTGCCAGGAGGTCAGTGCTTGGGGAGAGCCAGGGACATCACTGCAGGTTGGGGGTGATGGCACAACAGTGGGACCTGGTGCTCGGGGTCTGAACAAGGGGGCTGGGCACTGGTGCCAGGGACCTGGCACTGCCCCAGTGGGGACTCTTTTGCTGGCCAGGGTCCATCTCAGGGATCAGACCCTGCTGCCCTGCCCTGCGGCTGCCTGTCCCTATCCTCATCCCCGTCCCTGTATGTTCCTGATGAAGTGTGTGGTCACTGGGGTGGCCCATGGCTGTGCCTGCTGCCAGGAACAGTGTGATGGGGCTGGTTGGTGCCTTTGCAGGCAGCGGTGAAAGGCCCCACATTGAATGTCTCCTCCCTGGCCCCACGCGATCTTGGGGACAGCCACGTCACTGGGGCATGGGCAGGGAATGGCGGCACTTGAACACGATCCCACGGCAGCGATGGCACAAGTGGCTGCCAGGCACTGCCACACTGGCTGTGGGGGCTGCAGAAGTGCCACGTATTGGACGGGGGAACGTTGCTCTCTGGGTGTGGGTTGTGTGCTGCTATCAGAGTGACGAGGGCGATGGCTCCTGGGATGCAGCTGGCTCCTCAGTGGTGTTTGACAGGGTGTGGGGTTTTGTAGCCAGCCCATCAGCTGCAGCCCTGGGGCCCATGCAGTGGGGCAGCAGTGTGGGCTGCCAGCAGTGGCTGCACCAGGGCTCAGCTGGCTGGGCCCAGGGGGAACTGGCAGTGCAGCCCCCAGCCCAGCCGTGCAGCAGCCCCATCCTCCTGGGATGCTTTCAGGGGGAGCAGGACCCTTGGCAGCCCAGCTGCAGGAGCCCCACAAGCTGCTGCTGCTGCCTCCCACATGGAGCTGCCCAGAGCGTGTTCATGCTGTACCAGGAGCTGTGGATGTGCCATGGACTGTACCCTGCCATGGGGCTGGGCCCTGCGCTGAGCTCCCACTGCTGCTCCTTGGCTCAGCTCTGCATAGGTTGGGTCTCCCTTCTGGCTTCTCCATGTTCCTTTGGTTGCTTTTTTTGTTTGTTTGCTACTTTCCCCACTCCCCCTTCTTTCTTTTCTTTTTTCCTTTTGGTACCTTTCTGGCGGCGCTGAGCGTGTCTCTTATTATTTTGATTCTTTTCATTTTGTCTCTTGTTATGTTTTATTATCAGGTTCATGGGAGACTGTAACAATCCCCCAACAGTACCAAAAGATCCCGCTCCCGGCTTACGGGGCTGCTGTGCTAAACGGTGACGCCTCGTCCCATCCGTTCCATTCCCTGCCTCCACCTCCACCTCCACCACCACATTCCCATCAGACTCTTTTCAGTTCCTTTGGCTATCACAGGCTCTCCCCTAGCAGTGCCGACGAGCCGCGTTACGGACAAGGTAGTTCACCGCTCGCTTCGTGCTCTTGATGGATTTCTCTCTTTTTCCTTTAAAGTCTGTATCGAGTCTTTTCTTTCTGCTCGGCCTCTCTCCCCTCCCCCTGCCATGGTGTGTTTGCAGGCGTGTGTGTGTGTGCATGCGTGCATGCAGGCGTGTGCATGTGGGCAGGTGTGTGTGTGCACATGTGCATGCCATCAGCCCCCTCCCCTGCACGCTCTCCGACGCATCCCACCTCCTCCACCCCCTCCCCGGTGTCCCTGGCTGCGGGACAGGGCTCTACGCTGCTGCCTGTCCTTGCTCTGCCCACATCCCCTGCTCTCTTGACTTCCCTGTCTACCCAGCCTGGGGACCTCCAAAAACACACTCCAGGCTCTGTGCTGGGGCACAGGGCTGGGCAGAGTGGTGCCTGACCAGGAGCCATGGCCACAGGGATCCTCTGCCCGCTGCAGCCTCCGTCACAGGGTGTCCAACGCCATCCAGCCGCTCTGACTGGGCCTGGGCCACACTCGGAGCGTGAAGGGGCCGTGGTGCGGGGTGTGTGTGCCCGGGGGATGCTCACGGGGCTGGCTCAGCACAGGCAGCACCCGCCTGCACCCTGGGGCCCATCCCCACGGTGTGGGCAGGTGACAGGCGCTGCAGGCCCCCATACCGGGAGCGCCAAGAGAGCAGATACTTGAGTGGGAGTTGGCGAGGTGTCTTCTGTCTGGGGCTGGGGCTCTTTGCACATGCCTGGGAGGCAGTGGTGCAGCAGGTTGTGTCGAGAGATCACCAGGATGGCTGCGCTGGTGACGGGGACGAGGGAGGAGAGTTTTTCCCCAGGGCTTTCTCTCCTGACTGGGTTGCACAGAGCCTCACAATCGTCCCAGTCTGATTGCGGTGTGGCCGTTTGTTCCCGGTTGTGCTCCTTTGGTGAATCTGTCACCTGGTGCCATCCATCCCCTGCTCTGGCCCGGCTGCTAATGGGCTGAGCGAGCGGCATAACGACTGCAGGGGCTGGGCAGTGGCACGGTGGCAGTGCCCCATTCCTGATGGCTCCTCGGTTGCTGGCGGCAGGGCTGTGGCAGTGCTGGGCCTGGCAGGGCTGGTGTCCGTCTTCTCTTCTGATGCTGTGTTAAACCCCAGGCTCGGTGCTGGGCAGCCCCGGCCAGCTCCAGTGCCAGCAGGACCTGGCAGAGGTGGGCAGCACGGTGAGCTGGTGAAGGAGCAGCGCTTCACGGGTGGCCCTCGAGCTGTGCTCTGCCAGGAGGGCCGGGTCCTCTCACCCACTGCTGTGTCACATGTGAGGGGTGCAGGGGGTTCAGCACCCAGTGTCTGCCCCACATGGCCCCTGTGTCCTTTCCTAGATGGGTGCAGGCAGCCGCAGGGGCTCGGCCAGTGCCGTCTAGCCCAGGCGACAGTGGGGTGAGGACTGAGGGGTGAAGACCCTGGTCCTCAATGCTCAAGTTTGCCTGGCTCCCTTAGCTCCCCTGCACCAGGTCCTGGCCCCATCCTGCTCCACACAGGGACCACACTCCCTGTCCCTGCTGAGGCTGAGTTGGGGCACTGGGACACCCCCCACGGTGGCAGGGACAGGGTCACAGGGCTGGTCACTGTCACCCCAGTGTCCCTGGGACAGCACTGGTGTCCCACCACTGTGAGGTTTTCCCTGCGTGCGGCAGTGATGGGCTCATGCCGTGCCACGGCAGTGCGAGCCCAAGGGCACGGAGCCACGCTCGCCTGACAGCTGCTCTCTCTGCTCTGCCACCAAGGGACCCGCGGGGCCGACATGAGCCCGTCCCACCTCTCGCCATCACAGGGCGGATCAGCTGCGCCGGCTCCCACGGAGGAGATCTGGGTGCTGCGGAAACCCTTTGCAGGTACGGCGCACGTGCTGCTGGGCCCTGCCCAGTCCTTGGGGAGGGATGTGCCAGGACGTGGCGGCGGCTCCGGTGGGGCACGGCTGCGTTGTGGCATCCCCTGGCCCGGCCAAGGGGCTCGGTGGCCTGACAGTGTCTCCTCTCTGTGCGCAGGTGGCGACCGCAGCAGCCTGGGCAGCACGGGCAGCGTGGCCTCTGCTCGCAGCTCAGGGAGCGGGCAGAGCGCGGGCAGCGGGGCGCACGCCCTGCACGCTGGCTCTGAAGGCGTCAAGGTAAGGCGAGCCCCGAGGCAGCCGTGCCAGGCCTGCGGGACCACGTGGCTCCAAGTCCTGGCACCGGGCCCTGGGGCTGGTGTTTGCTGCCTTGGCAGCTGCCCCTGGTCCCTGCTGGGATCGAGGCTCAATCCAGTGCTGTGAGATTGGCACCGAGCGTGCCACAGCCACGGCTGTCACTGACAGTGGCCACCAGCGTGTTCCCTTCAGGCTGGCCCCCAGCACAACGTCCTGATGGGCAGGGGCTGCCCACGGGTGCGAGGCTGTGTGCTGAGCGGCAGAGTGGCAGCGCCTGCACTGCACGCTGCACTGCATGCTGTGTGCTGCCCGTGACGCCGCCTGCTGCAGCTCTGCCCTGCACAGAGCAGCCGCTGCCTGTGGCTGCCAGCCCACAGCCCACTATGTGCTTGTCGCTGCCTGCGCGTTGCCCACCAGCCTGTGCGCTGCTGCTCGTGTGTTGCTCCTCTGCCAACAGGCCATCCCGTCCCCAGGCCAGGGCACCCATGAGCCCTCCTCCCCTGGCATCCCTCGTGTCTCCCTCCCAAGCAGGCTGGGCACCGGGCTTCACACACCCCTGAGCCAGGCACCAGGGTGTTGGCTGTGGGGAGCTGCGGATTGCCAGGGGGAAGGTCCCGCAGCTTGTGCCAGCAGCATCGAGCTGGATTCAGGGTGTTGCAGTGCCGTGGGCTCCCGCTGCTTGCCAGGCACCATCTGTGCCGCTCTCGCTCTCCCGCTGCAGCCCAAATCTCAAATCTGCTGCCCCCATCCCTGCCCACCCTCACCCGAGCTGGTGGTTGGGCGGCCACCGCAGCACCCGTGGCACCTGCAGCACCCGCAGCACCCGCGTTACCCGCGACACGCGCCCACCAGCCCCCGCTGCCACCCGCCTCACTCCTGCCTGCTCTCCCCCCTTCCTTGGGTGTTTTTCAGCTGCTGGCAACGGTTCTTTCCCAGAAGGCTTCTGCGCAAGAGTGTGCCGTGGGCGATGGGCCGGCCAAGGCGCAGGACATCGCCGCAGGTGCGTGCCGCCGGCCGCCTGGCTGCCGGGAGCAGGAGGAGCCCTGGCCCTGCCGCGGGCGAGCCGTGGATCCAGGGATCTGTCTTTTCTTTTATTATTGCCACGGCACCCGTCGCCAGAAGAAAAACGTGTGGGTAAAAAATGACTCTCTCGCCTTTCGGCTGCTGCCAGGCCTTCTCCTGCCTCGGTTAGTGGGGGTGCTGGGGGGGAAGGG
>WBNH01020058.1:0-10777 GCA_013401255.1 Urocolius indicus
ATATATATATATATAAAAAAACCCATTTAGGTTTTTTAATCAGATTTTTTTTAATTACTGCGTATGTAAAATACTAACTTCTTGATTGGTGGTAGTTCTGAAGCTCTCAAAACTACACTCACCTTTTGAAAGGATTTTTTTCTTTACGATTCTTAAAGGAAGATGGCAGAAACCAAGAATGAGAGACAATGTCTTGCAACATTTTATATCTTAATGAAAGTAAAGGCAGTAATTTTTATAGCAGTTTTATTTTTCACAAAACTGAAACGAATCTGAAATTTATGACATTGCTAAAGAATTTATCTTGGCATACAATAAAAGCATGTAACTGTTACTGGAAGTATATTTCATTTGTCATCTGTATGGGTTTAACCTGTTCTAGACTTGAAAAGAATTAAGAAGCTGTTACATTTATATTTAATGTGTTAATCTCTCCTTTCCTTTACAGAAACTCTTCTTCAGGAGAATGGGAATACAAGAAAAACTGTCAGGAAAAAGTTATATGGAAGTGACTCTGAAAATACTTCGGTGGCGGCATCTGAGTCGCTCAGTAATAGTACTGGTAGACACAGAAAAACTCCACGCAGAAGTGCTACTCTGGCTGCTAGTAAGTTAAGGCTAATGAGCGATGTGGAGGAAGAGGTTTCGAGCTCAGAAAGTATTGGCATTGGATGCAAGAATAGGAAACTGCCTCACCGAAACGCCTCAGCTGCAGCCAGACGAATGTTACTGGAGGGGTCTGAGGATGATGTGGGCTTAAAGTCTGAAAGCGAAAAAGACATAGGAGAGCAGCTTACCAAAAGGAAGATTCTTTCTCAACCTGGTTCGTCTGCAGCACGAAGAAAATTTGTTAGTGATTCTGAAAATGGAACTTCTGATTCTGAGACAGACACACAGATGAAACAGAAAAACTGGCAAAGCAATGGTCATAAACAGTTGTGTGGGACAGTCCGTGCTGCATCTCCCAAAATTAAAAGTCTCACACTAGACTTTTCAGAAGAGGACTCCAAAAGCCATAATTCGGAAGATGGGAGCAGTCAAAAAGTTTCTGACCAATCAACATCTGCACATAATAAGCCTGCAGTGAGCATATCTGAGGATGATGTGGATTCTGAATCAGACAGATGGAATGGTCTGCAGCTTGCTGCTCCTTTAAAAAAAGCGAAAGTCTTGAGTGATCTGGAGGACTCAGCAGAATCTGAAACAGAAAACAGGGAGGATGTGAGAGGTTTTATCTCGGAGAGCTTGGTGCCAACTAGAATTGCAGGGAGTTCAAAATCTGGACCTGTTACCAGCTTTGATAACTCTTCTGATACAGAATCTGAGATAAATTCCAATAATAGTAATTATTGTGAAACTTCTTCAAAAACAAAAAAGAGGAAGAGAAAAGGAAAAACAAGGATCGTTAAAAAAGGTAACATTTTAAAAGTTGATCCATGTTGACACTGACTAGATGGGAGGCAATGTAAGATTAATGACTGGATGATGACTGGGAGGAGTTAGACTATACAGAAGGTAATAGCTCTCATTGTTCTAAAATAACTATATATGGGAGGAGAATTGTAAGATATGATGGTGGTGATAACAGTGTCTAGAAGTCTAGACAAGTCTTGAACTCTAGTTCTACATATCACAGAAATACACCAAACCAATAGTTTTCTCTGAGTGCTGACTGCTGCCTTGCCAAAAAATCAGGTAGGGGAAAGGATTACTTCTGACGGCATGTACCTTTTTCTTCCTGAATGAGTAAACTTTTAACAGCCTGGTACGTGTGTTGGTTTCCCATTTGTGTGCCCTCTCAGGTACTGGCTTTGGTACACACTTAGAATACAGTATTAAGAATCTTGAGGGAAAAAATAGTTGTCTCTCAAGATGAATCTATCTTGAAAATTTTCCACATGAAATACTTAGCTCTTTTGTACTGAAAAGGTTTTAGTATTTATAGCTGCAAAGCATACCATAAAATTTTCTTAGTATTTTAACATTAGCAATGTGAAAGGATGCCAAATGGACATGAGGAGCAGCGATAAATAGTGAGCTTCTGAGTTTTGTGATTGTCTATTGAACTCTAGACTTGTCAGATTTCTGTTGCCTTAGCCACTTTCTAAAACTCAGGAAAATGGAAGGGGTGGAATATTTTACTAGCATTACAGAATTGAAAACTCTACTTGAATGTGCTTCATATGTCAGAACTCCCGAGTCAAATATAAAACTTTTGGGGTGGTTTTGGTTTTTTTTTTTTTTTTTTTTTTTGAGACTTATCACTACTTTGAGATGATTGGAAGAGACATTTAATATAGCAAAAAGGAAAGGTATTTGTACAAATGCTTAATCTAGTGGGAATTTGTAGCTTTTGGAGTAGGCAACTGGTAACATATCCCTTATCAAGCTTGTCTAACACCTCATTTTTAAGAGGAAAACAAGACTGGTTAGTTTTAAAATCTTTCCGTACACTCTTTGTGTAAACATTTCCCATGAAATATGAAGAAGCTGTCATGCTGGGTATCCAACACGAAGCTTTTGGTCTCTAGCTTGTTCTTCAAGTGTAGTGTGGGTGTTTTAACTGTTTATATTGCAGTGTTTTGAAGTTTGATGAAAATCTGGTTTCTCTTCTCGTCAGTTCTTTAACACCCCAGATAAACTGTAGCTTCTGCTGTATTGTGCCATTTGTGCCCATGAATGTGAAATATTTTTGTCTTCCAGCTCTAACTTGGAGCAAAAAATCTTATGTTTTCTCTCAAGTATTTTGAATAATTTCTTTTTTGTTGTTAATTCTCATTTTTTTTACTTTGCCCATAGCTACTTTAGTAATTCATACTCATCCACTATGTAAAGCTGTTAATCATAAAAGCAAATTCAGCATTGGCACCAGCTGTACATAGAAAGCAAATATTGGCAAGTATGTATATGTATATACGTGTGTGTAGATATATATGTAATATACATATATATGTATTATCCGTTAGTTGCCAAGGGCTGCAATTGCTTAATGGTCGTAATAACATTAGCAAAGATTTTAATGAGAATCAGTAAGAAACTAAACAGTATAATATTTTTACTTCAATAGCCACTCATTTTTTATGGACAGCTTTACTTCATACAAAATGTTTAACATTACCTGTAACCACCCAAAATTTAAGGTGTACACACAACAGTGTCAAGTTTTTGTTTTACCATAATTTTTGACCTAGTGCCCTTTAAAGACTCTTAAATCAAGTGAAGAGACTCCATCTAAAGGAAATCCTTAAGGTAAATATGGGGCAATGGCGAGTCCCATTAAATTTCTACGTGGCCATGAAATATGCTTTCTAAAGTCAGTCTGCCAGGAGGACTCAACATGCTGTTAACCTCATAAAAAAACATTGTTTCCATAACCAGGAACAATTATAAAGTACAATCTTTATTTTCCATTTCAGTTTATCTAATTTTTAATTACTCTAGGTGATCCTGCTCTGGTAGGGAGGTTGACTAGATGATCTTTCAAGGTCCCTTCCAACCCTTAAGATTTTGTGGTTCTGGGATTTTGGGATATGACTACAGGTAGTCATTTAAGTATTTAAAAAAAAGAATTAACAGGTTGTCATTTTTCTCTTCAAAAATCAGTAGCTGCAATAACAGATGTGCTATTAGTACAGCCTAGTTTACTGTGGTTTGCTGAACTGATGCATGCATTACTCTTCTAAAGAGACTGTAAGGAGGAAGCTAAACTTGTTTGTACTTCTAAAAGTTATTGTTAGGTATTGCTGGAGTGTGTGCATGTTTTTATTTAAATACACACATCTAAGCATGTATGTATTTATATAATACCTATTTTCAAATAAACATGTTATCTATCTCTATATATAACATTATTAACCAGCTAAATGATTTATGTGGATACTTTGCTTTGGTTATTTTTAAAATACATTTTATATGTAGTTTATGTATTTTATATATACTACATTTAATAGGGAAAACACAGTACTGTAATGCATATTTAATATATATATATTATAAGGTATTTTTTACATTATAGGTATTTAGTATTTTTTGTATGTGTTGAAAAAAACCAACAACCTGAAGCTAAGTTTTCACATGAATTGCACAGGTGGTCCATAGTGGTTGGAAAATAATTTGTGGAGTGTGGTACACTCTGCAGATCAGCTGACTGGAGATGTGGCTGGATATTCCTACCTGGTATAGCAGCCTGGATTTACGGGGTTAGAGTTTGATGGCATGTACTCCAGGACAGCTTGTCACAGTGGTAAACCCGATGAACAAGGCACCTTCCTATCTCGGTGCCTTTCTTTTAAATGTTCTCCCAGTTTCTGGGGATAGTAGGGTTTGTTTAATCCTCCATTTCTTGCCTCTGCTGTCTGTTTATACCTTTTCAGCATTTGATTCAGGACGTTCATGTGTAGTTTCATTAAGCGTTAATTAAGCCTTTAATTAAAAATTAATGAGATTTATACAAGTTTGTTCCCAATTTAAGATTTTGTATCTAGAGATTTAATACTCTGGTAGTTTGCTGCAGAAAGGCTGAACTCCTTTCTCCTGTAGTCTTGCATTCCATTTTATGAATTAACTGATGAAACTTTGAAAATATACATAGTCTGTTTATTACAGTAAAGGCTTTTTGTTTTTCTCAAAACATGCATCTGTCAACACCTAAGCACCTATCTCTGTGAAAATCTGGCTAAAATCATTGTGAACATTCTTTGGTTTAGCTCCCTTTCTTGGAATAGCTCTTGGGATGTCTTTAAACATTTATTTCTTCAGATGGCCGTTAAGTTTGGCATTAAGACTGGGTGGTCTTTTCTCCCTTTCCAAACTGCCCTTGCAGAATCTATGTAGGAGACTCTTAATCCTAGGGTTGGATTATAAATTTCCACACTTACTAACTGGTCAAAATGTCCCTTTTTTACCAGTAACTTGTGTGTTGTTGTTTGCCACCACGAGTATGCTATATCATTGTATTTGCTTACAGTAGCTTCCGGTTTCAATTGTAATTAGAGCTCTTTGGTCTTGCCTGTTGGAGCTTACCTTGTAACAGTTGCGAGCTGCAGCCGTATGTTGTGTATGTGTCTACTTGATAGTATTGGAGGACAATGTAGAATTTTAAATTTAGTTCTTATTTTTTTTACTCTTTTATGCAGCATCACGTAGTATTCAGCAGAAATGTAATAGTAGCAGTGTTCATATATAAGTTCTGGAAACTATTAGAAGAAAAGACAGTAAATTAATTATCCTTTGGAAACATCAAAATAGGAATATAATGGAGCAGGACATAAAAGTATTTACATTAAAGTAATGACCAGATTTGGTATCTGAAGATATTTTAAATATTGATATTCAAGCTAGACGTTTCAGTTTGTCTCATATTTAAATATTTATTTTTAAAAAACTTTCTATAATTCATCTTCATTGCATTTGTTCTTGTCAGAATGCAGGGAAAATCTTGCTCTGTGCTTATCTCACAGGTGAGGAATCAGGGAACAAGAAAGTGAAAATGACTTGCAGTTTTTACAGTTCTGGCTAAGCTGGCCAGGAGCAAAGGTTCCTCTGTCTGCATGGCTGCCGCTCCCAGAAGAAGGCATTTGACAGTTAGCAGTTCAGACAGTTGAAACAAAGTTAGCAAGACAACCTTTTTTTCATCCCTTCATAAAGGAAGATGAGAGTGTATCCATTCTATAAACTGAACGTGTTTCACTAAACTTCTACTTGAAAAAATGGTTGCCTAGCATTCTGCAAATCTACAGCAGCTGTGAGGATTTTTCTCCCTCTGTTTGCTGAGTGTAGGTAGAGAATGATGACAAGTTAAAGAGTTTAAGCTAGAACAAAATGGACCATTAGCAGGAGATAATAGGTTAATACATTGTAGAGGTTTTAATGGAACATGTGTTTATCCACTTAGCTCAAAATTGGTAACAGCTACAAAGAAACACGCAATTGAGAAGAACTTTGGGAAAACTACATTTGCAAACCATTTCTGCTAAAATAAAGTTTTGTTGGGTTTTTTTATCAAGTCTATGCAAATAAATTTACTTCAAGAACTTCTGCTTTTTTATTGGCACCTATGAGTAGTTGCTTTATTTAAAAGGTAAAAGTTTAAACCGCTGTTCTTTGTAGTATCATTCATGTTATGTACAGATTGACTGTTTTAAAACACAACATAAGAAGCAAGTGGAATACTGAGTGGAAGATTCACTTCTAGAAGCAGTCTTACTGTTGAAATCACTAAGGAACTGAATGGTTCAGATGTTCTCTGTGTATGTGATGCAACTCTTAAAATCCATCTGGGCTTGTGTCTACATAAAATCTTATCATCTCTTTTTTAGAATAAAGAAATGTCTATAGTATGTAATAATTCCTTTTGAAAGTTAATTCCAGTAAGAAAGTGGTAACTTCTAATGAGAGAAATTAATAATATAAAAGGATCTGTTTGCTGAGTTAGGTATATTGTAATTTCTAAGATAATTACTAGGGATGCTAAAGAATGTTACTTTTCAAACTCTTTCATTATTTCAAAGAAAAAGAGTAATCCTGAGAATTAAAGGTATGCCTGGGACTGACTGTTTTCAGCAAAGGCTTAAAGTAAATGGCACGTAACAGTTGAAAGGGAGAGGGGGGAAGAAAGCTTTTTTAATTTTATTTCATTAAAAGTGGTAGTGTTTGTGCTTAATGAACTAATTATTTCAGGAATGTGAGTTATTAAAAAGAAGTTTTAAATCTTTATTTTTGTAGAATCAGCATCTGAGGAGACCGGACAAAGTGCAAAAGTGCTCAGGAGCAGGACATGTATCATTAACTACAAGAAACACATAAAGCTGTCTAATGTGACTGAGAAGAAAAATCCACGCAGATGTGCCACTTTGGCAGCTAATAAGATTAAGATAATGAGTGATACAAAGGAAGAATTATCAAGCTCAGAAAGTGTTTACACAATAAAAAAGAACAGAAGGCAGCTTCATGGCAATACATCTGCAGCATCCAGGAAGAAGTTGACTGGCAGCTCAGAGACAGATGCTGGCTTAAAGTCTGAAAATGAGAAAGAACAGCTTTCTGGCAGAAACAAACTTTCCTGCCCTGAAACATCCACCTCTAAAAGAAAGTACATTAGTGAGTCTGAGAACGAAAAAACAGAATCTGAGGTGGAAGTAAAAGTGGTTCAAAAGCAGAACGATAACCACAAGCAGGCACACAAAACAGCCTGTGCTGGAGCTCTTAAAAATCCCAAATACAACTCTTCAGAGGAGAATTCCACAAGCCACAAGATGGAAAACGGGAGAAACTTGGGAAGTTCAAGTCAGTCGATGTCATCCCCCAACCGTTGTACGAGCAACTCTGAAGAGGAGGTGGATTCTGACTTAGCTAAACACAAAGCTAAAAATAGCAGAGAAGTATCAAATAAAAAGTCTAGAGCTCCTTTCAGAAGATCAAAATTTTTGGATGACTTGAAAGAAACAGCAGAATCTGAAACAGGGCTGAGGAAAGATGAGAAAAGCTCAATATCGGAGAATGTGGAAGCGCCTGGGACTGCAAGGAGTTCGAGAGCCAGTTTACATTTTTCTTCTGATTCAGACTCTGGAACTGATAACAGTGTCTGTAGTGATGCCACAGAAACAAGAAAGAGGAAAAGGAAATCAGAAATTGTTAGAAAAGAAATTACCAATTCCAACTCACTTAAGCCTTCCAGAAGACCCCAGCGAAGGAAACGTCGGAAACTTAACCAGGAGAATGACTCTGAAGATTTGGATTACACCAAATACAGAAGAGCCAATCGGCGCTCTAAGATAAGAACTAGGAACGGCGGTAGACGGACTGTGAGATACGACGATTGTGACGATGATGACTATGACAGAGGTTTAGATGATGTAAATTGCGAAACGTAACCTTAAAAGGAAAAGCCAGCCCACTTCCTTTTTTTTTTTTTTTTTAATGGTAATAGCACTAGAACTCAGAATGGATGCTGGCTCTTCTTTGTCCTACATTTCAGGGAATATATTTATATTTTTCTATGAAAAAGTTATGAATGTGATTAGATGATGACTTTCTCCTTTTCATATTTTGACTTGCACTTGCCTGCCCATGTAGCAGCATTTAGCACAGATGCCAAAATGTGCCTCATTATAGGGGCAATTCTTTGTCTTTACTGGTATTTTATTACATATAACAAGAGTTAAGAAAACGTTAAAACACTGCGCAACGGGATATTAGCAGTATGTTGAGTATTATTGTTATGGGTGCTGCAATGGAATACTACCTAGGTCATACAACAGTCAAGAACAGATTTTGAACATCTCTAATGCTGTATGAAATCATATCCAATAGTAACAGGCTTATAAGTAATACTATACACACTATAAAAATCTGGCCAATGCTAGTGTTGCATCAAAAGGGTAACGACTGGTCGCTAGGCTAATAATTATACAACTTGAATTGGTACAGAGGTTCAGTGTTCTGTCCTTCCATTACTGATAACGTGCAACTAGAACCAGTTACCAGTGAAAAAGCATATTTGCCAGTTCAAAAGGCATATTGGTGCTGGTGAAGAGAGAGTTTATGCTGACAGGTAGTACTATCATCATTAATGTGACTTCTATACTGTAAACTTAAGAAGATGAAATGCAGGTGAACTCTTGGGCCTAAGGGTTGTTGTGTGTTTTCTTTATAAAATAGAAACAACAAACAAAACACTTGTTCTGTTTTCTTTATGCATGAAAAATGAGATGCAGGATTACATTCCAGATTTTTTTTTGCTACGTTTCTCTTGTTCTTCCACATTTGAACTTCAAAGTGCTTTAGAGTTCTCACTGATTAAACCATACCAGTTTCTGATGATTGCAGTACATCCTCTATTTTTGAAATATTTGAGATGGCTGCTGTTGAGAAGAAATAGTTCTTGCATTGAAGACGGAAGAGAATTTCTCCAGGAAAAAATGTGTAAATTTGTAGTTGGCTACGTGTCAGCCAAGGATGCACGGCACCTCTAAACTCTTACCTTGGAGCTGTGCTGGCCGAAGCCCCATGGTTGCTGCCTTTGTTCCAACACCAGGCACTTGGTGACCTCCCCTGCTTTTCCCTCTCCAGGTTTACTCCCTCTGCTCTGCAGGTTCCCTTTCTCACAGCAACAGTGATTTCTGATGTTGTTGTTCAATAGGAGTTAGATTTATCCTACTCCACCTCACTTTAACTGAAATAGCAAATTTGTGAATCAGTTGGATTGTTAGTAGCAACTGAAAGGGAAAAAAGAATTTGGTTAGTGCATCTGGATAATCACAGTCATTAATGCCGGAACTGCTTCTATAAATGGAAGTAATGGAAAAGAGTCTCGCGTGCTGCTTACCAGCCATTGGTGAGAACCACTTCTCCAGCAACACTGCTAACATTATGTACCAAAAGGTGTGTTTTACCATCACATCATTTGGGTGTCCAGAATGTTATCTCAGTATAGAGAAAGACTTTTTTTTTTTTCATTCCTTATAACTTCTATATGAAGTCCAGAAATAACTTTTATATCGTTCTTGCCCCAGGAGTTTTGTGAATTCAAGAGATGTGTTGATATGAATTCTTTCAAGTTGGTTTCTAAAATATGAACACAGTCGTGTTTAGTAATGAAACTGAGGCAGTTTCGTGTACCTTACCTTTCTGGGCCATTTTTGTTAAAAGAGATTAAGTCAGGTGTTATTTTTATATTATCCATAAACTGAATGCATTGTTCAGCATCTACATTTGATCAACGTTCCATGGAGTAAAACCTCCAGTCCCAGGAATAAATACTGGTCTAATATGCTTAAGTGAACGTCAGTTTTTGTTAAGTTTAAACAGCTAAAATTGGGATGGTGAGTTTGTATCTCTAATTTGGGCTTGGATTTAAAAAGATGGTTTTCTTTCTTTCTCTTGTTGAGCTGCTGCATTCTCTGTCATACCATGTGTCATAGCACTACATGTTCATGGTGATCCCTGCCTGCAGGCTGGGAGGAGGATCTGACCTCTGCATTTACATATCCAAGAGGGAATTACTGGCCTAGAGCCTGTAACATTTTCTTTTCTAAACAAAGCAAATCCATTTTTGTTCCATAGAGCCATTGGGAGGAAAAAAACGGAAGGGACTTTTACTCTTTCACACTCTGTTGGAATACTTTTCATTTATTTACATGAGCATGCGTAACTTTCATCAGGACTGTCTCTTAAGCCTTGCAGAAAGCATTATTTCATCTTCATGGTAATTTTAATCGACGTTCTTTATTGGGTCTAGCTGTACTCAGGGAAGTGAAGTGATGTATCTTTATTTAAAGCTGCTCAATGTGGTGCATTTGAAACTTTTTGTTTATTAGGGGTGGATGGGGTTTTTTGTGTGTGTTTTAAAGCAGGACCTGAAGCTGGGATAACGAATAGGCTACCGGGCAGCACGAACAGAGGACAATACCTGAAAGCGCAGGATAGAACTGCAGCAGAGTCTTAAATGCTAAACACATTTCTCATGTACATGTAGAAGTGGACCAAAGTAAAGCTATACGTGAAAGTCTACCGTCACTGTACTCTTATTTGCAGACGTCTGCTACGTTTAACCTCGCAGTATTTGGGGTTCTGGCCATGGAGGTCAGAAGAGATGCCTCGGGCGCCTCTGCCCGCCGGCAGGAGCCCAGGGATGCTTTTCGGGGCTGGTCCGGTTTCACGAAGGTAGAAAAGCTCGCCTGTGCCCGCGGGCAGCCGCGCTCAGCTCTTGCCCCGCGGCCGGCAGCGTAGGCTTGGCCCTTAAGAGGAGACGCGCTCCGAGCACGGCAGAAGGACGGGG
>WBNH01020101.1:0-5000 GCA_013401255.1 Urocolius indicus
GGAGGAGAAGTAAGGCACAAAATAAGATGGAACTAGCAAGAGACATAAAGAAATCGATTGGTAAGTACATTAGTAATAAGAGGAAGACCAAGTAAAGTGTTTGGTCTCCTACTTGAGGGAAGCAGGGAGCTATTAGCAAATGAGACTGAAGTGTTCAATGACTTTTTGCATTTGTTTTCAATTAAAAAAAAATCAAAAGTGAGCAGATGGTTAGCACAATTAATACTAGCAGAAAATGGATGAGATCTTAGCCTAGGAGATCTACTGTTAGAGTCCTGCCTGGTTTAAAAGACCTGATTATTTTAATCTGAGGATGCTTAAGGGACTGGCTAAAGCACTTGCAGTCACACCAGCAGACACTTCTTAAAATCCACTGAGGGTGGGCAAGTTCAAAGGGGGAAAAGCCTCTGCTTGCTTGTAGAGGGGCCTCAGGTGAAGGATACAATTAATCTAGGAAAGGACAGGACTTGCTTTGCTTTTGTTTTAGTCTAAATTTTTTGTTGCAAGCACTTGGATGGTAACAGGGAAGGAGGCAGCAGCTGCTGTGGATCTGGCAAATAACACGTCTATCAGTTTACCTTTTGCATATCAGGCTTTTTACATAGGTGGGAAGAGAAAGGTGTTTTGGTTTTCAGTAAGACTTTGGACAGTCTCAGATAATATTCTTGCTGCAGTCTAGAGAAATGGCTTGAGCTGGCACAGTTCCTAAATTTGCATGTGACATCAAGGTGAGAGGGAGTGGAGGTGTGCTACAAGGCAGAGCTGGTGCTTACAGTGGTTCTCACTCAGCAACAAAACGGTCTGAAATAAAGGTGATGCAGCAGAAAACTGACAAATATTTGGTAAAGGTCTTTGTCAAGACCGATTAAGTGCCAAACAAAAGGCAGGGAACTCAGAGGTAGCCTTTCAGCTGGAAGGGATGTGCAGATGGTCAATGAGTGAAAAGCCGAAACGTGTGAGTGGGTCAGGTCCCGCTGTTCTGAGAATAAGGTGTGCTGTGCTGAGACACAGCACAGACACAGGCTCAACCGAGTCCCATGGGAAGGACATCACTAGTGGCATCTGAGAAAGCTATGGCTGGGTTTAGAAAACATTGTATATGAAGGGAGGAAAAATAGTCAGTTGAGATGCCTGTGTGGAGGACAGAAAGATTTATGTTGTAGCAGGAGAGTTCCTGACCAGGAGTGACAAAACCTCTGGGGATGTTCTGGAGCAGACTGTCCAAAAAGGTTAGAAAGCCTGTGTAGGGGCTGATGGTAGGGGAAAGCTGAACAAGTCTGTTGGGAGAGATGTACGTGTGTTTCATTCTGCATTGGAATGACTGCTTTGGAAGACTTCCCAGAGCCTTGTTTTTCCATACTCTGTAGTTTCTATGTTTACTTAATTAGGTGGATTAGTGTCCTCTACAGGTTAGTTGGATTTGATTTCTTTTTTTTTATCACCGAGGTGACACTTGTTTGAACCAGAAATACAACTTCATGCCTAGGCCAGAATTACTTTTTGCATTTAATTTTCTAGCTGTTAAACCCGCTACACAGAAGCAGAAAAGTTTCAGGGAGTATATTGGGGTGAAAGGAAGGAAGACAGTGTAAGAGAACTTGTTTTATTAGGTTGTCACGCTAGTGATTACTTAACACATACAAATTATTAAATGTGTCTTGGAGTGTCGATAATGTATCTTAAAGTATCTGGTGTTTAGGTTCCTGTAGAGTTCTACTTAAAACTAGAAATGCATATTTTATGGTAGATTATGACATACATCACTGTGTAACTAGTTTACTTTCTGGAGTTGCTGTGCACAGATACCAGCAGTGGATAATGCTCTCATAAAGTGAAGTGCATTGAAAATGTGTTCCATGTAGAATTACTGAGCCTATCATAAATAAATATGGTGCCTTTCTTTATCATCAGTATTAAAAGCCATGTGACTTGTTTATTTGTCACAGGAAGAATTTGGCATTTAAAGCTGTAACTGCATTAAAGCTGTGTCTTTGGTTTCTCTGAAGATGACCACCCAGCCCAGTAATACTTTTTACTTACCACCACAGCAGGGTTCCACACATGTGAAGTCTTGAGTGGGCCCAAAGTTTTCAGAGAGATGCTGTAATGAAGCTCTGATAACCCTCCATCAAGAAAATGTTTAATTTAAATTCTAAATGCAAAACTAAGGATTTAATTGGGAAAAATGTTAGAAATAACTGGCAAGTAAGGGAAGCAGTAATTTTAACTGTGACGAGGAGTAGTGGGGACGTCTCTCCATATAAATGAGACAGTCTGACGTTGGTCAGCATCGTGGTGTTTGGGGAGTCGCTAAGAAATATTCTGCAAAGGAAGATAAACAGCTCATCTCTTACTGTAGGTGAATTTTATGTCTGCCCTGGGCTACAAGCCTCCTTGAGTCTCTAGGCTGAAAATGCAAAGGGCACCGATAAGTTGAGCATATGCCTGTCTTCGGGGGTTGCAGTTAGGTGGGTTTTTAGCCTCTTTTTCTGCTTGTTGAACCAATCTGAAAGCTATCCATTACTCTGTTAGGTACTTAGAAATGAACTAAATTAGGTAAACATCTGCATTGCTTCTCCCAACTCTGGCTGCTTTTTCTGCCACCTCCTCAGTTGGGCTGGCAGTGAGTGTCGTCCCACTGAGGCAGTGAGGCTGGGGGTGCTGGTACCCTCTGGGGCCAGAGGGCACTGCCAGAGCTTTGCTGGGAGAGTTAAAATATGCGCAACTTCAGGATACAAACATAATACTAATATCATAGTTCTTACTATAGCTATCAGTCTGACTTCTGTTAGGCTTAAGGGTGTTAACCCTTCTTTGATCCAGTGTAATGGTGCCTTATTTGGAAATAAATTATTCATGCCCTTGTACCTTTCAGTTGATTTTTACCTTGTTCCAAACTTGAGAGGGTTTGCTTTCTGTACTGGAACTTGACGTGCTCTACTACTACTTTTCCAAGGAAAATTTTGTGATGCTTGTGTCTAAAATAAGCAAGTTACTCTCTGTATCACCAAAGGCTCAAGAGTCCTTAGGTGATGCGATGTACCCCTGTGCCAGACTGAGTGCTCCACTTTGTGGCATAGTCACAACTAACACTGCCTCATCTGCATACTTAATTGACAGAGGTTTTCTTATGTTCTGTAAAAGCATAACAGGTGCTGGATAGAGAACTGAATTGTCATGACCTCCCCAGTCCTACATTCATCCCACCACGTGGTAAATGGGACTTCTCACCGATTATGTCAGCCAGAATACACCCTGGTGACTGTCAGGTGGCATTTGGTCATCCATCTGAGGCTATCAACCAGAGTGTCCTTCAGAGACGTCTATAAATTTCTCAAAATCTCTCTCCAAACTCCTCACCTCCAAATAAAATGTCTCCAGGTTTACTTCAGAGTGCTCTTTTCCACAAACATTGACTAGAAATGGTTTTTCATTCATTTTGCTCTGGATGTTAAAATTCTGAGGGTTTCCCTCTCCCCTCGCTATTTCCCTGAGCTTTTCCTAGGGGCTGACAGACGTGAGCAGACCGTAACCTTGCAACTGATTCAAGCTGTGGGACAGCCTCCCTTCTACCGTTCCGAGCATCGAAGGCTGCTGCCGTGCTCGTGTTAGTCAAAGTAAACATAACCGCTTATTTATCGTGGGAATTGAGGCCACTCTTAATCTTTTGTAAGTCAGTGGCTTTCTTGTTTTTTCATTAAAATGAGACCCAGTACAGTTAGCACTCTGTATTTTGAGGGACCGGTTTGCTGCTCATGGAGATTCTGAACAAATATTGTAATTTATCCAACACGTTATTCTTTGGATGTTGCCCAGGTCTGTCAATACTCATCCATGAAACAGTTTTCATCTGAACCAAGGTATGTTTAAGAGTGCCTGTGTTTAGGGGTGAACTCGTTTTAATACTTGCCCCACAAAAGACAAGCCTTTGTGGTCCACTTGCCTCTCCTCTTGTATTTATGGTTGTGGTTAACCACCTGCTCGGGCAATTCAATTTGCTAATCCAGGGGAAAAAAAGGCAACCTTGCTTCCCTCCATTTTCCCCAAATTATACAGGTATAATTTGATTTTTCTGCTGGCTGGTGACCTACCAAGACAGTGCATTGACAGTGCAGTCCCCATCAATTTTAAAAGGGGGAAAGGGAGTTTTCTTCCCTCTCTTTTAATTTTTTTTTCCTCCGACTTGGGTTAATGTAGTCTAAAAGAAGTGGAAAAAATATGATCTCTGGGGGCCTGCACGAAGAACGTATCCTAACATTGTGTACACTCTTGAAAGGAGTCTTGTTCGAGTCCAAGGCTTCCTGACACTTCACTGCAGCACAAATCTGTGATACCACAGCAGTTGCCATTTGAGTGGCCGCCGCGAGAGGAGCAGAGCGCGGCGTTGTCACAGCCGTATATTACAGCCGGGGAAATTCCGCGGAGTTCATTGGTCCGTGACCAACAAAAATCCCCTTGGACTAACAATTAATCAGGCTCTGGTGAGCCTTGGACTAGCAATAGTTGCAGATGTCACCTCATGCAAGAAGTTGAGGCTTGGCCTTGCGCTAGAGGGGGGGAAAAAACCCACCACCACTGCAACAAAAAGATCTTTTTAAAGACTTGGTTGCTTGGCATTTCTTGTAGTTTTGAGGTGTGAGAGATTTCAGAACTAAGTGTATCATACGCTGGGTTATTTATTGTTCATTGGGTATTTCGTTATAAACGTTGATGTTGCAGCGTGACAAAGCAGGTGAAGCTCTGGAACTTCTGTGTCACGTAGAGGGTTTGGTTACGTTTCGTCGTGGTCATGGTGAAATTCCATACGTGAAATGTAACATACAGGTTATATTCTGCCACTCTCCGCTGATCTATGTTGGCTTACATTTTCAACATAGGTTTTGAACAGCAAGCCTTACCTGCACAGAGTACCAGACTTGACAAAGAATGGACTGAAGATGGGTTACTGGAGAAATTTGGGCAATTACTAGGGATGGGTTTAAAAGTTAAATTGCCTGTTT
>WBNH01020101.1:7500-10954 GCA_013401255.1 Urocolius indicus
ACTGGCTGGTGGCCTGCCACGGCTTCCCTGCTCTTCCAGGGATAACGTGATCAAACACTTGCCCTTTTAAGAGATTTATTAATTTTTAACAAAATTAAATATGTATATTTTAAAGCTAGGGGAAAAAAAAAAAAAACCCAAACATTTTGGTACAAGTTCATGTTTGAAGAAGCAAGCCCACAGAGACTGTATTTTATGCAGGAAGATGTTAAACTAACCTCAGGAGGCAGATTGTGATTTTTAAGGGAACTTTTTGCAGACGGTGTGGAGCATCTTCCCTGTGTGCTGTCCTTGCAAAGGCAGCGTTTCAATAGCTTCCACGCAGAAACCCGAGAAGGGTTTTTGTTTTTTGTTAAGCCCAACTTGGTCTAAATATATCAAATCACCCTTCTTTCAGACGCCGCTTCGATTATAACGCGGAGTAATGTCATTAAGGGAAACTTATTCTACTATTTACAGGGCTTGATCTTTCATTTTTTTTAATGTCACAATTATTTATTTGGCCTGTTCTGCTCCAGATGTGACTGTTGAGGGCACGGTAATTTATATTCGGTTTCCGTGGGCCCCTGTCCCCATCTGTACATCATCTCTGAATTTCTTTTCCTCCCCGGGGAGTTCACCTATTCATATCGGAGGTTTCATTTGCCGTGTAAACAGAATAAACAGACAATGCCAAAAAAAGAAGAAAAAAAAAAGAAAAAAAAAAAACCTACAATCCTGTAAAATAATTCTTTTCAACAACGTAGTGGATCATGTTTAAAAAAACATCGAGAGGGTGATACGTGCGAGGCAACAATTCCTGTGTTTATTGCACTCCTGAGGGAAGGGCTCATCTCAACACGGTGCCTTCACTCCGGCTTTCCCAAGTTCGTTTTTATTAAAAACATACCTAAAAGTGCAGGTTTTTTTAAGCTAATCCTGAAGGGTGCCGGGGCGTGCTGCAGGTCAGAGCGACACGCTGCTTCGGGGCATCCCGCGTGCCTTGCGGGGAACGGCGCTGGCAGCCGGCTTTGGGGGGGGAAAGGGAGGGAAAAAAACCCCACAATTGCGGCAGGGAGATTTTTTATTTCTTTATTCTGACATTTTGCGAATAGAGAAGGATGCGGGTTATTTATGCTGGGATGTTGCTGCAAAGTCCTTATCTCCATGTGGCACTAAACAAGGATTTGTTGTGGGATTTGAGAGGGCTGTGTAGTGCTTCAGTGTTAAGCACCCAAAACTCTGGGGGACTGGCACTAATTTCCTCTCTCTCGTAAAACAACATAGTATTCATAACAACTCGAGAGGCTTGACATAAGTAATGATGGCATATGCAGGCGAAGATTACCACCCCAACAGTGTAATCAAGGTGCTAGGTACTAATGCAAGTTAAATTGAGACAATAATGCTGAAACTTGCATTGTGGGATTAGGAGAGTACTTGAAATGCTGACATCGGCATCTCCTGGAAGAGCGCCTGTCTTCCTTTCAATTCCTGTTTATACTTAATGACCTCAAAATTTGTATGTCGTTAACACCGTGTACTGAAGTGGGAGAGAACAAGGGTTGGGAGGGAGAAGACTCCCTGCCTTCGTTGACTTTTTGTCTCCCGTGGTAATTGGTGGCACGGTGGAGCGGGTGGGCAAGCGGCGCGGGGCCCTGGGGAGCGGCTGGGGGGCAGCAGCGGCAGCCACGAGCCCTCCCGTGCGCACCTCAAATCCAGCCCCATTAAAATTGGATGCTCAGATCAATATTGTGGCACCCAGGTAATTAAAGCGGGTTTGTTTATTTGGCTCCCTATAAATAAAAAGGGCTTAATACAGACTAATTACACGGAGCCTTCCGTATACCGTAGGATAATAATGGCGGCAATTTAAAGTGATATTAAATGAGAATTAATAAAGGAATATTGAGTCACTTTGACTGCATTAAGCTGCATGAAATGATTTCTTATCTCAATTTAACTTTCTGTCCACAGTTTAGTGATTGATAAGCTTGGAGTTTTTATAGAGGTAATCTAAAACAATATTTGATTGCCGTGTTGAATTAATAACAACAAACCCCCTTTTTCTTATTTATCGGCACGTCAGAAGAGATGCTGCCTTTCGCTTTAACGATCGTCACTTGCATAATACTTCTCCTGGATATTCTGCTTAGTTACGTGTGCATTCAAACAATGTTTTGGCAGTGCTTTATTTGTTTTGTGGAGCATACACATTCTCTGGGCAGTCGGTATTTATGTGGGACACGTGAGGCTTCGTCGACTTACTCAAACACAGATGTAAAGCAGGTTACAATAAGGGAGAAGTCAGCTTCAGGTGAAAATCAAAACCACGTTTGAATCCTGAAAATGAAGGTTGTAGTTAATCATGTTTCTTTAAAATGACCCCTGGAGAACTGCATGGGGGGAAAAAAATAAGGAAGCATCAGTTTGAATATTCCAAATCTGAAATGAAGTGGCCTGGATTTTCTCTCCAATAACTATTGTTTCTGCCACCGACTGATGAAGCAACGTGTGCCAGAATAGAACCCATTCGATGGGAGAGAAAAACTTCCTGGAGGGGTTTTTCATCGCTGTACTGGCCAAAAGGAAAAGACCTGAGGTTTTGAAGTGCAAGTCCACTTTATCTGTGCAATTAATGCATTTAAACGTGTTCCCCTTTCGGTTCTTTGTTGCAGGTGGTTGCACGGTGCCTGCCCCGCGTTGCGCCCCGTTAGCACCCCTGTCCTCCTCCAAGCTCGGGGCAACGTGGAGTGGCAGGACCCTGGTGCCAAACACTTTCATTTTTATATAGCAAATTGCCAGTATTGTTCATTAATTTCTGTCTTTGAAATGCCACGTCAAACCTCCCAAACGGAGCTGGCAGTGCCAGCGTCCCTTGGACAGCTTCTCACCGTGGTCCAGTGTGAGCTCCCGGTGAAATTACAGGTGCAGGGAAATGCAGAATTAGAAATATATCTGATGTTGCAATACTTGTGAAGCTATAGCTTTGTTGATGACAGGACAATTCCGTTTTTGACAGTTTAATTTACTGTTGCCAGTGGACAAGAGCAAAAGGAGAACGTGGGGTTAGCCACCTGCCCCCCTCGCACTGTGTTTCACATGCTAGGTTGCAAAATCATGACTCCCTCAACCTGTCGTGCTCAAATGAGAAGGTTTTCAGCTGGGGAAATGGAATACATCAGTGCAGGTAATATTGCCTGACCTCATAAAACAAAAGGAAAAATTGCAGATTCTGACAGCCATTATGAATCTTGTATCAGCATCCAAACGGCTCCGCGCTGAGGTACAGCACATGTTTGTAATAGGAAAAAAAAACAGGGTTGCCACATTGACTTGCAATATGGAGCAAAAAACGACTTGTCAGTAATTCGTTCTGGGATGTTAAAGAGGCTGTTGGATTTACTGGTATATACACAGCGCGTGTTTAGCCCCGAGCAGTGTGTCGAAGTCTTGCGCTGGCAGAGCTGTTCTG
>WBNH01020406.1:0-13923 GCA_013401255.1 Urocolius indicus
ATATATATATATAAAAAATAAATCTTTGCAAATCATAGCAGAAGCAACATGCAATATGGTTGGATCTGAGGGATGCTGCAAGTGCTGACAGAGACAACCCCAAGCAGCCACTTACGTGCAAATTGCATCTGCCTTTGCTGCCTCAGAGCTGGCTGCTCAGGCATGCTGATGCTTTCTAAGGTTTCTTCTCAGAGCTCTTTGTAAAGAGATATGTAAAGCTTGGAACCTGTCTTGATTTGAGGTGCAACCCATGTCAATAAAGGTGTAGGGTTTTTTGCATGACTGACTTCAGCTTATATTAATATAGGACTGATCTCAGCTGCAGGAAGAGTTCCCACACTGAGCTGTGTTTAGTTTAACCAAATTGGGGTTTAAGTGTGGGTGATGTATGCAGACCTGACTATGCTCAGGGCCACAACAAGATGAAGCACACGACTCAATGCTCAAGGCGGAAACAATTAAGAACATAGCAACAGAAGTATTTAACCAGGGCTCGTCTTGCTTAATATCTTTATTAATGACTTGGAAACTAGGCTGCATAGTGAAACAAAGTTTTCAGATGAAAAGAATGTTATTTAGGTTAATTACAAACAAGGAAGCCTTGGGAATTTCAAGAGCCACCTTGCTAAGCAGAAGGCAACACTAGAGCAAGAGAAGCCCTGTGCTGACAAATGCAGAACGGTTCATGCAGGAAGGAGTGGTTTCAAATCCTTCTAGACTTTAGCAGGGTTTATTAACTGAACATTAAGTGATAAGACCAGCGATCACATCAATCTCCACATGCAAACCTCTACTAAAAGCATAGCAATATCAAAATGATAGAGTGCAAAAATAACAGGTCAGAAAATAATAGAGAAAATACTGTAATGCTGTTATCCAAACTGTCAGCACACACATTTGCTTCAGGTGCTCAGTTCGGCTCCACTCACTCCCTTCTCGGAGGAGAGAAATGGGAAAACAAGGGTAGAAAGATGGGAAATCAAAGCCCTGGGGCAAGAGAGGACATTTGATACACCAAGATAGTTCATGGGAGAAAAATGGAAAACACCCTGTTTTGTCAAAAAAGGAGGTGGAAGAGACCTGGCCACAACACATAAAATCATTAACTTCAGCAAATTGCTTGATGTAGGGATATGAGTCCCCAACACAGGAGGCACAGTGTGGCACAGCAGGTGCTGGCCAGCACCCACATCACATAGGTAAAAACTGCTTTAATCTCATCCAAAATAGGCTCATTCTGAGGCCATTGGTTTCCCCACATGTAAAACATGGATAACAAGCTCATCTGGCACAGCAATGATACGTTTCGTGATGCTCCTGCGAGGAGCGAGGCACTTGTGCCTGCTGGAAGGAGAAACCCTCTGCAAACAAAACCTTGTCCTGCCATTTCAGTTTCATATCTCCAAATAACAAGTTTTGTAATGCAGATGCAGCTTCCACTCGGGGCTGGGTCAGAGGCACGATTCATAGCGAAACAAATCAAGGCTTTGATCACTGAAAGCAGAATTTCACAGCATGCCAAGCTAAGAAAAAAGACTTATATATCACAAAGCAGAAGATAATACTTAAAGGAAAACAAAAAGAGACAAATTCACCTCTGGCTTTAAGATTTCTACCTATGAGAAGTTTCACTCCCCCCACCTAAACAACTAAAAAAAAAAAAATCCACAGTGTTTTCAAGATGGTTCATTTCAGGGCACTAAAAATCATGTTCTGAGCCAAGAATCAAGAGGAGCTCTTAAGTGCTGTAAACCTGTCAAACCTTGAGTTGTTTTGGAGGCTTTGTTTCCACAGCCATTTCCTGAGCTTCAAGGAGACAAAGCTCTTCCTCTCCACGAAGCGATGTTGCACATAAGTTGGCTGAAACAGGGGGCCAAAGCATGGCTGGGAAGGAGCGGGGCAAGTCCAGGTTCTCAGCAAGGAGCTGTGAAATCCCACCAAAAGGTCCAGCCTCTTGGGGCTCAGCACTGTCTGCTTCTCTCAGCCAGGTCAAGGCAGACGTGGTTGCACCAACAACACACAGATGAGCAGAGAAGCTGAGTCTATCATGTCCGTGTCTTAGTGTCATCCATCACTGATGAAGTAAGTAGCAGCAGAAATGTTTTCCTTGGAAGGGGATGACACAGGTGACAGCACTGTCAAAGCTGTCACTGCCAAAACACCAGTTCTGCTGCTGCTCCAGTGTGTGGGGCAGGACAGAGCTCTGCACATTGCTAACACCAAGGTCAAGGAGCCAGGGGAGAGAAAGAGGGGTTAAACTGCTGCTCCATCCTTGGACACATCATCACTGACACTGACTGCTGCAGGGCTGGGTAATGCTTGGCGAGACTCCTGTAGCCCAACAGAGTGAGTAGCAAGCAGTGAGGCACACCAAAGAGAGGCAGAACCCCAGGTTTTGACCATTTTTGCCAGGTTTCATTCTCCTCCTCCCATTTCCCCAAATGGGACAGCTCTTCCAGTATCACCCCAACGCCTTGCACCAAACCTTCACAGCAGGGCTCTGTGCATGTGGCAACAGCAAAAACAAGGGGCGGGAGGAAATGATTTGAACAACACAGCTCCACAGACCAAGGCTGCTCACTGGCAGTCATTTGATGGCTGGAAGCATTCAAGGCCAGGGTGAATGAGGCTTAGAGGAGAAACCTGGTCTAGTGGAAGGTATCCCTGATCATGTCAGGGGGATTGGAATCAACTGATCTTTAAGGTCCCTTCCAACCCAACCCATCCCATGGTTGCCTGTAGGCAAACCCTTCCTTTGTTCACACTGCTGCAGTCATAGCAGACTCCTGCCAACATTGGGTCCAACTTTCCATTGAACATTAACTTCAGTATTTTGAACACACTCTTCTGTTTGAAGGTACAATTTGCTAAAACAACAAAAACAAAGCCCCATCACCCCAACAAAGCAGCCCCAAGCTCAGAGATGCTTCAGCTCCACAGCAGTTGAAAGCAAAGCCTGTGTTTCCAAAAGAACCCCACCTCCTGTCATTCAACTGGTATTTGAAAGTGAATGAGAAGGCCAACCAATCAACTCCAGGGCAGGATTCAAAGAACAATATATCCAAACCTCAGTGCTGCGGCCAAAAATGTATTTGCAATGCAGGAACACTCCAGCAGCAGCAACAAGAAGCCGTTTGCAAGAGTAAATGAGGTTATTTTGGCAGCCGAGCGGATGTAGCAAACAAGCCACTTTAACTGAATATGGTAAACAGAGATGAAGTGATTAGAGCAAGAATGAATGCAATAGGGTTCCGAGTTGCTTTGAATTGCCTTGAATGACCACAATATCTGATAAAACCAATGGAAAAAGTTCTGGTTTCCTCTTGCATATAATTGATTATCTTACTGAGATCTACTGTTTCATACACACACACACACACATTTCAGTTACTTGGTTGTGCTGCCAGAAATAACCCAGAGCAGGAACAGTTAGATGGTATTTATTTTTATCTGGGGTCACAGACTCCAGAAGTGCAAAAGGATGCAAAGCTCTCTCCCAGAAGAAGCACCTGGGAGGTTTGCTTTGAGTGGCTGAGATGCAACTGCTCTGATCCGTACACAACCAACGCAGCTCCTCACTTGCTTTTAAGGCAAGGAGAGAATAATCCCTGCTTGAGGCAGGATGGGAACATGCTGCATGTCATGAATCAGATCTACCTCAGAGCTTTCTTCCTTGACAAAGAAAGGCTGGCTTTGATTTACAAAAAAAAAAAAAAAAAAAAAAAAAAAAAGATACAAACATGTCACTGGAATATCCCCAGTGCCAAGAACGGACAAGTGAAGATGATGGTGCACAGAAGGGAATGTACCAGGTGCTGCCCTGTGCCTGAGGAGGGCTGTGTGCTCCACCTGGGTGACTTCAGATCAGAGATTTGGGATCGGTAGGATGGAGAGGAGGGACACTTTTCTTCTGTTGTCTCCAGTGCCAGGACAAGGAGTAATGGGCATAAGCTGGAACACAAAAAGTTCCTCTTAAACACAAGGAGAAAGCCCTTTGGTGCTGAAGTGAGGGAGCCCTGGCCCAGGCTGCCCAGGGAGGGTATGGAGGCTCCTTCTCCGAACATTTCCAACCCCATCTGGACACATTCCTTTGCCCCCTGTTGGAGGGAAACCTGCTTTAGCAGGGGGTTGAGCTGGATGAGCTCTGCAGGGCCCTTCCATCCTCACCATTCTATAGTTCTACAAGAGTAGCATTTGGTCTGTGCTCTTTCCTATCTGCCATTAGATTTCCTTCATAGTTTTGGCACGGGCCAAAAGAGCTTTGCACTGGCCAGGGTGGATCTTTGCAGCATCCCATGGCTGTTACCACCTTCCTGCCCCAGCCACAAAAGGCATCTCTTTGCCTCGGCTTCTGCCAGAAATTATTAAAGAGAAAAAAGAAAGCAAAAAACAAGGAAAAGAAAGACCAACGAGCAGCTTGCTGCAGTTAAGGCAAATGCTGCAACCAACACCTGCCAAAAGGCCCGTGGCTGTGCCCAGGCTGTGCCCGTGGCTGTGCCAGGCTGGGTGGGTGCCGGGCAGCACGAGCTCTCACTTGCCTACAGCAAGAAGGAGCCAAATATCCCCACAAACAAGGTTCTCATCTGAAATTGATTTACGTACTGAAACAGCACTCAGACAAACCTGTGATTAATATTTTCCTCCCCAGGCTCCCAATATGACAAAACAATAATTAATGAAATACAAAACTGAAGCTGAGTTATGGTAAGTGCATAAATATTATTGTTTCTTTCATTTTCTCTTTATCCCTCCCAGCGGTGGGAGACACTGAGCCCCACGCAGACAGCACGGTGCAGGCAGCACGGGCTGTGTTTGCTGCCTGCCCTGCTTCCCAAGGCAATGCTCTGCGTGGGGAGGAGCATGGGGATGATCTTTTGGCACCTGGTTACTTGGAACCCTGATCAACAGAGGAAATCCAGCTGGGAGTTGTGGAGGAAGGTGATGGTGCAGGGAATGGTGGGTAGTGGCTCTGTGCTTTTTGGTACTGTGTCCATCCCTATAGCACAGCAATTACATGTGATAAAACAACTGAAAGGCAGCTGAAAGATTCAATCCTAAATACCATGTGCTGTCTTATAAAATCATAACATTGTTTTGGTTGGACGAGCCTTTCAGGCTCCTGCAGTCCCAGCCCTCCCCTCACCCTGCCCAGCCCACCACTAACCCCTGGCCCTCAGCACCTCAGCTCCAAGGCTGAGGTGCTGGGACTCCAGGAGCTTCAAGGGCTTTTCCAACCAAAACAAATGTATATGTGATGCCCAGGTGTGCTCAGAAGGGCTGTCAGGAAACAGAGGCAGCTGGTGGATGGGGAGGGGAAAAAATAAAAGCATTATGACATCCATAAAAGTATAAGGTTGCCTTGAACTCTGTGTACAGAGCAAATGTTTAAATAAATCATTGCTTAAGTTTTCCTGTGGACTTTATAAAATTACCATTTGTCTCTGCATTGCTAAAGCATAAATGTATTGTGTTCCTACAGTTAGAAAACACAGAAAGGGAGGTCAACCAGAACTAAAATACTGTGGAAGCTGCACATGAACACACACACATAGACACAGATTCAGACAAACACTTACTTATACACTGATATATTCATGTCCTCCTAGATATATAACCACACTCTCCCATATATAACTCTATGTGTGTGCACACACATCCTGAGCCCCCAGTTTCTCTCTGCTCCCCTCATGCTGTACAAGGTTAGAGAATCAGAGCACAGTGGGGGCCAGGCATGGGCAGCCTCCTGCCTCCCACGACAGCCCCACTTCCACCATCTCTTCACAGAAATGGGTACCCAACCACCTGAAGCCACAAACCTGGCTTGTGGTCAGCAGAGTAGACCTACTGCACTGGAGTCATCTGCAAAGAACAAGGGAAAAGGTATCTGCTAGGTGAAATAAAGGAATTTGTAAGAGTTTTCCAGCTCCTCTCTTTTTTTTCCCCCCTATAGTTAACACAGTCTGAGGACAAGCACAACCCACATTTGAATCAGGCAGATCTGCTGATGCGTGTTCTCCTCTGTGAGGGCTGTGTGAGGCAGGGGGACATGATATCGTGATAGCTTGTACTTCCACTGATGGCTCCAAGATCAATGGCAAAGAAGATGAAGAAGAAAGTGATTTAATTTTCAGATGAAGAGATTACACAAGCACACAAATAATTCCCTGTCAAATAAACATGTTACCTTGATTCCTTCCATCCTTCAGACGAGGCAGTAGCAAAATGCTATCGTGTTGCCCATTTTTCACTCATTCACCCCCTTAGAGTCCCTGGCTACATGAAAGGCCCCACCAGACTTTTATTTTAGGCAGAAAAGATATGAAGCTGAAGGAATATTTCCCTTGCTAGCAAGGCACTTTGGTTGCCTTTGGTAATTGCCCAGATTTGCAAAACACTTGAGAGAGAAGCACAAAGAAATGGGAAAACCAAAAAGTCTTTTAAACCCTCCACAGTAACTAAATCTGGACACATGGGTCCTGGAGCATGAGTACCAATAATCAGAGGCAGATCTGAAAGAAGTGGAACTAGCAGGGCAAGACTGCAGTGGAGAGCCTAGGAGAGGAGCAGGGCAATGGGCAGGATGCAGGGAGGCAGGACTTCACTCCCTGCCCTTTGTGAGACCTTTCAGTGCTGCTCTAATTCACCTGCAGCCATGGGATGGGAAGCAATGAGATGAAGAACATGGCTGTCCTCCACCCTGAGCATCTGCTCATCTTCCAAGGACTTTCTGCAGGCCTCATGCAGGAACTGATTCAGCTGAAAAACTCAGCTTCAGCACCCAACCCTTCCAGTCAGCACCAATTTCTACCCAGCATTGGATTAGGAGATTTTTCAAGCTTGGTAGGTAAAGCCCACTTGAAAGAGTTTCCTCCATCCACAAGAGCGTCCTGATTTACTGCATCTCTTGCTTGAACTCATATATGTCTTGTATTTCCAGACATTATATAATGAGGTTTTTGTGGTCCACAGAGCTTTCTTACTGCTCCCCTTGTTGATGCAGCCAACAGCAATGACTATGTGCACACTTACAGACAAGTTTTCAATCTTTCATACTAGATACTCTGAAACCTGTCACATCTCACACACACAAACCACCCCAACCTATCTTAAAATTTAACAACAACTCAAGGTTAAATGATCCAGACACAAGAGGTTCGTGTTCTGGTGCAACCAAACTATAGGAACCGTGTTAACATTGCTTTTCACGTCCCTCAAACAGCATTCATACAGCACTAACACTAACCCTGACACAGACACTGTGGCAGATCACACCAGACTCAAGAAGGTGATGGGTTACCCAAAAAGGTCCTGTGATCGTTTAAAGTGCCAAGGAGCTTGGAAGAAGCATTTCGGAGCTGACTCAGCACTCCCATGCCTTGCAGGAGCACTGTTTGAGTGTGGGCTTGCAAAGAAGAGCAGAAACTCATCTACTCCACTTCTACCAACAGCTGCTTTTCCCCAGAGAGCACCTAAGACTCAAGAAAAGCATATAGAACTCAAAACTTCCCTTGAGTCTACCAGGTCACAAGACAGGAGAACATGGACAGTAAAATATGGGGTGACAATGGCAAATATCTATTGATACTAAAGGATTGAATTTGGTTTGGCCAATCTTCCCATGTACAACAAACACTCAGCTTCCACAGATTTCTGTATAACCCCCTGGAAAACAACATGGAGATAACTGGGCTTACAGAATCCCACAATGGTGGGGGTTGGAAGGGCCCTCCAGAACTCCTCCAGCTCAACCCCCTGCTAAAGCAGGTTCCCCTCACTCAGGGGGCACAGGAACGTGTGCAGGTGGGTTTGGATCCTCCCAAGAAGGTCTCTCACCTCAACACCAAACAAATTTCTCCTCATATTACAATGGAACTTCCAGTGTTCCATCTTGTGCCCGTTATCCCTTGTCCTGTCATTGGCCACCTCAGAACAAATACTGGCCCCAGCCTCTTGATACTCACCCTTTGAGTATTTATAAGCTTAAGTTGCACTGAACTTTCTGCATCAAAACTAGACTTTGGTACCCAACAGGGAACAAGCAAGTTTTACCTACACTTAGAATGTACAGCTTGTGTAGGGCTGCTCATCCTTTTGTTAGCAGTAAGAAGGATCTAGCCTTCCTTAAGTATGAAAAGCCTAAGATCCATTGGGGCCAACAAACACAACCAAAGTTCTTAATTTCTAGGAAAGGACCTGGAATTAAAGAGGTTTTTCCAGTCTGGTCTCAGAGTACCCACTTAAAACGTCAGGCAGAAACAGGAGCCACCTCAGTCACGCATCCATGACCATTTGCAGATTTGATTAACCAGCACTGAGTCCCATCAGGGCTTGCAAAGTAAATGCTCAAGCAAAGGTTGATTGCAAACATGAGAAGGGAGGTCAGTGTGGCACTTTTGGCCAATGTCACACATAGAACCATGTAACACAAAGAGAAGGGCTTTCACGCACCAGCATGCTTGAGGAACCAGCAGGTTCATTGTGGCCTCACCTTGTGCTGGACAAATGAGCTGCTCTCCCATGCTCCAGACCTTCCTTTCAAATGAGGAAAAGCAGTTCTTGCTAGAACTTTATTTATGTACTTACTGAAGTCCTTCACACATCTCTCTGCTGGAGGAATAACAAAGCAAATCACTATTTGGTGAAAACAGGAGCGTGGTGTCTTCTGCCCTCCCAGCTGCGATGGCTCTAAGCAGTATGGCTGGTGTCAGGTGATAAATCAGATCCCCTTTAACTCCACAGCTGAGCTACACACATACACACACTACAGATCTGAAAGCACAAGCTATAACCAATATTTTTACTGACAGGTGATAAATCACATGCCCTTTAACTCATGTGTACCAGTTGCAAATTTAGTTAATTAGAAATTCATGCTCACTTCTTCTCATGTATTATTTCCTGCTTGATTTAGATGGGCTGTTGCTGTTTGAATCCTTGCTAGGAATAAGGCTCTCAGATGCTGAGCACACGAGCACGAAGCAGAGCTCCACTGCAGAGCACCACGACCTCTAGTGCTTTGCAGTCTGAGAAATGATTGCCAGCATAAAGAGCAGCAGCCACCAAGAGCAACCAAAATGTTTTTACAGACATACAATGGGAAAGTGGTTCCCTGCCTGCAAGTGTGGCAGGTATGGCTTGCACATGTAAACCCAGTGTTACCACTGGGAGCCTTCCCTGAAAACACAAAACAGAATAGAAAACTTTCTCAAGCCTGTAGAAACACGAGGGGTTGAAATAGCTGTAAAAAAAAAGCTCCATTCTAATTGCTTCTGGAGGGTTTTCACTAACCACATGGCAGTCTCAGCTTCTTAGAGCACCAGCACTCTCTGTGAGGCCAAAGCCCTCTCCATGAGTCAGTGAAGGAGAGCTCAGCATCCTTCACTGACTTCACAGACCCTTCTGCATCCCTCAACTCCCACACCATGAGAAACGGCCGCCCACTCCAGTCACACCCTGCTTCACACAGTCCACACCAGAATTTGTTATCCTCCTAATATTTTAGCAAATCACACCAACTCTCATCAACTACTTTGTCTGTGTTTTTCCTATGGACATTATTATTTTTTGTGCTCCCAACAGTATTTTCAGCTCTGCTACAAAAGGGCATTTGTTAAAATATTCCATGACTGCAGAGGACTCTTAACAGATTCAGAAACCCAGGAATAACCATCACAATTTTTTAGCACTTGTCTGCCAGACAGAATGATCAGCAAAAGTGGGGCCCTGTTATCTGCAGGAGCAGTATATGATCCGTTCAGGGTTTGTTTTTTTTTTTTTTCCTTCCTCTCTACAAACTTCAATTATTAATGATGGAAATTTTTCCCTGTCTGTTCTTCCCTTGGTGGGAAAAACAGCCGCCACTGACATTCGCCAATTCAAATCTAATCCTCCTCACCTGCATGTAGAAGAGGCTCTGCTTGACTCTACCCATTGATCCAGCCAGGAAAGGATATTCTATAACTTAATTTGATGTCAAACCCTGATGTGTCCTGTAGGAAATTGGTGCTGTAGATCTCCGTGCTATAAATATGTCACCAGAATTAACTGAAAGCACTAATAGGTCACTCAATGAGCTTTGCAGTGCACACAGGGCATGGCCAGGCTGCTGTCTAGGTGTTTGTGATTGATGACACCAAAAATTAGCCAGAACAGAGAGGTGTCAGCCAGCCTGGAGACAAGGGGCTCGCTGACTCGCTTTGTTCTCTGCGTGTGCTGGGTCTCAGCTCAGCGCTGGCACTTCTGAAACATTTTAAACACTTCACATTAAACCAACAAACAAACAAATCCCTATTACTAGCATAAAACAGAAGAGAAGAAGGAAGAAGTCTTTCAGCTGTCCCTTCCTGCTGGTTTGTCCTCCTGCAGCCACTGCCTTTGGTGAGCAACTAGAGACAAGACAGAAACCTTGGGAGCTTTGCTACAGGCAAAAATCTCTGTGGAGGGTAGTAGGTGAGCTCTGCTTGCACAGGGATGGGGTCAGGTCCTGAAAATGCAGCCCTCGCTACTCCAGGGATCAAAGTGATCACAGCTTGCTCACCCTGAGCTGGTTTCTGCACACCATGCTCCAGTTAAAGCCACTCAACCCCTGCTAGAGCCTTTGCTGTTTCACTGTGCTCACTCACAGTTTTAGACCCTCTTCTCTCTTTCTGAACACATGCATGTGCATGCTGTGGGCCTTTAGTAAGAGGTGACAACCTCTCATGCTCAGTTATTTCTAATGCAAGTCCTCCTGCCAGCTGGTTGAGCCTGATGACCGTTGCTGTTGGGTCACTCATTGTGGCCAAGATGACCAAGCCAGGCTGTGCCAGAGCTCTCTGAGGGATCCCATGCTGTGCCACCACACCAGGGGCTCTGGGGCTACCACGAATGGCCACCACAGCCTGCAGGACCCTGGTTCTCAGAGGTCTCAGCAGGTCTCTGGAAGGGGAGTTCGTGCTTAATTTTCTCAGTCATTAGTGTTGGTGCCAAGGAGCTCAAATCCAGCATGAGTCAAGATTCATCATGGAGCTGCTGCCAGCCTCGTTCATTAGGGGTGACAAGGCTCCACTGTTCATCTCTTACTGTTTAAGAGACTACTAGAATAACCTCTGAACTAGCCTCACATCCCCAGGAAACCTCTGGGAATGCTCATGGATTCCCAGAGCACACCAGAGCTGCTTGAGTTTCTTTCCAATGTGGTCATTTCCAAACAGATGACTATGCTTCTGGGGCTTGGTTGAAACCCATCTCCTGGTCCTGCTTCAGCTCACTCTGACCACGCGCAGACCATGCCAACTGCTAGGAGAAGTGCCCACCACAGCTTGGAGCCTTCCATGGAGGCTGAAGGGTACCCCCAGCCCTGTGGGGATCATAGATATTTAGAGGACCAAGGCTGCTGCTTCTCAGGGTGCAGGTGAGAGCAGCCCCATGGCTCTGAACATGGCTCCAGTGAGCAGAGGCAACAGGATGGCTGCATCAGGGCGTTGGACTCCAGTGCAACGTCATTATCCTTTCCACATGAATGGGCCTCACACATGAATAAACACCTGGAAAAGCATCCAACTCAGCCCAGAATATCTGCCACTCTCTGTGCACACACATCAGCTCACCATCCTCCCCCAGTCCGGCTACAGCCAGGTGATGCCTTTGGACTCGTGGCACAACTTTGTTCTCTGGCTGAGAGGCAACTCAGACCAAATAGTTACAATTTTCCTGTACCAAAGCAGTTGTGGCTGTGCCAAACTTTACCCTTCATAGCTTGCAGTATGGGATATCACCAGAGATGCAAGAGGCAGGCTTCTCCTCTAAACACATCCAAGCTCCCACATATCTCACCTGGAGGAGTCAGGTCTCTGACCCACCTCCAGTTATCTTCACAAAAGGTCAAAGCCAAGCAGAAGATGGTAGGACCTCCAAGACCAGCCTGATCCTCCCAGGTCTCTTGAAGAGCAGGGCTCCTTCCCAGCACTCTTTTTTTACTATTTTACTCTAGATAGTTACAGAATGGAGACACTGAATCAGTCCCTTCACTCAAAGCTGTCTTCAGAGAAGGGCTTTGAGGTCTTTCTCAGCTCAAAAGCTGGGCCTCCTCATTAAAATCAAACAAAACCAAAACAATTTCAAGACATGAAAATGCATTCTGATTTAAAACTTGACCAGAAATAGCCAGATAGAGCAGCAAGTAAAATAAAACAGAATCCAGCCTTGAATTTACTGGAATCTTGCCCATTTTAGAAGGCTCATAAACACAACAGCTCTTTGGTAATCTATCATCCTTAAAGCCAAGAACGTGGGTTATCCTCAGAACTGCTGCTGTGGGAGTGGCTGTGGTGCCACACAGCAGTTAATGCTGGGAGCCAGGTGTTCAATGATGCCCAACCACAGAGAATATTATAATTGTTAGCACTGTAATGACAGTGAGCAATTTTCACAGGCAGCCTGCACTAACAGACTCGCCTTAAACAGAGGAGCAGGCAGCATTTTCAAACAGCAACTGGATTCACCCTTGTTATTTACCTTAACAGATGCTCACTGTGATACTTCCCAAAACCTGGAGCTGGATATTTGTCAGTGTTAATGGGATTTTCAGGAGCTAGTTTGCTTTAGGAGCTCGTTTTCCTCATTCGAATGGTAAACATCACCATTTTCTGTCTCCTGTTGCCTCTTTCACTCATGATTGTCTTCCTGGGTTTCCACTTTTCTCTGGGTCACTGACTTCGGATCCATTCTAATTACTGTCATTTTAGCTTTTGTACTGCACTCTGTCACACTAGGATCCTGCCTGCATAAATAAGTAATACAGCTGCTTTTTGTAGCCTTTGCTAACCAAGACAGAGCCCTGCTCATCTCCTCCAGTGCTGACCGTGTCCCTGCTGCACCTGAAACACAGCCTCAAGCAGCAGCCCACCGTGCTCACCTGAATTCAGCTTCCCCACACGGGGGGTTTTGCATCGTTTCATTCCTCCCTGTTCAGACACAGATGCCCTATTTCCACTCCCCGGTGTGGATGCTGAGCTGCTCACCCCAGGGTATGAAGCTGTACTAATACGGATCACAGGGCAGCGCTCACTCTGTAAAGGTTTGCTAAATTAACGGTATCATTGCAAACACCTCATGCCTTATGGAAAGGCTTAAATCAACACCAAAGTGCTGCCCAGCTGGGGAGGCTGCTACCCCCTGAGCCTCATGCTGGTCCAGAGCCACGTGACGTACATAGAAGCAAGTGAAGAGTCTCAAATCCTCTCTGATTGGGAATCCACAGCCCTTTACCATCAGATCGTGCATTTACTCATGATGCGATTGCTGCCGGCAGAGGAAGGTGGTGGTTAGAACTGCAGGATAACAATCTGCAAGAGAGGACTTCAAGTGTTTTGTGTAGCCAAAACAATGAGGGTGCTGCCACCCCTGCTCCTCTCACAGGGTACATCCTCTGATAGCACATAAGAAAGTAACTGCCAGGCAAAGTTGTGCTTTTGCATCACGAGCTGAAGGGGCACAGAGCTCCTATCAGGGCTAATACCTGAACACCCCAGCAGGCTATGGAGAATTAAGATGTGTCCCAATCCTGGGAACAAGGAAGGGCCAGCACCTGTGGCTTTGAATTGGACCTGTCTCCTGAAGCCAAGAGGACAAGTTGATGGTGAGCAAAGGGATCAGATCTGTGCCAAGTCAGATGCAAATCCCAGTGACCGTGAGGAAGATGGGACCTACCAGAGGTAGGGTGGTCAAATATTTGGTAACCAAGACCAGGATGGGCCTCTGCATAACTTGATGCTCTCATTATCACTAAATTAACAATTCTGGATTTTTTTTTTTTTTTGCTGTAATAAACATTATTTCAATTCAGAGCAGCTTTATTGGGCCAGTACACACAGTCACTGCTCTCAGAAGTGGCAAGTAACTGCTGCTGTGCCCCATGTCTCTTCCTGACAGGAGGTTGTAGTG
>WBNH01020905.1:0-17815 GCA_013401255.1 Urocolius indicus
GGTGTGATGCTTCCCTTCTGCAGATGAACCTGTGCTCTTTGATTTGCCTTCATGTGTTTAGGGGACATTTAGCTACTCACATTTTCCCCACAGTTTAATCTTTTTCATGAGCAACCACAGGCACCATGCTTAGCTCTCTGATCTAACCTGGCCTCCCAGTGGCTCCCTGAGTGGTTTGGTCACTACTGTGTACCCATGGGCATGGCAAAAGAAAGACTACAATCCCCAGAAGAGCATTAGCCCACTTGTCTCACTCAAGTGGGACTTACGCAACTCTCTCCACAGCTCCCTCCTGTCAACTCAAACTGCAAAGAATGATGTGTGGAGTCAGTTCCTTTCTTTTCAATTCAGTGCAATTAATATTTCACAGAAAAGGGTTTTTAGCTGGAAAAAAACCCCAACCTTTTAGGTGAAAAATATCACCTTTCCAAAACTGAATTTGGTGAGGGAATTACAAATGTAGGCAAATGTAATCAGATTATAAGAGGTACTTATATCTGTGTGTATGTATATATTCAATGTTCTGTGGCTGAGTTTAATAAGGAAGCAGCAATCTGTCACTATGAATATTCTGGGCAGGTCAGAAGATCTCTTGAACCTATCTGAGCCAAATCAAGGCAGGCTGAGCTGGAGAACTCAAGTACAAACTCCAGTACCTATCTCTGGACTCTGTTATTATATTTTCTCTCCAAGCAGTTTTAGAAAGATTGTATTTACACTCTTGAATGGAAGAAAACTGTAGTGCTGTATCTTTGTAGTCATTTGTGGAGCTGAATGTCTAATTGAATGCTTTCAATGTCTAGGTTAAGTGTCCCAAAGAGGATATCTCGAGATACTGTGGAAAAGAAAATGCATTAAGGACAGCCTACCTGTTCAGGTGAGGGAAGGCTTTCCGGGCACCACACTGGGCTAGCTTTCCAGGGCAAATGTTTGAAGGAAGCTCTGGCAGTGCTCAGAGATGTCAGTGGAGGAAGAGAGGAACCCACGAGGATAGCAGTGGCATCCAGAGTTTAGCAAAATGTGCCCCTGAGAGGTTCAACACAGGGAAAGTAGGTGCTTTTGTCCTCAATGTGAGAGTCCCCATCCTGCCACATGTTCCTTTGAGCAGCTTAGGGCTGTGCTGCTACATGAAACCATGAGAGAAATCCTCCATCAGTGTTGTTCTGTCCTCATGGCCTTCCACCACTGGGTTCTTCAGAGGTACACTCAGACAAGTTGGTTTTGGCTCTAGTCCTAGGAAGAGACACTCTTTGGTGCTCTTCCTGTTAGTGTGGTTAGCTTATATGCCCTGAGAGTGAAGGTGTAGCTCTTGATCTCTTCAGAGGTGGAAGCTTGTCCATGTGTTGGCTCTTTGACTTGTACCTGACCCACAGAAACATTTCCTTTGGTAGTGGGAGTCTGCAAGGATGATGCTTGGTATGTAGAGACCCTCTGTCAGCGTGTGCGAGGCCTGTCATCAGCAGCCCTCAGAAGCTGAGCCAAAGGGCAGTGGCAGAGGTGCCTTCACTAAACCAGCATTGCCTGGACACCTAGTCGTTTGAAATCCCCAGAGTCAATTCTGACTTTTCTTCTCAGCCACACCTGCCAGCAGCTAGCTGGAAGTATTCATCAGAGTGACATTTCAATTAGTATGTGTGGCTAACCTTTCGCAGTTTCTCTGGTGATGCTCTTTCTTCCCTCCCTAGAGGGAACGTGTTGATCAGAGAGTTCCCCACCGATGCCCTGTTTGACGTGAACTCCGTTGTTGCCAACGTTTTGTTGTAAGTAACAGACCAGCTGCATCTCTGTGAAATCCTTCACTTCCCTGTTGCACTTACTGATACGAAGTTTTGCATAAATGCAAACCCCACATATTCCAGTGGCTTCTCTCAGCCTAGCAGAAGGCTGTTTCTCTCTTTGATGTGATTTGAGCCTGTTAAATCTATGCCCATAAGATGACTCCCCAGCTGTATTTGGCTGTGAATCTTCAGTCTAGCAGCAAGAAGCTGGAATTGTACCTTGTTTTTCCCATCACACTTACGTGACTGCAAGTTCACTCTCAGGAGAAAACAATTGCTAATGAGTTTTTCCTGACTCCTCAGTGCTCTGCTCTTCAATGAAGTTAAATACGTGGAAACACTGGCAGATCTTCAGAACATTGAGAATGCATTGAAAGGGAGGTCAAACATGGTTTTTGCCTATGTACCAGCTACTGGGACAGCAGGTATTAAAGCTCAGGTTTTCATCTTTGCTTTCCTCCAAGAGCCTTTTTTTGATGCAAGGGAGCTGGCTTTCTGACCCAAAATCCTGCAAATGAGGGAATCAAGGAAACCTGAAAAAGCCATCCAGAAACAAATTCTCCACCTCTGGGTGTCTTGCTGTGTTTCCCAAGGGGTCAGTTGCACTAGATAAGTATTTTTTTTCTGGGAGGGTAAACTTTCAGAGATGTATTTGAGAGATAAGGCAAGCCAGGGGTTGTTGTCTTAAAAAAAACAAGCCATAGGCAGATCTCTGGTGACACAATAGAATGGATTCACATATGCTACCTGTGTGTTTACTGGGGATCAACAGATGGGTCCAGCTCAGTTACCTTCATAGTGTGTCTTCAGACAGCTGTGACTTTTTACTGGGAGTTTGTGAAAGCCTAGGTATTGATATTTTCCAACAGGGAAAGATGAAGAGGGAGAGCTGGAGGGAGCCAAGGTGAGTTTGTTTTGCCTTTCTCTTTCCAGAGCACAGAGCTGTGATGGAGGCAGCTTTTGTCTATGGAACCGTCTACCAATTTGTTCTGACAACTGAGGCAATGCTGCTGGGAGACACTGGGTATGTCCAGACACCCACCCACTAGGCAGAGCTGCCCCTCTGAGCTCTTTGCTCTGCTTTTGGTTTCTCAGATTCCCAGGTCAAATCTGGGATGCCATTAGGATGTTATGCCAAGGGTGGACAGTCAGATCTGGTCTGCTATTCCAAAACCAGCTGCTGCTTGTGTTCCTGGGCTTGGACTGGTTGTGCCATTTGTGACTGTTTATAGAATGGATTTTATAGGAGAGGAGCCCACTGTCTCCTTTCCATAGCTGACTGACCAAACCCCTGCTGTGGGTTTTCAGGAGGGCTGATACAGCTGATGTTAACTGTCTTAAAACACTCTGCCTTGTGCCTTGATGATCAAGTCTGGCTATCTGAGAAGGATAAGAACTGCTATGTGGGTCAAAGCAAAGCCTCCTTTGCTCTTTATCTTACTTGTGCAGTGGCCATAGTGCCTCCCAAGGAGCTGAGGAAATGGATGCGTACTGCCTGCAGCCCCACACCTTCTGGCAGTCAGAAGTTTCAGGACTCTAGGAGCTGGGAGCTGAACCTGTCTCATGGTGGTAACAGCCACCAGAGTTTTTTTAACACATCTTTTCACCTCGGCAGCTTCTGGCAGCAGTGAGTTCTGCAGTTCAACTGCTGGAGACACTGCTCATGCATTTGGGACTTCCCCTCACCAACCCTGCTGGCATCCCTGGAGCTGGCCAGCTCAGGCCACCCCCTTCCAATGTGAGAGGGGCTGCATTAGAAGGGCAGATCCTTCAACACAGCTTGCTGCTGCTGCTGTTACCTACTGCAGTCAGGAAACCCACAGGGAGGGAGGCGGGAACATCACACAACATGTTATGTCTTCAGCAAAGCCTTCTTGTAGCGATTTGCCTACTTTCACAGGTGACACCAGGGCAGGCACCACAGTGGTCCTTCCCCGAGGTGCTATCCTTGCCTGGATCACAGTCAGGGTCAGCATTTTGTGGCTGCCACTAGATGGCACAGTTGCCATTTGGATAGCAATAGGCTTCATTCTGCTTAAAGCAGAAAGGCCACCGCTAGGCTGTCTCCTGAGCAGATGAAATGGTGGTAGCTTCCCTAACGTGAATAGCTTTCAGCCAACCGGGGCAGCAGTGACCTGACCTAAAGAAGCAGGTCTCACAAGCCTGCCATATCCTCAGCTTGTGATCATCTGCCTTGTAAAACATGTCAGCAAACATGGTCCTTCTGTCAGGGCACTTTAAAACCCTGTGGTGGCTGCCTTGGAGCTCAGCATGGTTTTTGTTTTCTCTCTCACAGCAATGCTAAGCCTGAGGTTTCATCTGCCCAGCTGCTATTCTGCCACTGCCAGCGGGCCACAGACCTGGCACAGCCCTGCAGGAGGACAGCCATGGGGCAGGCTCTGACCAGGCTCAACATCCACAGGCACCTCAAGCTCATGGCGGCTCCTCTGGTGGTAAGACTGGGAGAGAATAGCTGCTTGGGCTGTGTGCAGGAGGGCACCTGGAGTAGATGTGAGGATGAGGGAGATGTGAGCAGAGGGCAAGCTGTGGGAGGGAATCTGACCCTTCCCCGTGAAGTTAATGGTAAAGCTTCTAGGCTGAGTACAAGCAAGACATGAGGCTGGATGGTAACTACACTCCATTGCACTGCTCAGCCTGCTTACAACTTCCTAGGGAGCCTGGGCACCAATTGATGCATCTCTGATTATCTGTAAACACCATGAGAAGGAACAGGGACAAGGTGCCCCTTAGACTTCGCTGGAACATGTAGGATAGGATAGGGTAGGATAAGAAAGACCATACCAGACCAGACCAGACCAGGCTATCTCAGTTTGAAGGGACCTATAATGATCACCCACCTCACTTGCCTGACTACTTCAGGGCTGATCAAAAGTTAAAGCATGCTCTTAAGGCCATTGTCCAAATGCCTCCTAGACACTGACAGGCTTGGGGCACTGGCCACCTCTCTAGGAAGCCTGTTCCAGGCTTTCACCACCCTCTCAGTAAAGAAATGCTTCCTAATGTCCAGTCTAAACTTGTTCAAGCACAGCTTTGAACTGTTCCCATGTCCTTTCTGTGAGTACTAGGGGAGAAGAGATCAACATCTCCCACTCCATGTCCCCTGTGGGGACAGCAATGGGCCTTGCTTCATAACCTGCCTTTCTCCAAACCAGACAGACTCAAAGTCCTTAGCCACTCCTTTAGGCTCCCCACAGAAGTCTCAGCCCCATGGGGAGCTCTTTAGCAGTAATTAATGCCTTGATGAGCACAAGAGACAGGAGATTCCCTCCTCTTCTCATGGGGCAGTGAACTTCAGCAGGCCTCCAGTCCCCACTAGTGACATCTCTGCCCAGCTGAAAGGATGGCTAGATGAGCTGAGAAGTGCATCCTTCAGCCAGCCTCCTGAATTAGGCCTGTGGACTGAAGGCACTTTGTTAAGCAGCTCTGTGCTGTCATGAAGCAGCATGTCCATGGCAGGAAGGGAGAGGATGCCAGCTCTGGCATGTTGTGGCCAGGGTATTCAAATTGCCTCAGGGAATGGATGCCAAATACATAAAAATTAATAGGGATTTGACATCTAAAGTTGCTAAGTCACAAAGAACATGCATAATAAAGGCCAGGTTTTTAAAAGGGAGGGTCATGACAGGTTGGAACAGTTTAACCAGGCTTGTGTGGGTTCTGCTTCAATGGATATTTTAGAATATTTAGAATATAGATAATTTAATATAGATAATTTAGAATTTGAAGGCTTTTTCTCAAGAGTCTCCTCCTTTCCTCGGCTGAGGATCACATGTTGGCTTGGGCTGTGCAGAATAGCTGAGGTAACCTCAATGGTGTGTGGAGATGTGCTGCAGTATAACCATGTCTTTTCTCCAGACAGAGGTTGCTGAGGACCCAGAGAAGGTTTCCACTGTTCACTTACAGCTTGGGCTACCACTTGTGTTCATCCTCAGCCAGAAAGAGACCTACGAGGCTGACATGAGAACAGCAGAGTTTGTGGCCTGGCAGCTCCTGGGGAAAGCAGGAGTTGCCCTTTTGTCCAGGTATTTGCTCTCAGGTGTTTTGGGGTTCTCTTTGCTTTTGTGTTGTTTGTGAGCTCATTTACCCCACCACCAGGATGATGTATGCAAGGCAGTAAAAGCAAGCTGTATCGTGCAAGAGGATGTTACACTTAAAGCCTTGTCCAGAATCAGATTGGTTTGGTTTCAAGCTGACTGAAAGTGTAGAAATGTTTGACTCTTGCTGACTTAGAAGTGGAAAAACATTCAGACTAGGAGAGATTTTAGAAAGGTAACTTAGCACAGTATTTTGTCCTCAAATTAGGGGCAGAAGAAGATGCAGTAAAGGAAGTGGACTCTGGGTGCTGGGATGTGGTGGGAGTCTCTGCTCAGTAAGCAATGCCTCAGTCTTTGAGGGCTTCCTGAGACCAACGTGCTTGTTCCCCAGGAGGAAAGGACACACACTTATGGAGGACTGGCTTCCTCTGCAGTTGTCCATCACTTAACTCTGCTCCATGAGCTCAGGAGCAGCCTGTACACACCATAGTGGCTTGTGTTGGCCAATGCTTCTGTGATGTCCTGCCAAAGGAGGTGTGCAGCCCCTGTAGGCATGGTGGCACAGCCCTTGGGGATGTCTGCTGGCAGCTGTGCAAATGGCAGGAGATGGTGGAAGGATGGAAGTGGGCTCTCTTTATTCCAGCTTTCTGCCACCATGGGACCTACCTGTATGGAGACACTTCTTAGCTGCATTGACTCATGAGCTGAAGTCCAGCAGCAGAGCAGCTGCACTGGGCTGTGGCTACCAGTGAGTGAGCAAAGACTCAAAGCACAGAAAGGGAATTCAAGCCCCTTGTGAAATAAGCACATTATGCAGTGCAGTCTCACCAAAAGATCACTTGGAGCCTGTTTCTCCACCACTGACAGTGATTCTGGGTTCCTGAAGGTGCTTGGGGACCCTGAAGCATGACTCTGAGGGCATGGTACCACTGAGAGAGGTGGTCTTGTCTGTCAGGCAGGCTGTGTCACCTTGCACATTGCACTTCTTAATGTTCACTTTGTATTTTGGAAGGGACCTCGTGGGTTTGAACGTTCTCCTCCGGTACAACGTCGCTCTCAAGATGCCAGATGAGGTCAGATGTTGGATTCCTTTATTGTACAGCTCTTATTTCCCTATCTGAGCATGGAGCTCTTGAGAGGTGTTGCTGTATGAAAGCCTTCCCAGAAGCTCCTTCCCTAGATGCCCATTTGGAACTACCTGAATTTGGTACTGCAGAGCAATTGTGCCTGCTAGTGAAGAGAAAACAATGACTATCATTTGAGTTCAAAACATAGAGTGGCACTTCCAATACACCTTAAAGTTCACAAGGTTATGAACTACCTAAGGTAATAATCCAAGTGCAAATTCCCCAGAGATCTGGACTTCTAAAGGCCTTTGCCTGCCTTCAGAAAGGCATCCCAAAGATGGGAGAGGAAAAGAAACAGAGAGCAAACAAGCAGAGGTCTGTGCTGAGCCAAATAGTGCTGCAGGCAGCGATATGGGAAATGGGCAAGGTGGAAGTTAAATGAGGTTGATGAAGATGAGCTAAACTCTGGAGGGACCTGACCCAGCTTGTGAGGGGAGATGGAATTCGATGCCAGCAGATACCAGGGAACACAAGTTGCCCCACATTACCTGAACTGTCACACTTGTGATTGCAGAGATACAAGATCAGACCTGAACCTGGGCATCCCCTGAAGGCTTCCCATGCCCTGGTGAGAGATGTGTTTCTCCTCCTAGAGCCAATGGGAGGTGCCAGTAGTTTGTCCTTTCTCTCAGTTGATTATAACATTCGTTTTCTCTGAAGTGCCTTTTGCTGAGGCAGTGCCAGAACTGGTTTTAAGCCGATGAGGTCTCATTTCTGATAAATACATTTTGCTCTTCCCTTTCCATGATTTGGAAGCCCTCTTGGGAGCACTCTTCTTGGTTGAAGTCTATGAAATAAAGAATTTGTTGTGCCAGTTTCCCAGGCTGGGATGGGCCTGCCCTGACCTAGCCTGATCCTTTTAGATGGGTGACAGCCAAGTGGGCCCTGTACCTCCCTCCCTCCTTTCCTTCACTGTTTGGCTGCTCTGACTCTTTTAGATGAGGGACATTCAAACGGGCCCTGTGCCTCCCTCCCTGCTGTCCTTCACTGTTTGGCCTCTGGGCTTTTTCTTGCAGTGGGAGATCCATGTTGAATTGCTGGGAAGTGAAGCCAGGGTTCACGTTCACACCACTCCAGACACAGGATCCTACCTAGCTACAATTACTCCCTCCCAAGGAAGTCTGGAGTAAGAAAAACTGTATGAGTGCAATTGGGCCAAAGAAACACACTCCAGATTCCCTCCTGTTTGGCAGCTTTAGGCACCTGCTCACATACCCGCAGAATAAGGAGCTGGGTAATGATGCTCCATCAGCCTTGAGTTTGATTTGTGGGTGGAATGGGGCACAGGTTGATGGTTTGCTCCCACTGATTTATTCTGTTTTCTTTAGGGAGTGCCAATAAAATACTTGGTCTTGGAGGACACTGATGAAGTTATAACCCTTGTAGAAGATAAGAACAAGGTCGAAGAAATCCAGGACGAGGAGGAGGAGGAGGAGGAAGAGGAGGAAGACAACAATCAAGGTGTGCAACTACACAGTGAAAAGCTGGTTGTCATCAGATAGGATGTACAATCAGCATCTGCTAGAGATGTGCAGACACATGGCAAAGCGTTAGAGAACGCTTTTGCAAATCTAAGACAAACTATTGCGGTCACATCATGGTTGTACAAAGTGGCTCTTTCATTCTCTGCACATCACTGGAGTTCCATGACAGACAGGCATAATTTTTAGGGAAAACACCAGAGAGAAAAAAACAGCAGCTGCTAGAGGAACAGTTGCAGAAGCGCTGCATGAGGAAGAGGGTTGAATGCATCCAGCTTCAGAGGCATGGGGGGTTAAAATGCACCCAATGTTGTCTTTAAGCATCAGAAGAAGAGCCTCAGAATTATTAGTCCTTTTGCAAGGACTGAGAAATGTTTTTTTGTAAAAGCTGTTCCAGACTTGCCTTCCCCAGGGAGAAAACACTGGCCCCTGCAATGCATCCTGGAAAGTGCTTTTGTTTTCTCTACAGAATTGGTTTTGTTTTCAACAAAAAGTGGCACAGGATCCTAGAGGAGCCAACATGCTTAAAGAGTAGTGTTCACATCAGAGGGCACAACTGGTGTGAGACAGCATAAGTGCACTGAGATGAGTCTGTATGTGTGCCTTCAGTTTTCCATATGAGGCAGTTAACCACCCCCTTGCTGAGTCACTGTGTCTCTGCTGAGATGTGCTGGCTTACAAAAACAGGCTGATGGGAGGGCACTGGAGGCTGCAGTTCCCTCTGCCCTCTACACCTACCTGTGTTCATCAACACCTTTGGGTTCCTTGCAGACATTCAGGATGATCAAGTGGTGGAAGCAGTTTCCAGGGACAAGAAACGAGAGCTGTCCCTGGAGCAAATCCGTGTCCTGACAGAGGAGAACTTCCATTCTACTCTCTTGGAGACTTCCCGGACTGTGGTCCTGTTTTATGCCAGCTGTGAGTATGAAAGGTGGCCTGGCTGACCCTTCTCTAAGCCCATGCTGCTCCCATGCCTTCTGTCACATGATGGTCCTGGAGACAAGCCTCAAGAATAAGTGGCACATCCTGGGCCTCCACCTACTGTGTGTTTTTCTTGTTGACTGATATTGTGTGAAGACAGAATCTCTCCGTATAGGAGATATCAATGTTCAGAGGCTTTTAATCTTCATTTTATAGGGCCAGAATGTAGGAGAAGAAGGGAAATTGTGGTAGCTTGGGCTGATGGGATATAACCCAGACAACTGTGTTGCTGTCTGCTGCACAGAAGCATAAAGACCAATTTTCCTCATTTCTGTCAAGTCTTTCAGAGCCTGAAGCACCTTAGGATGCAGAGAATCCTAAAGTGACATTGTCAGGGAGCAAGGTGGGGCTGGTCTGTCACCTGCATGTCCCTCAGGGCTGTGTATCTCCTGTGTTTCAGGGGAGGCAGTGTCCCTGGCAGTGCTGCGGTCTTACACCGAGGTGGCCAATCACCTGAAAGGTAAGATGCCACAGGTATGAGTGTGTTACAGCTGGCATGCACCTGCCCTGGCAGTAGGAGCCAAAAGACTGGGAGGATGGGGAGGTTGGACTAGATGATCTTTCAACGTCCCTTCCAACCTTTAAGATTCTGTGATTCTCTGATACATTGATGGTACCTCCCTCCCTCACCCAGAATGGACTCATTTTTTAACCCTCAAACTCATGAGGAAGGAATACCCACATTAGGTTGCTTAGGAAGAGTCCTTTGTTTCTTCTTTAGGGATCTCTGTGGTCCATTTGTTCCTCTTTAAAGTCATGAGAGACCAGGAAGGCAGCCTTCTGCAGTTACCTCGTGTTGGTGTAAATTGGCACACATCAGCTGCCTGGCAGCTGAGGTGGAGATGGTGGTGATGATGATGGTGAAGTTGATGGGCACAGTGTGTGATGGTGATGGTGATGGTGATGGTGATGGTGATGGTGATGATGGGCACAGTGACTGTGATGGATAATAGTGGTGATGATGATGATAATGGCAATGTTGGTGGGCACAGTAACTGTGTGATGGATTCCCAAGAGCATGGGGAAGGCCAGGGAAGAGCACCAGTGGCAGTAGGTGATCCAGGGTGGACTTTGGAGCGAGGAGGAGCAAACAGCAATCACTGCAGCATGCATCATGGAAACAGAGTCCTGTTTGTGCCTCTTGGTGCTAGGTGCTGCACAGAACAAGGAGATGCAGCACATGCTGCACACGAGTCAATGTGCTGGGTGGCACATCAGAACTCCTCTCCTTGGGATCTGGAAAGCAGCAGTAATTGGCCCTAGCTTTGGTGGAAAGTGTGACAGACGGGTGTGGGCAGGCCCAGATCCCTCAGGGCAGGACTGTGTCAGAGGAAGAGTTTCCAAGGATGATGCCTTCAGGCCCTGCAGATTGGTTTAATTACATGGGAAGTCTCACAGGCAGCCACAGAGCTCCTTAAATAACATGTGACAGTGAAGAAGCATCAACACTTAAAGACAGCACACATTGGATAGTCTGGGGATAAAGGCAGGAGAGCATGATGCTTCAAGATGGTCTGAAGAGTTCCTCAGCAGTGTAAGCCCCGATTCAGCTTCATTCAAGTCTTCAGCCTCATTCCTCCCTACAGTTAGTGGCAAGAGGTGGGTTCTTCTGCACATCCATCCTTCTTACATGGGCTGAATCTCTTCCAGATGCCTCTTTCTCCCCCTGGCTTTGGGAGACACTCAGGTGTCTCCATCCCCAACTCATCATAGCAGAGTGGGGAAGTTGTGTGGATCTGGGTGAGAGCTGTTTTGTCACCTCTGGAAATGGCTGGTGCCTTCTCTTAGTTTTTCTTCTTCATGAAGACTCATTTCTCCTAGTGATGGCAGTCCCCTGGGACTTAGCACTGTGCCCTGAAGAATGCAGGTGGGATTTAGGCTGAGATCTTAGCAAGGGGGACATGTAAAGAGTCTGCAGAGGACCCTGCCAGCTTGCTGGGAAGCAGATGCAGTGGGAATGCTGACGGGAAACCCTCCTGGGAACACTGGGGACAGTGCTGTGGTTTGGATGAAGGCAGCTCTGCATTCATAGTTTGCATGAAAGGAAAGTCACCAGCAGCTTTGATCTGGACTGCAGTCCTGGGAATAAACAGGAAAGCTCAGGGACAGTTGTTGTTTTTAGAGATGTTATGGTTGTTGATGATTTAGGGTTTCTTTTAGACTCCTCAGCAGACAGACCAGCAAGATGAGCAACCTTGGAGAGTCAGTGGATGAAACCCTGCCTCTTCTTGAGACTGTGGCTAAACCTGGGCTGATCCTGTGTGGCCAGACTCTCATGTGTTTTTATATTTGATAACAATCTCAGTACATGGAAGCAGCCACAGAGGCAGATTCTCAACAGAGATTATGAACTGATTGGGGTCAGGGCCTTTCCTCTGTGATCACTGAGGTCCCACTAAAGACTCCCAGGCCAGATGTGACCTGTGGAATGACTCCAGTCTGCTTTCCCTGATGAGGCCTCAGAGAAGCTAGAGAACAGTTGCATTTGTGGGTTTGGAGATCTTTTGTCTCTGCTACTGAGGAAGCCTCAGTCACAGGAAGGCTACCAGGGGAACAGGAACACCTGAAAGGATGGAGGTCCCTGGGCCCTCAGCTGTGGCCTGAATGAGGGAAGATACAGCAGTCCAAGGGACTGGAGTCTGGATTGAAAAGAAGATCTTGAGCTAGGCAGGACTGAGAATTAAACATGGGGTATGGCTTTGGGGCAGCTCCCCTAAAAGCCATTCCTCTTTTTCTCTAGGGTGGAGCTTTCTTCCTGAGGGCTGAGAAACCAAGACCAGCTGTCTGAGGGATGAATCACTCAGTCTGGAGGCATGTTTTGAGTTGCAGAACCAGGTCCCACTTTTGATGCCAATTCCTTGTGCAAAGTGGCACTGAGAATAAGCCATGTGAGATCAAGGGTGAGGGAATGGAGGAAGCCGGGGACAGGAATGACCTTGTGATTCATCCAGTAACAGATGTTCAGCAAATGGTCACAAAATGAAGTTTATAGCCCCCCAAGTGTTTTCTCTTTGTTGAGAGATCCAATCTAGCAAGAGATGGAAAGAAGCATCTCTGTCTTGCCAAACTGAGTGTATCTGCTCTTGCAGCAAGAGTGTGCTGCTCTCACTGCTGTAGCTCTTGTTTGCCTCTGCAAAATGTGCATTCATGGAAGCAGCATCTTTGGGACAGGAGAAGAGGATGTGAAGGTGAGACAATGCTGAGCATTTCTTAGGTGTTTTTGCAAAAAAAAAAAAAAAGAGGATACCAATATCTAAGAAGAACAATATACTGTGAAAAAAAACCAACCCAGTTCTGCTTCTCACTTCTGTGCTTGCAGAGTCTTTGTGATCAATGGCTTCCAAAGATGGGGATCTGAAGTTATAGTTCAAAGGCATGAAAATCACCCATGTGATTTAGCAATGGATAGTCATGGAACCTAAATGAAGTGAGGATTTAGGAGTCCATTGTGTGATGCTGTCTGGGTAATAGTTTCCCATTCTGATGGAATTCCTGCTCTTGAAGTGCAGCACCTCACACACAACTTAATTCTCTTTACTCTTGTAGCCTTTGGACCAGCTCTTCAAGTGAGCTGTTTCAGAGGTTCTCACTGCTGCTGGTTTTAGCAGCACCTAAACTCACAGAACACAGGGCTCTTGTGTTCCTCTTTTATTCTTCCTATCCAGCAGGGCTGAACAGTCCAGCTGAGTTACTCAACTCCTGGACCTGCTGTTTGTTCACTAATTGATAACATGGTGGAGATTGGGATGGGAGAGTGATCATCCCATCCAAGATGTTTTGGGGCTCTTTTGGAGATCACGGTCAGTTTTGGTACTCAGCCTCCCAAGGTATTATCCAAATACCAAAACTCAGGTTTGAGGGACCTTAGAGCCGCCTTGCAACTCAATTTTAATGAGACATCAAAGCCCTGTTTCCATGTCAGTGTCTTTCAGAGTTGAGCAACACAAGATTATGTGGTAACAGATGATGAGAAGCAGCTATACTGGATCAGAGAGGTGTGAAATAAATCCAGGGACAGGCTTTTAGTTTCAGATGTTACTTCAGAGCCTGAAGAATGACACAAAGCATTTCTGCTCTTGTGAAGTGTTTTGAGAACCCCTTATTGTCTGAGGGGAATTGCAGGCCTTCAGCTCTTTGCTGCCACTTGCTTTTTCTGTACATGGGTTTGACACAAGGCAGAACAGCAGCAAACTCCACATGAGAGCTGCAAAGCAGAATCTGAAGGAGGGTTGCAGACAATAGTCCAGTGGGATGCCAAGGATAAGGGCGTAAGGGCAGGCAACACGAACATGTGCTCACCTCTGCCCTCACCTTTGTGGGGATGCTTTGCCTATCCATGGCAGGAACATGTCTAACCTGTGATTAAAACCCTTCCACAGCTTCTCTGCCAAAAAAGAATCAGCAATGCTTGGTTCTCAGGAGCTTATTTTCATATTTGTTCAAACCTCCCTACCTGAGAATGAGTTGTTGCTTGTCCTTGCCCAGCTGGGAGCAGAGTGATCTCACTGTCGCCTCCAGAGCAGACTTTACATCTTGGTAGATTTTACTGTTTGTTTCTTCCAGGCAATTTCTAATAAAAAAAAATGCAGTTCTTTGGGTTTTTACTCAGGAGGCACGTCTTCCAAAGGTCTCTAGATTCTCTCTCACCTGCTTAAGCTGTTCCAAAACCATGTTTCCCAGCCTGACTTACTGGGCTTTGCAGAGGTCTTGCTGGGACAGAAGAGCATCGTTTTCCTCCTACGTGTTGTAGGCGCCATGGAGAATTCATCCCAGAGTGAGCTTTGCCCTTTTCTGCAGCACTGATGATATCTCTGCATCCTGCTGATTACAGAATGCTGCTGTTGTTACTCTTTGGCCTTGAAATTACTTGCAGACCCTCTGGGCTTGGGGTCATTTGCAGATTGAATGTGTGTGTTTTATTCCACCAGCCTTTAATGAAAGCAGTGATCAGAATCAAACCCAAGACAGACAGAGAGGGAAGTTTAGATGGTTTGATCTGCTGTACTCGTGAGAAATCCTCATCATCTGCCCTGACCCACATTTCTGAAGGACACTCTGTGATAATCTGCCTCCATGTGTGTACTTGTCTCTAGGTTTCATCCCATCTTTCCCATGCAACTCTTGAATCCTCTTCAAACCAATTTAGGGAAGGCATGAAGATTTCTGAGATATGTCTTTCCTGCAGTGGGCACAGATGGTGTGTGGCCTGAGGACTGCACACAGCCCTACTGTCCTTGGTCAAACCTGCAAGTTGGTAGGAGGTAGGTTAGGTGAGGCTGGCAACCAAGAGGTTGTGGCTAGTGAAGCTGGTGATGATTCACCTGCCAGCTGGTTAGCACAGGCTTAGCCCTGGACCAGCAACAGCGTGTGCTAGTCATTGCCCAACCTGCAGATGAAAGAAAGGCTGATAAGGACATGCTGGAGCTGCACACGCTGGCTTGGGCTTCTAGAGAGCATGCAGGGAGCCAACCTGCAGCTGTTTCACTGCTTATGAATCCCTGGAGTTTAGTGTTTTGGTGAGACCCATAAAAAAGCTTTTTCAGTCCCAGGAACCAAAGTTAGACTGACTGCTCTGTGACTCCCAAGTGCTCTCCCTCTCCCTTACCTGTGAGACCCCAGGCTCTTAAAGTCCTGCTGGTGGCATGGAGATGAGCAGCTTGCATAGGTAGGACAGGGTGATCGACATGATGCTGCCAACCTCTGTTACATCTATCATGTTTATGGGCCTTTTAACTGCTTCTTGTGTTTTGGGCTCCATGCTTTAGATACAACAGGCCCTGTTCAATACTTGGCACTTCAATAAATGCAAAAGCCTTGAACAGATCAGCATGACAAACTTTATCTTTTCTCTTTCCTGTAAGTGAGGCCCTACATAATTTCTTTGTCTTGGCCTTATTCCTAAGGTATTTCCAGTGCCTTTCCTTACTGCCTTTAATGCTCCTGGATGGTTGCCTCAGGGTTTCATGCTGTTCCTTTGAGTAAGCAGCCAGATGTGAATGTCTCTTGGAGTTTCCTTCTGAGAATTGCAACTACCATGTCCCTGAGTTTATTCTCTTTGTGATCTCTTGTTTGGATCAATCCACACCTGCTGGGGTATTTAATACATGCACAGGTTGGAAATGGTTCCTATTGTGCTCACAAGTGTAAGGCATATCTGTGAATGGTTTCAAGAGGGAGACAGCCTGTACTCAAAGGGATTGTGTATTCAGGGCTGGATTTTTACATGGATTTTACACATGAAGCAGCATTTGATTCCAAGAAGGGTCCAGCAACTTCTTAGCAGTAGATCACCTGTGCTAGAATCCAGCCATGTAGGGTGCGCACCAAAGCAAGTAGGATTGGCAGTTGGCAGCACAAATACCAACCCATGCTGTAATAGTCAAAGAAGTTCACAAAAAAACTCTCTTTTCCAATAATATTTTTGTCTTCTTCTCATATTATTTACATGTATTTGTTTTCCACCCCAGGAACTCAGGGAGTTTTGCTCTCTCGGGTGAACTGCTGGGACTGGCCTGGCGTTTGCACAAAGGAGAATGTCACTCAGTTTCCTACCATCAAGATTTACGAGCAGGGAGAGCGATCAGTGCTGTACAATGGCATGTGGGGAGCTGAAGAACTGACCAGCTTCATCATGCTGTAAGTGTCTGTTAATGAGTCCCCACACAACAGGGTTGGCACATCTGCTAGATGATGTTCTAGATGCTTCACAGCCTGTGTAATGGAAATACTTTTTGCAAAAGTAATATCAGATCTGATTGTAGACCTGGTTTGGAAATGAGCTTAATCACTTTTTGTGCTTTTCAGTGTCAGGGAACATCTGCTCTTGGACACTGCATCCATCTTTCTCTCTTTGCTGGAGTTCTTTCTCTGTTGTTTTTAATGGGGGTCCCAAGGATCTCAGAGCAACCAGTTTGGCTGTTCTCTCTTCCCCAGAATCAGCTCCAGTGCCTTGATGTGATGAGGCATTGTTCTTCCTTCCTAGACAAATGATTTTTGTCTCTAATGAGGCCAGTTGTCATATTGGGTTGGGGCATTGATGGATTGAGGTTACCCTTTTGTCTCTTCAGCCCAAAAGTGAAGGTGGCTTCAAGCCCATATTGTTCCTCTGCTTTTCCTTAGGAGCCGAGTTTCCTGCCCTCTGAAGCTGGCCACGATTGATGAAGCAGAAGGGTATTTAAGAGGAGAGTTTCCACCTGAGCTGTCATCCTATCACCACACTTCATTTCTAGGAGTATTTAACAGAGCCACAAGTGAAGGTGAGTGTGTTGTTTGTTTGTTATTCAGCTCAGCTTCATTCCTGATTGGAGAGGGATGATTCCAAGTGCTTGGAAGTTCTTCCATGTTTCAATTTCTCTAAGTGTGTTTGTTCACAGCCTACCTGGCACCACTCTTTTTGTTTTCACAAGAAGACAGGAGGTGGTTCCAACTGTGGGACATAGGCTCTGTACCCTGGCTCAGGGGACATTCACTGGCCAGATGTGTTTACTACATCTAGTGTGGTAACACCTGACAAGCCCAACAGAGACTGAGATGTGGTGCTTGGTGCTGTATAAAACAACAGTGCCCTGGGTGACCTGTCTCTGCAAAGAAATTTTTTCAGGTGCCATGATTTGTACCTGTTGTATCTCCTGCCCCTGACTGTGAGGAGCTTGACTCTGTCTTCTTTATGAGTTGCCTTCAAAGTAGTTTTAGTCTGCCATTAAATTCCCTCATAACCTCTGGCTGAATGAGCCCAGACTCATCAGCTTCATGGACTACTCCATGTGGTCCATGGACAACATGTCACAGCATATTCTTTCTTAAAGAAAATCCTTTCCACTGCTGGATTGATAGTTATCTTGCTGACTCCTCCTCCTGCAACTGTGGTAGTATCAGACAATCCAAAACCTTTGTTTTTATAAAAAAATAAGCAAAGCAGAAATAAAGTAACCCCCAAATTTCTTACATCAGAGGGAAGAATGTGTCAATAACTCAATGAAATCCACTTCTGGACTTTGAGATAGATGGGCACAGCCTGCATGCAGAGTGGTGGACATCAACTAGAAATGCTAAGTAAAGTTGCTGGAAAGAGTCTTCTGAAGTTGTCTGAATTTGTCTCACTTTGATGTCTCCATCAGTGGAGTCCTGGCTGGTGGCTGAAATTTGGAGCAGTCAAGCCCTCTCTCCCTTGCCTGCTGCCTAGGCAGCTGTTAGTCACTCAGATGCTGCTTCGGTGTCATTTGGTGCGTACCAAAGCTCTGGTCCGGGGTCTGTTGGGTTTCTACAGCCTTCCTGAAAGATGAGGAAAATGGACCTGAGTACTATGGTGATTTTTCATGTGGCAGTTGTGTACATTAACAAGGGAGAGGGAATAGAGTCAGTCTGGACATGAGGGACAGCAGGATGAGCATGAG
>WBNH01021056.1:0-13216 GCA_013401255.1 Urocolius indicus
CCCCATGCACCAGTTCAGGCTGGTGGTGACCTACTGGAAACAGCTCTGCAGAGAACTAGGAGTCCTGGTTGACAAAAAAAAAAAAAAAAAAAGTCTCTGAGCATTGTTACAATGTGGAACAGATGACCTTCTAATTTTCATAGTTTATAGCCTACAGAAGGATTGGTCTCTATATCTGACACTGAAATAGATAAATTATGTGGCTGCTACTTACCTTGTATTCAGCTATCTCTTTGGAGAAAGTAAGAGAATGGGAAATGAAGGAAATTCACAAGCCCATGCAACCAAATGTGAGTGTGCTTTAAACACTTAACAGTGCAGTAAAATCTGTAGATTAAAACCGCAAGTAAATATACTGTACTGAGTCTGTGGAAAAGTGTACTTGAAATTTCCCCTCACTGGGGCCTGTCTTTTTCTCTGTGCCACAGTGATGCAGATGAAGGCCTGATGTAAGTACATCGGGAAGCTGGCAGCACAGCAGATACATAGCAGCTGCCTTTATTTCTGAAGTGTGTTGTAATATTCAGAAAGGTTTCTATAATGTTTAATCTGCAGGTTTGGTGTATGTGTCTAGATATAAACAGGATGGAAGAAAGAAGGAAATAGCTTACAGGACATCTGCTAATCTAGGAGATGTTCTGTTTGAAAGTCAGAATAATTTCCAGCACAGTAGGATTAAAGATGCAACAGCTTTTATGAGCAGGGGTCTGTGTTCAGATTGCTCACACAGATTCATTGGTGTCAGTAGCATGAGAGAAAGCAGCTTCAGTGATCAGAAGCATTAGAGAAGCAACACAAGGCACCAGCAAGTGTACTGCTGCTGGATCACTCACCAAAATTTCTTTGATGGCCATGCCTTGTTGCATTTGCTTCTTTTCCCCTAGAGCAGGGTCCCCAGCTCTGTCCTCTGCTTCCTCCCAGGTTTTTGCCTCACCAACTCTATATTCCTTTTCCTAAATTTGATCTGGTCCCATGTGCAAATGTTTAATGTAATTGAATTCCTGAGATAGCTTCTGTACTACTACAACAGAGAAGGTCACAGTGTTGCCTCCACCTAACATGTCTGTTACTCTCATATTAGGTTTCTTAATACAGCTTACTGCCACAAAGAAATTTCTTCGTATGGATGTACAGTAAATGTACTGTATGTACAGTACATGCAGCCCAGAAAACATCCAGCCATTTATATATTCTGTGCTTGAACTGCTTGATAGCTGAACATTTCTGCCAGCAAGGGTCTCACCTGCCAACAGCCTGGTGTTTGACATCAACTTGAGAGGGTTTGCTTGAGTTATTGTTACCATTTTTTTACTAGGATGTAATAAGAGATAGTGACTCTCCAGCCTGGGACTAAGTGTTTTTGTTTCCATTGTCCCTGGTCTAAAGCAAGTTGCTGAGGAACTTGAGACTGTGTCCTGCCTGTTCCACAAATGAATGCCCAAGGTGTTGTGTAACTGGCTGTTCTGTTACTGTCATAGGTGCTTTTCACCAAAATATATGTTTGCTTTTTTTTTTTTTTTTTTTTTTAAAAACCCACACTCACCCCCTAGACCAAACCCATTGACTAGTTTTCATTCACTTGCATTATAAAGTTTCCGAATTCAAAACTGTGTTTACTTTGGTCAGTAACTAATATAATTTGCAATAGTAAGAGCTGATGTTTTGAATCATTCATTGAACCGAGGTGATTTTGGCTGGTAACTATTTGCTTGTGGAGTTTTATACAAGAGGAAAGTGACAGAATTCAAATGTGTTGGGCATATCATTTAAAAAATAAAACTGAACCAGGATTGTTGTGTCTGGGGCTCCTGCTGTCATGGTGCAAAGAGAGCCAGGGGTCAGGAGCAGCATGACCTTCCCACAGCAGGGGATATCAAGGCAGAGCTTGGCAGCCATGGCCTATACTTCTGCCTGAGCCAGGGAGTAGGAGGGCTGGGGGAACCTGGGGGCAGCCCCAGGTATCAGACACCTCCCCAAGGCCAGGCCCAGGATGTGGGCCTGTGGGCTGTGACACATCCAGGCTATAGCTCAGTCAGGGACCAAACGTGGGAGCCTTAGTCAAAAGTAACTCCTACAGTCAGGGTTCAGCCATTGGCTGAAGCCATGGCAGCAGGCTTCCTATTACACAGCACTGTTGAGAAGCCTGTCCCTGTGGCTGCCCTGGAATGGGGCTGCTCTGAGCTCTTCCATCTTTAGGTGTGTCTTGAGCCTCCGTAAGTGCTCATGGCAGGGACATATGTGCCTTTATACCTAGGAAGGACAAGTTGCTGTTTACTTAACCAGATGATTGGGAGTGAGCACTTCAATAAATGTAGTTTCTGTGACTTTACACCTACCTCATCGTACTGTGATGTGGCATAATGCAGTATTACTGTCTTGGGATTTGACTGAACTAATGGAACTTGCTTTAACACTAAAGGTCTGTGAGATCACTGTATAAATAATCTATGCCATTAGACCCTGCTTATGTCAGCCTCTTGCTTTAAGCAAGAAAAGGAAAAAAAAAAAGAATAGGTATAAACATAGTCTGGTATTTGAAGCCAAGATTTTAAAATAGTTGAGAAAGGTACCTTCTCAAACTGATACTGTGGGTATGGTGGGAGGTACTTGTCCTAGTAGTTGTTACTGAAACAGTAGAATTTCACAATGTCTGTGAAGAATGTGGTTGAGTACCTGGAAAGATGTAATAGTAATGATACTGTGTTTGCTCCTTCTTAAATGTAGTTTAGATTGCGACCTTATATGGAACAACATACATCTTCAGCTCTAGAAGTAATGATCTTGTTGCTTCAGGGTCATTAACCAGCAGACTCAGAGACTATCCTTCAGTGTTGGAGAACTTCACTGTATTCCAGTTGATTTTCCATTTGATTGATTGTATTTCCACAAGCACAAAACTTATAAACCCTACACAATTATTTGAAGAAGTTTGTCTTATGACAAAATGTATGCTAGTGTTTTGCACCTGTGAGTTGGCAGCTGGACACTGGGAAACTCATGAGCTCCAAAGATTATAGGGGCAGAAATATGGAAATTTGTTTTTTGTGGTGGGGAAAATGGCAGACTCAAGTGGCAGATAATGTGATTTATAATGAAAAAAGAGGAATATGATTAGATGTATTTGAACTTAGATCAACACGTGAAGTAGAAAAAAAAATAGTGGATAATAAATATCAGTGAAAAGCTTGTTTTTCGAGAGAAAAAGTTAGAAACTTTTCAATATACTGGAACTTTGAAGATTGGGTAGCCCCACTTTACACACAATAGCATGAATGAAGAGCAAACCTTACTACAGCTTGAAATGTCTCAGTGTTGCTGGTTTGACAGTCTCAATTTTAAAATGATAGTCTCTCTTTAAAAAAAACAGATTTTTTTAATTTTTTTTTTTTTTTGTCCTCTTAGAGGTGAATTGCAGCAAACCAGCTCCTTAATTGGTTCAGTTAAAAAATGTGTAATCATCCAGGTCATTTTATTAGCCTGATGTTCCAATTGTGTCTGCTCTGAAAACAGCACTAATGACAGTAGGACTGACAAGAGATTTTTTTGTTTTCTTTTTTACCTTGTCCGTATTTATTCAACTCATTCTGAATAAATCCCATGAGAATACGGACTTGGAATTGTAATTTATGGTCACCTCTAGGCTTTATTGGAGGCAAGGCATTGTACATAATGACTTTAGGTGCCATAAGACAAACTCAAGTGAAAAACTAAGTTTGCATTAAACAAGCTTCTTACAATCAATTTAAGGAAAAAGATGCATGAGCATGTGGAAAGTTGGTGTATCTTCTCCAACTCCATTTTCTATGATTTTGTGATATTTATTTTTATTTTATGTGAAAGACCTATGTGTTAAACCTATGAGAAGCTTTGTCAGGAGCTTCTGCCTTTAGCTTGAAGGTCCTGCTGGGTCTTTGGGGTGGCTGACCTAACGTTGGTCACTATCATGAGCCTGTTTGTCCTTGTTGGGGTCTGTTGAGACAGGGCTAGTTGAAGAGTAAGGCCACTACACGACCCTTGTGGTCTCACAACCTGTACCTGAGGGTTGAAAGTCACTGCAAGGGAAAGGCTTAAAAAAAAAATATCCTGGCAAATTGTATTTCACTGATGTAGGGAGACAAGAAGAGCTGAGGAAGGTCCTTGGCTGAGGTGGAAACGTAGGGAGTTTGACACCTGAAAAGTGATGGGAAGGTGGAAGAGAAGATGACCAAAACACAGGGGAGCAAAAGTCGCTTTTGTGAAATGGAAAATGCAGTGGATGGAATTAGATATAGTGCATCTTCTAGAGGTAAAATATTAAAATAAAGGAAGAGCAACAGGTGAATTTAGATGCTAAAGGTAAAACACAGAAAGCTCTTACTATGGGAAAAGGGAGAAAGGAGATAGAAAGGAATAGTGGTGAAGGTAACACTGAGTGAAGAAAATTCAAATCTCTCTCCATACACTGCTAAGCTACTATTAATTGTAAGTAAATCTTTAATTTGAAGATTTTACCTTTTAGAATGTTGGAAATTTTCTATAATTTGCTGCTATGTTATTTCAAAAGTAAAAAAGATAAAAAGAAAAATATTTAGATATCAGAGATCTCCCTCAAGACATTATACTTGGACACCATTTGACTTAAAAATTTAAATGGTGAGTAATAATTTAGATGTCAGATCAAATCTTGGGATTGTAGCTTTTTCTATTAGGGAGAAATGTTCTATTACTTTAGCATTTACACTGATTTAGTCAGATGTAGAGGCTCCTGTAAAGTGTTCCTCAGATAGAGAACAGTTGGATGAACTATATTACTAAGGATATAACCCATAGCTGTGTTTTCAAACTGAAAAATTCCCAGCACTAAAACTATGTAGTTCTTGACATTAGACAGATTAGATATCTCAGAGCAAATTTCCTTGCTAGGGCTGATCCTAGGATTAAAGCTTAATGCTTTTGTTTCCTTGTTTGGCTTTATTTATTTATTTTTCCTAAAAGGGTTAGTGCTACTCTAACACTAATATTGTTAAAGTTGCAGGCAGAAATCAGGATGCATGGTGATATTCTTTCCTATTAAAAGTTAAGCTTAGAAATATGGAGACAAAGAAAAGATCGCTAATGTTTGTTACTTTGCTTGATAAAGTGACTTTACTACAGTAAATATAATTTTTTTTGTATGTTACTTGAATTCACTTTCCATTATTAAACTAAGTAGTTCATCTGTCATATTGGCAGCGTCACAGGTCCCTCATCCTCTATTAAAAAACTCAAATAGTTGCAATGACTTTATTCATGTTTCATAAAAGTCTGTCATGTCAAAACAGCCTGCCCTTATGATTCTCTTTTCGGTTACAAGGCTTTGTCTGTTTGCTTAATAAGCAAAAACTCATATTTGTTCACATCATGCCAAGCCACAAAGTTTTAAGCAGATTAACTTTGCACGAACCCAGTTCCTTCCTGCTTAAGTCATTAGTGAAATTACCTTACGAATAAAGCTGATATTTTAAATAAATGCTTAAAAACATATATCTTCAAATCTTAAATTTATAATGAACTTTGAAGGTTCTTTAACTCTTTGGATCTGTTCTACCACTTTGTTTGATTAAATTATCAATATAAATACTTGCCTCTATAAGTATGCTTCTTAGTGTTCAAATGTGTTATTGTCGTCTTATAGTTTTCGTTATTTGTTGAATATCTTTGAAGAAGAAATACTATAATGTTTAAGATAATGCTTATAAGTTTGTAAAGAAAATACTTACTTGATAAAGTAGTTTTATTACTGATTTCTCTTAACCTTCCAATGCTTCTCACTATTTTTATTGTCCTTGATAGTTGCAAACATCTAAATGGAACTTTATTTCATCTAAGATATCAACACAACATTAGTAGCACTTTTGTACCAGAACTTCAGAAAGAAAAAGCTATCAAAACACTCTGTAGACTATTGTACTTTTAGTGTTATTTGATGATTTCTCTTGTAGGTCTAGTTCAAGGCAGAACTATGTGCGACTGTGTAGTAAAAAAGTATAGCATTAGGATTTGTTTTAACTTTTGTGCTCTCATGATCTGAAGTAAACATAAATACTATGTAAAAATAACACCCTGCAAGAATTACAGATTGCTCAAAGTTTTGACACTTAAAAGGATTAGATGCTAGAATTTGAGGATAAAGTTACTCTTTCTATGGTGACCCTGGTAATTATATTTCACAGATGTGACAACTAAAAACAAAAGTCCTGTGTGTAGAGGACTTGTTACCTGTAAGACTTGAGTGTCTTCTAAATCAGATTATTGGTTATTATTGGTTTTATTTGTTTAAAAGATAGAGATCAAAAAATAAAATAAGGCTTGAGTTTTTTTAATAAGAAGTAATGTTACTTTAGGGAGCAAAATGCTCTATTAACAAGTTGAATGCTCAAGTGGGGGAAAAAAAAAGAAGTATAGGAAATATGTTGGTTTGCCATCTGTCTGTACCCTTCCCTCCTACACCTCCCCTGAGCAGAAATATGGGCATCTATTTTGGTCAAACTTTGGACTGCTCTTTCTCTTAGAAAAACTCATTTTCTTCCTGAAATCAATATGAGAAGTAACTAGCAGTTTACTAGCACATATGTTGTATTAAGGTTTATACACACAGTTTTTTTTAAAAAAAGATGTTTAATTCTTTGTCTTCTGGACTACATGCAAACCTCTTCTAATAATAGCAGGAATATTGTAGCATGTCCAAGGTAGGAGGGCTACTCTCTCCTTTGTTCAGTTTTATATCTCCATGGAGATTGTTTACACCCTAAAGATTTCCCAAATGCTGTATGCATTTTTAGTCTTTCAGAGGCTAAGGAAATGGATATGGCTGATTCTTCTACATGTTGTTAACCTGCAGTTTCCACAAGCATTTTGTAGAGATATAAGCAAAGTAAAAAATGACTGTTGGTGCTTCCCACCCCTCCACCCCTAGTACCATATTTTCTGGTTGGAAAGTAAAGGTACTTTGACCTTTTGCTCCACAACGTGTGAAAAGTGTTCTCCTGCACTTGGCTTTTGGAGGTACTATTTTAAGCTCTCCAGTCAGATATCCACAGAAATCTCCCATTGAATTAACTAGAGTTTCATCACAACCAGTGTAAAAGACAACTTTTTTTCTCAGTAACTCAATGCTAAAGTTTCCTTTAATATTAAAAGTTGAATATCGTGAGTTCACATGATGACAGGATAATTCAGGCTGGAAGGCATCTGTGGAGGATCTATTTCAGACTCCGTCTCAAACCATGCTCAGTGATGAGATCAGATCAGGTTGCCCTGGGCTTTATGCAGGCAGGTCTTGACAATCTCTGCATTCTTTCTTGGTAAACTGCTCCATTGTCTGACATCCTTACCCTGAAAAAGTTTTCCTTATGTCTAGTCTGAACTTCCCTTGTACTTTGTTTTAGCTTATTTCTGTCATCTCTTGTCTTCCTGTCATGCTCTGCTGTCAAGTGTTTGGCTCTACCTCCTTGATACCTGTAGGCATTGGAAAATTGCTGTTAGATTCCCCTGGAACAAAGTCTTCTTTAGGCTGAAGAGGCCTCAGTCCCTCAGCTTCAGTCCCCTATCAACTACCACCAAACTCTGATGAACTTTGTCAATGTTTGCACCAGTTTGTAGTTGCACACAACTACATGGCCCAAAACTAGACACAATATCCATCTGTAATCTATCAAGTGCTGAGTAGAGAAGGAATCATCCTTTCACTCAGTCTGCCAGCTGTACTCTTGTTAATAGAGCTGAAGATGTTATTGAATGCCCTTGTTGACAGAGCTTGCTGCTGGGTAATGATCAGGTCCTTTTCTCAGAGCTGTTTCCAGCCTATCAGTGCCCAGGAAGGGGGTCTTTCTTTTGAGGGCTTTGTAATTTTTCTTGCTTAATTTCATGTGGTTCACGTTGGCTGTCTAGGTCTCCCCACATGGTAACCCTGCCCTCTAGTGTATTGAGTGGTTCCTTAAACTGGTGTCATCTGCAGATTTGATGAGTGCATTCTCTTGCATCTTTCAGGGAACTGATAAAGATATTAAACAGACAGGCTGCTTTACATGTTCCTGCCATTCAGGTAGAGTATGGTCCATTAACTGCTCGCTACCTTTTGGACCTGGTCACTCAACCAGTATTTTAATCCTGGTTGTTCACCCCTTCAGAAAATAGAGTTCTACCTTACATAGAAGAATACTGTGATAGATAGTGTTGAAAGCCTTCCATAAAACATAATTCAGAAAACATAGTTTTCATTTAAAGAATTGTCCATTTTTTTCCAGTTCAAAATGACCCAAGATATAATTTCAGCTATTGATGTTTCTTAGTTAATACTTTGTTTGGTTTTGTGAGTAAGTAATGACGTGTTTAAAGATAAAGTATGAAAGATAACTTGACTCAGAAAACCTTAATGAAGGTAAGTCATGTGAGGATGCATTGCAAGACCAAAAAACGTTCAGATATTGTTAATGTCTGCTGTAAAAGAGCTAACATCTGGTTCCTGAATAAAATGAGTGCTTCTAACTAGATAGTCCTCTTTGTCCCATCTTTTGTGGCTTAGAAGAAACCATTCTGTAGTCGTTGTATTAACCATTTACTTCAGCTTTTGCTGGGATGTATTACTTGTATACAATTTCTATGTGATGTCAAGGTCTGGGACACTTCCTGGTTTTACCCATATTTTCCATTTACTTAGTTGGTATAATGATACAGCCAAATATGAAGTGTAATTATTTGGCATAGCATTCTTCTGACCATATGCGGGCCTACACAGTGTAGGCTCCCTTTATTGATGGAGAAGGGAAATTGATACCTCTACAAAACAGCTCATTTCTTCCTAAAATAAATGGCAAAAACAGGTAAGATGAAACATCTTGAAAGTGCCTATATCTGCCTATTGGCTGTAAGTGGCTTACTCGTACACAATCTTTATACTTAAATACAGAAAAAGAGGGGAAGTAAATCTCTTTTTTTCTCTCTGCTGAGAATTCTTGAACAATGAAAACTTTCACAATGCAGAAGATCCAGCTATGGCTCTACTAGTTTAAAATGGCTAAGACAATTTTTAAAGAACATTCAAGTTTGATGTTGTTAGCTAGAAGGCTGCATCTACAAAGGGACTTCTGGAGTACATACAACATAAACTATGAATGCGTGAGAAGTACTTACATGAATAATTTCTGTTTGATAGTGAAGCATAGTTTCATATCATGGTTCAGCTGGCAGTCTGTTTCACTGGACATTGCCCAAACCTTTCTAATATTCTCTATCTATTGCAGGAAAAGGGAAAGAAGATGTATGGAAGAAAAGAAATAAGTTATTTACTTTTCGTGAGGTTTGATCCAATTTTGCAAGAAAAACCTTAGTGTGGGGCAAGCATTTGTACATAGGGCTCGCGCACATGTCAAACCCCAATGAAGACAACATCACTGCATGATGCAGTAAATGCTTGCACTTGAGTCTTAATTATTAGCTAGTAAAAGACCAGACTGAACAGAAAAAATGTTTCTTTTGTTATTTTATTTCACATTGGTAATTTGAAACTTTCATTTCTTGAGCAATTGTATCTGGGCTAAATTCTGCTTGATTTCTACCCATGTGATTTGAAGATTTTCCCATTTTGGTCTCTAAGTATTCAATTATTTGAACACAGAAAGCAAGGGAAGGATAGGAAGGGTGTTTTGCAATGTAATAACAGATTCAACTTTGCATTTCTGCTCTGTCAGGCATAAATGTAACCTCTAGGCAGCTATGCTTTTGAGGGGAGGTCTCTAAAATAGCTTAACCAGGTTCTCCACCTTTTCATTTTTTTTGTTAATCTCTGTATCTTCATTTAAATTGCTTCACCTGTAGAACCAGAAACATGGTTTTATCTTTTTTTCTCTTCTCCTCAGTATCCCTGGAAAACAAAAAGAAAAGAGAATATTGAAAACAATTAAGATAGTTGCCTCTGTTCTTCTACTTAACAATACACGGGTGCAATAATGACAGCAGTAACAATATCAGAAAAATACTGTGAGCAAATATCTGGGACTAGAATCAGCTTTAATTTTTCGGGCTTATGCTCAGAATATTTTTATGTTCATTTTCATTCTGTGTAAATAAATGAGGCATTGGACTTGTGTTCTGAAATTACATTTTTCTTCATAGTCTTTTTGTCATGCTTTCTCATAAATTCTTCAGTGGCCAGAAGAATTTGGATGCATAGCGGAATATTTTTTATTTTTTCTTTTACATTTTTATTTGTTAAATTCAGTGCATAATTAGCATGACCCTTTCTGTGTGCTTTTTGTTGTAACTTAAATACAATGTTTTGTGAATAAATCCTAATACCTGAATTTCCTGGGAGTATAAAATTGCATTCTTCTCTAGATCTAGACAAAAGAAACTATTATATAAGCTTTGGTGATGCATACATCTGCCCTATTAAACTTTCACTGTAGAAAATGGATCTCTGCTAGGTCGAGTTGCTTTGGAATAGTTTACAGGTCCAAGGAACAAATAGCAGCACATGCATATGGTGTGCAGTGACATAATTCTCTGTACTTAACATAAAACTGAGCACGGTTAAAAATAAATTAAGTCGTTTATCTGAAAGGAAATGGAAATAAGTAAAATTCAGTTCTGGTTTACTACGTGGTTGCATCGGTGTGAGAAGTGAATTTATTCGAATGTCTGCTAGGGTTTAAGCTGCCTTTTGCAAGGTCTGCAGAGTGAACATTACCACCTAGTGGTTAACAGCAGTGAATGGGAGAAGAGAGTTGCATGCATGTAGGACAGTTATTTGCTTTTAAAAGTGTGCCCACCATGTGCAGAGCCTTAAATATTTGAAAGCAGAGACTTGGGTATCTGTTTGGTTTAATCCCCAAGTTTTGCATCCTTCTCAGTAAATATCTTCAAGAAAACACACAACAAAGCAAAAGTAAAATTGCAGTTATCAGAAATCCATTCACTTCAGATTAAGTGTAATAGCATAACCAACACCATAACACAGATATGTGGGGCTGCTAAATACGCTGCACTAAAGGTGAAAAAGGTGCAACAGTGCTTTGCCTGGTGAGATCAGACACCGTCTCTGCTGAGGGGCTGGCTGACTTTAACTTGACTAATTGAAGCACAGGAACCTAATTTTTCATTTGTTCTTTGCCAAAATGTTGGTTAAAACCAGCTTTTAGCTTATTAGAGTGGAACCATTTTTTTTTTCTTTAAGCAGTTTTTTAATTTGAAAAAAGTCTTTAAGAAGTTTAATTTCTCTGATGATACTGTATATTACCAAATCACAGAACTTTATGATGTATCAACTCATTGAAATGGCAAGAAACAAAGTGAGTTTTGAATCTCTGAAATAGATCATGTATTTGTGGTCAAATTTAAGTTTTCTGTGTATTCCTACGGTCCTGAGGGGAAAGAAAATAGTAACTTGTTTGCACCTAATTTGAAAACTTAGTGATGCAAAGGGATTGATATTTCTCTTGATACTGTTCTTGTTCCTTGTCATCTCTCCAAGTTATGAAAGAGGGAAAAGCAGTGTATGAAGGAAATTTTTAAAGGGGACATTTCTTTTTCTTGTTTTATTTGTGTATGAGGAAACTTTTGGTATTAAGTTATTTGGAAAAAATGATAAAGAATTAATCAAGAAAGTTAGATGAAAACTTTCAGTTCTGGGACAGGAGATTCTCTAAGTTCATATATACACAGAATCAGAGAATTTCAAGGGTTGGAAGGGACCTGGAAAGTCCAACCCCCCTGCCAGAGCAGGACCTCCTAGGGTAGGTCACACAGGAACTCATCCAGGTGGGTTTTTAATGTCTCCAGAGAAAGAGACTGAACAACCCATCTGGGCAGCCTGATCCAGTGCTCTGACATCCTTGCAGTGAAAAAAAATCTTCCTTGTATTTCTTTGGAACCTCTTATGTTCCAGCTTGTACCCATTGCCCCTTGACCTATCATTGGCCATCATTGAGAAGAGCCTGGCTTCATCCTCCTGACACCCACCTTTTATGTATTCACTGCAGATGTTACCGTTAATGTGACAATTTTTGCAGATAAGTGATTTTCAGGGATCACTGAAACTTTGACTAAGGCTGGCTTGAGCAGGCAGCAGCCTGAGGAGTAGACTGCAGGCCTCTGTGTCTTAGAAGACAAGGATCACCTAATGTAACTTTGCTTCCTGCTGCTTCCACTGGATTTTGCCTACATCCCAAAAGTCTGGAGTTACCGGGAGCCCCAATAAGTAAGCTAGTAAGTACAGACAGGCAAGAGGACCAAGCTAGAAGCTGAAGTGGAAAAGCTTTCTGTTATCAAATGTGAACAGTGGGTCTGAAACTGGGATAAAAATACCTGTACTTATGTCTGTGTGTGTGTGCTTATACCAGGAAGAGTAAAACTTGAGATTGTAATTGATTCAAGACCAGAAAATGAAGCTCACTATTCACTATGAATACTGAAAACAATTCTACTTATGAAGTTATATATTTTCCATGCTAGTGTAGTCTTCAGAACATCTTATTCTCTGCTCGTGGGCTTTATTTTCTCATGGACCAATTTTAAACCTTTTACATAATACAAATGCTCTAAACATTAATTCTATAATACAAATATAACCATTTCCTCTTAAAGATCTTGTATCTACAAAAACATTTTTCAAGATACGCATTAGGATAATGTAAAGGAAAAATATCTGGAGTTCTGACAATGAGATCTGAAGCAATTGTTTTTCTATGGTAAATCAAAACTTAGAATGACTGCAAGTACCCAAGGGAGCTCATAAGTATATGAAAGGATTATAAAGTTGCTTTATCAGATGAGCTGATAAAACATTTTGTCTTGTTTGACAGTTAAATCACTTAGAACTAATCTCAAATGTGCTTTGTAGTGAATAGGACTGTACAAATGAAATCTAGCAACTTGCCGATGATGCTCTGTAGCAACTGATGTCAAGTTTTCCTTTGTAAATGGTGCTAGTTGTCCAAAGTTCCACTTATAAAGAAAGCATTGGATTATAAACTTGAATCACTGTCCGTGCTGTGTGAAACAGGGAAGGTGAACTTGCCTCTTAAGAGCAGCGTCATGGTGGAGATAGATAGATGGGAAAAAAAGCAATGGGACAAAGTCAATAATTTATTTTATTTTTTTAGTCAAACTATATAGTGTTTAAACACTCCTTTTCTTTATGTGCTGTCACCCCCTTGTGTTGTTCACACTTCCTTGCCCCCTGTAGGGATCGGCGCTCGGA
>WBNH01021158.1:0-10973 GCA_013401255.1 Urocolius indicus
ATGATTCTATGACTCTATGAATTAAGGTGCACCCTGATCATTGCTAAGAACAGGGAAATTATCATGTCCCTGATCCTCCTGGCCACGCTATTTCTGATGCTTTTTTCAACAGCAGAGGGTATTTTCTCAGACTGAGCTTTTCCACAGTTTCTGTGGTCCTACATAATTCAGATCAAGATTCTGCCCTGTTTTCACAAGTCTTCCAGTATGCTTATGTCAAGAAACTTGATGTTAAAAGTAAACTTCAAGACCTCCACCTCTGCATGATCTCACTAGTTGGATATTCAGCACTCACTGTAAAAGACTGTCTCCTCAATATGTTGAATGAACATGGAAGGTCTGGGCATGCTGGTGTGCTAAAGGAGCTTAGCATAAGTACATATGTTTTGTCTCTTGACATAATGGTACCTAGACTAACTTCTTCTCTACCACTCAAAAATTACATGCCAAGGTATTCAGATACCGTAAGCAAAACATTATGTGATTTGCAAATGCCACTGTAGTCTCCTACAGACCCAGATTCTCTAACTGTGGTGCCCTTTTTCTTCATGCACAAGTCATGATGGATTGTAAGTCACATCTGTTGTATCACTAGATTGTTGCCTGTGAGTCTAGACCAGAACCATTTCAATGCCAGATACAACCTCCATGGAAAAAAGTGGGATGCCAGATCTGGGAAGCTGGAAGAAATTCATCATTGAAATCTGAAGTCCACAGGATCCTCCTCAAGAGATGAATATGCTTTTCCTGCACCAGTCTAGCCTGAGCTCAAGGCAAGGGTGGGCTTTTCTTTCCTGAGCAACATGTGTGGTCTTTACTCCAGATATCCCAAACCACGAGCTGTTGATCCTTCATTACAAGTGTAACTTATATTGGCAAAAAGCTCTAGTGGAGGTATGCTGCCAAATTGTCAGCTCCAGAAAATTTCCAAACATCAGCACTCTGTTGATAGGGAATTTTGGATCAAAGGGTCCAAACACATACATTTGAAAGTCAGTACTTGTGGTTTTCCTTTTCCTCCCATTTATTTTCTTTCTTCTAAACAGGACTTCTCTAAATAAATAAGTTGTGTTTATCTTTGAGAACCACCACCCCCAACCAAATGGATAAAAAAGGGTTTGATGGGCAAGAAAGCATCTGCTTTTTTGCTGTGGTGTCCAGCTGAAAACTTTAGACAAGCCCCTCCTAGTTCTCTCACCTCTGGTCAGAAGATCAGCTTGCAAAGTCATTGTCCACATATCTGAAGCAAATTCAGATGACTGAAAGATCTGTGCAGCAAGACTGTGGTAACAGAGATTTCTTATTAAAGTCAACATGCATTTCTCTTGCTGGTTTCAGTCAAATTGGGATGTCTCACCAAAACTTTCCCGAGTACGCTAATTAGAAGGGGAATTGGTGGTAGGCCTCTTGCTCAGGTTAAAAGTAAGTTTTGGAGCACTGGGTCTGTTTTGCAAAAGAAAAAGATTGTCCTTGGCACATTTGTGTTTTTGCCAGAGATAGCAGATGCCATTGCAGAAAGGAAACACAAAGTATGGAGGGGCCAAGAAGAAGGAACTCTGCCCTCCCAAAGAGAAAGGGATTCCCCAGAGAGAGGATGATGGTCCAGGAGGGCTGCTTGTGCACTTTGCACTCTAGTATCTTCAAGAGAAAAGTACAAAAGGCTGTAAGTTTAAACAACACAGGACCACAAGAGAACAAGCAATGAAGCCAGCTTGAGAATGCCTACACAATAGCCTGCTGTGCTCTACTGAGCCAGAGGACCAGGAGGAACAAATCACATTCACGTTCATCAAGTTAGAGTTTGACTTTCAAGGAGATCCAAGGGGAGAGATCTTGAAGGACGTTCTTCAAATCCACTTTTCTCTCAGCACTGTCAAGTGTGATATCTGGCCATGGGACAAAAATCCTCTACCCTGTTTTTCTTGCACACTATCCCAGCTCCAATTCTTCTGAGTTTTCTCCAAACCTGGTCATATTTCTATCCATCTGCCACACTTCTCACTGAAGAAGGCTTCCCAAGAAGATGCAGAAGATCAAAACAATCACGGCAGCTCAAGCCTGTATCCTTACCATGCCAGCAGTCACTAACTGAACAGTCACTTACAGAAGAGCAATGCAAGCACAGTTATACATCTCCAAGCTCCAGCAGCTTGGAGCTCAGGTCCTTCACCAAATTAGTTTGTATCAGTATAAATATTGGGTTTCCATGCAGATTTTTCTTCCATGAATGTATTCTCAGCAGATCTGGATGCATTCTCTCTGTTTCTGAGCCCATGGGAGCCATCAGCACCTTCAGCATCTTCTGGCAGAGAGCTCCACAGAATTCTCTGTGGGTATTACCCAAGACTGGACACAGTATCCAGTTTTGACCTCCTTAGCACTGATAACAACATCCTTTGATTGCCTGCTCCTGCTGTGCTTAAGGTAGCCAGGGATATGGTTTGCTGCCCTTGTGGTGAGACTACACCTTGGGTTGTATTCAACACCTCATTTGCTGTAATCCCTTGGTTGTTTCCAGGAGATATGTTCAACCAGTTGGTTTTCAGCCTGGATCTATGCAATGGCACCCCCAGTGCAGGACTTTGTACATCTCACTGAGCTTCAGGAAGTTTCTGTTGGCCAAATCCCCAAGTTTCTTGAGGTCCCTCTGGATCAATGCTCTGCTCTTCAGCATGTCAGCCACTCCTTGTAGTTCTGTGTTATCCATAAAGTTGTTGAGGGTGCGCTCTGTCCAAGGGCACATGTAGGAGGTAGGAGAAACAAGCAAGGGCCAGGGAATATTCAACAGCAAAATATTACCACAGGAAAAATTAGAATCCTGGGTAACGTTCCCCAGTGTGGGTGAAAGGAAAGGAAGAAGCATCAGCCATTGTAAATTGAATGGATGAAAGTAGGATAGTGCACAAATAGGTCCCAGGGCACCATGAACACTTATAACAAGGACTTCCACATCAGTGGTGCATATGAGCAAAATTACCAGCTCCTCATAAGCAGCATCAGACAAGACATATGCACCAACATGCTCACCCCAGAGCAGGAGGCTATGCATCTTAATTGTCCATCTTGCCATTTCTTAGAGATCTCAAGGGGAGAAACTCTCTAGTCTTTGAATCTCAGTGGTTTCCACCTGCAGTTCTGCCAGGTGGCATGCAACATTGCTGTGCTGGAGTGGTTTCTGCTGTACACTGTGTACATGGCTGTCAGCAGCCAGGATCAGACACAGCGTACTCAAGAAAAGCTTCTGAACATCATCCAAGCAGGATTTATTCCAAGCTCCTTATGCACCACTTGTAACCCTTCAATATATGTTGCTGCTAGGAAAACTGGCTCACTCTTTCTGAACCAAAAATGGGAGGGATTAACAACACGTTTTTTATCCCACAAATGAAACTGGAGACCATTTTACCTTTGGAGGAAAATGGGCAGTAGTCACTGACTGCTTCCTAGGGGATGATGTGGCATGTCTTTCCCAATTTCAAAAAGGCCTTACAAGTTTGTGGTTTTGTTTTTTTTAAGAGATCCCCATGCTAGGAGCAGAAGTTTTAATGGGAATCCAAGCACTTTAAGAGGTTCCCAAACCCAGAGGGATGAGATACCAATCCTACCCCCAGTGCTTTCCATATGTAGTGATAAGAAAAGGTAATGCTTGGGATTCTTCTCATTTGGCTTGGGCATTCCTTGGGGTTGCTTGGGCTCCCAAAAGAGGGGCTGCTAGCAAGGCAGCAGTGCAATGACCAGAGATCTCTGCCAAGACCTTGGAGATGCAGCTGACACATGGCATCAGAGCAACGTGAGCCCTGCTCCCAAAGAGATTTCCGAGACTTATTTCCTTGTTTCTTCTTCACCCACACTTTTAGGTCCAAGGTTAAGGTGAGGTTAGGAGCCCAATCGAAGTTCAAGGGCAGAACTTTGCAACCAGGAACTGAGGTTGTGAGTCCAAGAGCAAAACCAGGAATGGGACAGACAATGAATATTTTTTTTCTCTTTTCATAGCTTGCTCTCTGTCCCACAGCTTTTCTTGTTGTGTTGAGGTTTTTTTAAAGATTGTCTGTTTCAAAGCATAACACAGAAATTTCCCTCTGTTTAAAGCTATCTTGGACCTACCTCAAGAGTGGGAAGTTGAAATTTGGCAAGGAAACCAAGAGAAATTCCTGGGAGTAGCTTTCTGTGAAAGATCTGGCACCTCAAAGTTACATACCAAGGTTTCACCACACATTTTGTACCAATTTCGTTTTAATATGCCCATAAACAGACTGCTCAGGAAGACTTCTCAGCAAATACTGGGCCAAATTAACCACGTGTTGAGAGACCTAAGGCTTGTGAATGTAGGCACTGTTCAGGCAGAAAACATGGGCTTGCCAAATCTCTCTTGTGGCCACACACGAGTATTTGCACCAAGCAAGCTTTCACCAACATTTTACATCTCATGTCTGTCATCATACCAACAGGGGCAGATACAACTTGTAATTCCCATAAACAGAAAATACTACAAAAAGAAGCTCTAACCAATAGTCCTCAGAGATCCCAACAGCTTGTGTGCTTTCAACTATGAAGAACAGAGGATCTGGGGTCTTTTTTTCTACTTTGGGCTGGTTTGGGGCTTTTTTTCTCTGTTTTTGTGCTTGTCTGTACACTCTGCATGATCAAAAATAGAACTGTAAATTCTTCAGCTGCTTTGTTCTGTGCAAGTAATTTACTCAGCTCTATTCACAGCTCAACCTCATCCTGCAGTGAAACTCACATGCTTTGGTTTGTTATGCCAGCATATCACAAAAATAATATTCCAAGTTTAATCCCAAAGAAAGAAACACTAGGGATCACCAGAAATTGCTTTATGTCATTTTTTTTCTTTCTCCATCAATGATCAAAGCACAGGGGTTTTAGATCTAATACACTGATGCTACATAGCAGAAGAGATCCTTGCTCAAGGCACAGGGCTCAGCATTTACTTTCATTTTTTTTGCACAGTATCAAAGGAGATTTATTTTTTCCCCTTTCCAAAAATAAAGTCTGGTCTAGAATCTCAGCTGCAGCTGACAGCACTGGGAAAGAAACTAACTGCAGCTCATTTTTGGAGCTTCCTATGCTTGTAGGACAGTTTCTAATGTTCTTGGTTGTCTCCAGTCTACCATCACTTTCTCCTCTAAATACAAGGCCAGATTCAACTCACCAGTTCTAGCTTTTTTCTTTGTTGATATTTCTGTAGTTTGCTGTATGAAGCTAGGCATATGATACAAGAACCTTTAGCATCCCATTGTCCATGAATAGGACACTGTAGCTCTAAACCTTCACATACATTTTTTCCACCCAACATGGACAGATTCACCAATGACAGAGCCTAGACCTGCTGCCCTTGCTGGAGGGAAAAATGATGCTAACATGAACAGAGACAGTCACTTGCTTTTCCTGTATGACATCTTATGAAGGACACAGAAACAAAACTAGTATCAGCCTTGACTGCACGCTACACATAAATAGTAAGAACTGGACTGGGCAAAACAGATTGTGCCCCATCATTACTGTGAAGTCAGCCTTTTTATGGTTCCTCTGCTAACAGGACCATATTTTTAGTCTTAATCTCAATCTGTTTGAACTAGCTCTGCTAAAATGAACAGAATGATACAGGTCAGATGAATTATTACGAAAAATTCAATTATGATAGTGCCATATGCAGCACTATAAAAAGAACGCAGCTGTACATATGTCTGATGAAAGCAACAGCAGTTAATGGCACAAATGTCTACGACATTGTGATGTCCTTTAGCCCTTCACCACTTTTTACATGGGCCACGTTGAGAGAAGGAAAAGTGTCTTCAAAAAACTGCACCAGATTTCAAATGTCCATCTACACCACTCTCCAAAAAAACCAAGAATCATCCCCTTATGGAGATTCCATGGAGAATTTCTTTTAGGCAGTGGAGTTGATCTTTCTTGTGTCACAAAAACCTCCACCATTTTATTTTTTAAATGAGATCTGCCCAACACTTCTCCAAACAAAAGAGCTGCTTTGTTTCTGTGCAGATGTTTGTGACTATGAGGCTATAAATCCTTACGCTTGAGCAGACTTCTAATCATGAACAGCAGAGCACCTTGCGTGAGCTAAGTCAAATATACAGGTTAAGTCAAACACATATCATCATGTGCAGAGCTGGGACTTGAACATCTGAGCACACAACTAAAGAGGAGGAATAGTACATGCACTGAAAACGCTTCCCTTTTCCCAGGAATAGGGGAAAAATTTCTGCTCATCTCAGAAGGTGCACTGAAGCAAAATCTGCTGAGTAATGCATCAGTCCTGAAAAAGATGACAAAATGGAAAACTTCCCACTCCATGCTTTGGTGGCACAGGAACCAGGCCTCTCAGAAAAAACAGGGAAGAGGAGGAAGACCTTACTGTGCTCCGGTAATGAGGACATCTGGCCAAGTTTGTGCCACAAGTCTCCTGGCTCCCCTTGTGATTTCATCACCTAGAGTAGTGATCTCCAAAGTGGGATATACAAGATGACCCATCAAGTTTCAGGAAGAAATATTAGTATTTCAGTAGCATGTGTATGTAATTTCTAAATGACTAAATAAACATACATTGGAGGTGCATGATCAAAAATCTTTTGCAGATGGGGTGCACAATCAAAAAAGTTTGAAGACCACTGACCCAGAGGATTCCCCACTCCTGGCAGTAGTTTTAGCACAAAAGTTCAGGAAAAGCAACCGCTACAGCAGTGCTCATTGCCACCCCTGCAAAGCTGAGGGAAGGGAAAGTGAGGGTGAGACTGTCCATCAGCCCCTGCATGGGAGAAGAAGCACAACTGGCATTCATCACAACAGTGAAACCAGCTATGCAAAGCACTGTCTCAGTTACAGAGGAGTCCAGTCAGGGAAAAAACACCAAAATAAAACACCAAATACATGAGAAAACACCTTTTCTCCACTCTCCATTCTCTGTGGAGATGGGTTTGATGCTAGTCATAGTAGGAAGAGGTAAGCTGCTTCTAGAGAGAAATACCATGTCCCAGTGTCTCCTTTCAGCCTGTAATGAAATAGGAAGCGACCAGGACAAGAACACAAAACAAAAAGTCTTTGAGAAGTTGCCATCGACACAACAACAGAACAAAAGCCCTTGGTGGATTTACCAGTGTTCAAAAATGCATCCAAATGATGCTCTTCCACATCAAACTGCACTGGCACACTCCTGCATAGGCTTCCAGATGGTCTATCTTTTTAGCCTTTCCTTTATTTTAAGCGGACAGCCTGAGGCACAGCAGGACCATATCATTGCTTTATTTTAGAACAAAGGAAATAAAAGTTCTTCTAGCAAAAATAAATTGTTTTTCTAAAAATAAAACCCCTGAAATTTCTGAGATTTCCTTTTCTTCTTCCCATTCTTCTCCACACAAACACATCCGTCTTAGTAAGCACTGCTCAGCAGACATTTAAAGAGTTGATAGCCCTTGTTCTGCAGTGACTGATTCACAGATTTGTAGCTTTTTTCCCAAGTCCATGTTGTACTCCATGCTGGACAACTTCAAGTGCAACTGAACAGAGCCTATATGTTATAAATCTATTTTTTGAAAAAAAAAATCTAAAATAAACACCAACCAAAACCAGTTTGTCAAGGTCTGCTATGGAACCAATTAACTTCAGGAGGCAAAACTTAAATCTTGGTAATTATGTACTGCTTGATACTAGAGTAAGTCTTAATACCGAGATGAAAACCCAGTCTTGCATCTCCAGAGGTTTCAGGGCTGTGAATTGAACAAGTTGCTTTTCCTGAAAGAGGAAGGAAAAGACAAATATCACGCACAGGCAGGTACAAATCTTTTTTCCATTTCTGTTTTCTTCTTTCAAAAAGTTCCTTGGTGGGACATTTGCAGAAGGGAGGGAAGGACCTCCTAAAGATGTCCAGATCCTGCCTGTGATAACAGTGTAGCTCCCTCCTATGCTGGGGCTCTGAGGCTCATCTCCCACCAAAACCTATATGGCTTAGCATATATTAGCATAGACCCAAGAAGTCCTTATAATTAAAGAAGCTGTTGGTTTAGGAACCTGACATCAGGTCTGTTCATGTCTGATCCTCCCTTGTGCTTAGCCCTTTATTGAGAGTTCACCCCTGGAAGATGCTAAGGGGAGCAATCTGAGTCAATCAGAAACACAAAGCTACTCAGACTCAAAAAAAAATCTTGGCTATGAGTCAAACAATACAAATTTTGAAAACAATTTTAGACTACATTCTTCCTCGGGACATGATTTCCAAGGGCAAAAGCTTGGCCCCACTGAGGCCAAGAGCAAAACTCCTCCAGACCTCAGCTGGACCTGGCTCCCACCCAAAGAAAACTTTTCAAGTCCCAGTCAAACTCTTCAGCTATAGACATTCATTTCTATTATTTTTGTGGCCTTTTTGTCTCACCAAAGGGATCCTTCCTCAGTTGCCATCCAAGAGCCGTTGACAAGACTGAAGAAATTTGTGATTGAAAAAGAAGTCTATAAAAATTTCTTCAATTACAACCAGTACATCTGTGACTGTATGTCACAGACATACAGTCTCCAAGCATGTTGGTGTCAGTCTGATCGGTGGATGAGTCCCACATAAACCCTTTGGGGACTGGAATGATGTACGCTCGGCTCTATTTCTGTATAGCACCTAACCCTACAGGACCCTGTATCTGCAATTGAGCCTTCTGAGGGCCATGGTAAAAGCAATTATAATACAAGCAGCTTAAATTTAGCTTTGTTGACTTTCCTTTTGCCAGCATTGTTTGTCATTCCCAGCAGACTGAAGGCATTTTTGCCTCATGGGGAAGAGCACTGTGACAATGATGTTGAACCACTCTCCAGTTCTACATTTGGAACAATAGTAACAAGTAAAACACGAAGTCTCAGTTTTACAACAAGTTTTGTAACTCTTGATGATTCGTTTTAAAGCCTTTGCTCCTGAAAACTAGAAGTTACACCAATCTCAATTTTTGTTGTTAGAAGGAAATGTCTGGTGCACACATCCACAGAGTACGGCTCAAACCATGACCCTGAGGGTGTCAAAAAGCTGGAAAACAAAGAATAGTCCATGCTGGACTAGTTTTGTTTTTTGCGATCACCACAGGCCAGCCAGGTCATCACATGGCTGACAGTGATGAACACTCACTGTATACCAGTTCCATGGCACTCAACCACAAGAGCAGAAGTGACTACAGTGTCTGCCAGAGGAAAAGTTGGGACAAATTCACTCAAGAATGCGGGGGCACAAATAACCATAATCAATGTATATTTGTTTTGCTTCTTGTGTTAACACGTCAAGAAACTTTGCCACAAGATTTTCCCTCCAAATGCCACAGCTTCAGATCTCAGCTCTGCTATGTCCAGAAATTTTCATCATACACTTGCAATTATGAAAACAATCTTAGCAACAAGAAATACAATACATTTTGAAGGAAAGCAAAACCAAACTAGGTCTTCCTTCTACCTTCATCTACTCTCCACACAGTCTAACATTTCTATGCAACTGAAACAGAGACTTGCCCTTCTCATTCCTATATGCCAAGTCGGCTAGCTGCCACATTATTAGAGCCCACCAATCTTCCTTCCAAGGAAGGAAGTCAAGGGTCCAGCAAAGGCAAATTGTGTTGAACTTGCTTAAATGTGCATCTCAAGTGCTGTATTCTCCCACAGTCCAAAGAACATTGCAACACCATTCAGTTGCTTATATTAAGGTTAGGTTCAAGCCACTAAAGGTAGATGTGAATTTTAGACCTTAAGAAACATAGGGCTACTTGAACCTGGTCACATTATTTCTGATACAGGTCAGGATACCACTGGCCTTCTTGGCCACCTGGGCACACTATTAGATCATGTTTAGCCAGCTGTTGATTAAGACTCCCAGGTCCTTTTCTGCTGGTCAGCTTTCTAGCCCCTCTGCCCCAAACCTGTAGTGTTGCCTGGGCTTGTTGTGGCCCAAGGGCAGGACCTAGCACTTGGTCATGTTGAACCTCATTGAATTTGCCTTAATACATCAGAAATGGTTCAATATCTGTGCTTTACCCATTGATCCATCCTGTCCAGGGCCCTCTGAAGACCCTTCCTGTCCTCAAGCAGGTCTATGCACCCACCCAACTTGGTGTCATCAGTAAACACCCAGGATACACTAAATCCCCTCATGATAAAGGTATTAATCATCAATAGGGGTTGGACTAGATGATCTCTAAAGATCCCTTCCAACCCTACCATTCTATGATTAAACGGCCCTGGGGAACATCACTGATGACTGGCTACCAACTGGCTACTCCATTCCCCACCACTGTTTGGGGCCAGCCCTCCTGTCATTTTTCCACCTATGTCAGTGATCCATCCAAGCCATGGGCAGCTGGTTTCTCTGGGAGGATGCTGTGTTGAAGGCTTTACTAAAGTCCAAGTAGACCACATACACAGCCTTTCTCTCATCCACTAAGTGGGTTATCTTATCATAGAAGATCAGGTTGGTCAAGCAGCATCTGTCCTTCATACAGCCATGTGGACTGGGCCTAAACCCTTGGTTATCCTGTATGTGCCTCACAATGGCACTCAGGATGCTCTGCTATATAACCTTCCCTGGACATTGAGGTCAGGCTGACAGGCTTGTAGTTCCCAGGCTGCTTTTTCCTGCCCTTCTTGTAGATGGGTGTCACATTTGTCATCTTCCAGTCCACTGTGGGACCTCTCCAGTGAGCCAGGACTGCTGGTAGATGATGGAAAGTGGCTTGGTGTGCACATTCACCAGCTCTCTCAGCACCCTCAGATGGAGCCCATCCAACCTCACGGACTTATGTGCATCAAGGTGCAGCAGCAGGTCACACACCTTTTCCCCTTGGACTAAGAGGGCTTCATTCTGCTCTCTGTCTGTCTTGTGGTTCAGGGGACTGGGTACCCAGAGGTTTTGCTATTGAAGACTGAGGCAAAGAAATCACTAAGTACCTCAGCCTCTATTCATCCTTTGTCACTATGCTTCC
>WBNH01021328.1:0-10422 GCA_013401255.1 Urocolius indicus
TACCATTCTGTGATTCTGTACTTTGTACCAGAAATTCTTGAACTATTTTACTGGTGTGGGCATACAAGCCCAGGATTCTTGCAGGTCCTCTGCACCTACACATTGAGTTTTAAAAGGCATTACACTGTGTGCATATCCATGTATCTACACAAACACAAGGGAGAAAGAGTCATAAGCACTATGTCAAGGTACTGGTCTAGGAGAAAAATCCCTTGGCACATTATGTTTTAATTCGCTTCTCAGTGAAGATTAGTTTACTTCTTTAACTCACCAGTATGGTGCTTTAAGATAAGATACACATACACACACAAAAATGTCAAACATATGTCAACCATATACAAAGCATAGATCAGAACTGCTAAAGAACTGACAAATCCATTAGGCATTACACATCTAAATATGTTTTCACTGTTGAGCACATGCACACTAAGATCCCCTTCACCACACACTAATTTTTTACTACAGAATCCCGTCTCACGCAGTTCAAACACAGCGTGACGAGAACTTAAAATAGCTTTTCTGTATTTTCTTTGTTCCCCATGTCCAAATCTTGTATTTGCATTTATGTGATGTGACTTACCCATCAGAACCTGTTCAAAGCGACCTTTAGCAAGAAAATGACTGACTTCCTCCTGGATTCAGTGCCTGAGTAACTTGCCAACACTGACTCTCACAGTTTTTTACTGTGCCTTGGGGAAGGGAAGATGGAAGCATTTCTAGTCACTCAAAGACCTTGATCCCCCCCAACATGTCTGCTTGCATGAAAATGTACCTAAATTGGTGGGAGAATTTATCTTAGTTCAATTCAGAAGCCTCAAAGTTAAGGATGTCATGTAAACCAGTTGTGTAGATGCCTTCTCTAGTTGAGAGATGATGAGAGGCACAGGGAATCACAAGGTGATTCACTTCACCCGCTACAGTGTGTAGATTCACAGCCAGCTTACATGGATGGAAGCCTGGCCAGGTGCTCCCTTCTTCTCTGTCACTGCTGCTTTTCCCCACACCAGCTTTCAGGCTGGCAGCGATGGCAGGGAGTCAGGCAGCCCTCCAGATCAGGGAATCGATGAACCAGTAGATAAAACTCAACAACAAACAGCTAAACCAGAGTAAACATCTTCTCAGTGAGTTCTTCATCAGTGGGAGCATGGCACTGGGAGCCACTGGGGATCTGTTTGAATGTGAGCAAGGAACCACACCCTGAAGGGGACCAAGTCATCCTGTGAAGATGCCTAGACAGTCACCCTTCCCATGGCTGGAGGGGGTGAGATGAACCCCTCCCATGGCCAAGAGAGGTGGAAGAACTCAGTTCTGTGTTCTCATAAAAACCACCACCACATGAAAATGAAATCCTCCTCTCTATTCCCAGGGATGGCATTCAAACCCTTACATAAAAACACACATTCACAGAGCCTCAGCGGGCTGCCTGCAAAGCTCCTGATAACTCTGCTTTAATAATTCAGTTTTAATTAGTTTTACTCCTCTTGTCTTTGATACCAAAAAAAAAAAAAAAAGAAAAGAAAAAAAGAAAAAAAGCTTGGTTACGTATTCCCAGTCTGTTCATCATTCTGTGGTCACAGCAGCAAGGGGCAGCAGCACATCCTTAGGACAAAAACAGCCTCGGAACACAAGTGGGAAAGGCTGAGGGAAAAGCAAGTTGAGTGGGAAAGGAATCTGGGAAAAAGGCACTCTCCCATAGGCTTCCAGGGTGACTCAGACAGGAACCTTCAAGTCTGTCTTCAAGCCACCACTTGACTTTTACCTGCGTGCACCCATGAGACCTCAAAGGAGCTGTGAGTGGCAGGGGGTGTGTGTCTCAGAGCACACGCTGGGATGCACTGGGAACATGGGTGAAGCGACAGCTCCACGAGAGTAGGCATCAGCCCCCGTCCAGCTGCTCCAGGCACTCCGGTGCGTTGCACACTGAGACTGCTGCTACTGGACCCATGTCTCCCTTCCATGGAAGATGGATAAAAGGGAAGGACTGAAAACACAAAGGCCCCAGCTGACTTTGAGAGAGTCTACGTAACTTTCTAGAATAAACAGATAAAGTGAGAACACAGGGTAGGGAGAGAAAAGTAAGGACATTAACATTCATCTCACTTTTCACATCTTCAGGTGTGGCTACTGATTTAGGATAGCCACACTTCTGGGTGCTGAGGTGAAAACTATATCCAGTTAACAGAGTATATCCAGTAACACAGCTTCTGAAGAAAAAAGTGAATGCTTTCAAACTGTGTACTGTAACGACAAAACCACCAAAGTCACTTCTGAAAGCAGGGGCTACAATTCGCTTTTTCCCTTGTGGACTTTTTAAAAGCAATAAATAGAGCAGGGATGAAAAGTCAGTGTGTATTTCCACTCTTTTGGTGATCATTCACCAGAGCCAAACACCCTAAAGGAAGCTAAGCAGCCTAATACATATTTGTAGAAGACCAAATCAAAGGCCCATACATTTTAGCAGGACTTCATTGCTCTCTGCAGAAACTGGAAATTCAGCAGTCTCCAAGCATCCACATCTTTTTGACATTGATCAGAAGTCCCCTTTTTGTCCTTGAAGTCCGACTGCTGAAACAGGTCCAATTGCTAGTAGATGTTGCATTGTGTTCTGGATTGTTTTTAGCTTTGATGTGGTATTTCCAGGAAACCGTTTCACGCTGATACACTAGATGACAATTCAATCACATATCCTTATCCTGCTGAGCTAATCTTGTTTACTCACTCCTTTTTCTCCCCTGTTAACATGTGACAATTGTATCCATTTCAGCAGCTTTCATCTGTCCAGCACGCCTTTGAACTGCACGCTTTGGAGCTGCTCTGCGCTCCTCTGCAGGCCTGTACTGGTGCCACTTCTGCTCCACTTGAACATGTTTTTGTAAGATTTGCATAAACAGGGAAGAGTAGTAAAGTTAAGGATCTCTGATACACTAGGCTCCTCTCTGGGCAACCTGTTCCCTTCCCTTGGGCAGATTCCTAGTGTAAGACTTTGAAGGACTTTTAATCATTGACGACAGATCTTCAGATTTGAATGGATGAGGACCATTAGGATTTACCTCACTTTCTTTTTGTTCTGTCTCTTCCTGTTTGGGGGCAGAAAGTCACAGGATGTAATATCCTCAAGTGACAGCTTTGACTGTGATCTTCTGTCATACTTCTTTCAGGCTGGGCTCAGCTGTGACCTACGCCCCTCTGACAGCTTATGCTGCTTTCAGGCCAGGCTCAGCTGTGATCTACACCTGTCTGACAGCTTATGCTGATAGAGAAGCTTTGACTTTTTCTAAGTCAGAGCTAGAAAAAAAAACCACAAACCTACTAAGACAGATGCTTGTAGCATCACACTGGCTGCCCACAGTGCATCTACACAAGTGCTTTCCCTTCCAGGGAGAAGTGACTAAACACAAAATACCTTCTTCACTGGCCTTCAAGTTCACTGTTGTTTGTAAAAACCACGTCACATTTGTCTCAGACCTTCCTCCTGTTCAGTCATTCAACACTAGACTATGAAGAGCCAATTAAAATACTGCTCTAGGCTTGGGAAATGAGGTGAGGTTGACAAGATAATAAGAGGGGAACAATTAGAGTTAATTATCCCAGTGGGAAATCCATTCCCAGGCAGGTACTGGTGAGAGGCTGGGCTGGCAAGATAATGAGTCTAGACTGGATATACCAGAACAGGCAAAGCCTCATCTGCACAGAAAAGTGGCCAGTACAGGGCTTCTGGCTCACCATCATAAACAACAGTAAGTTCAGGGAGAACACCAGGCCCTACACAACCCTAGAGAGCTGGGATGGAGCATGTGCAGCCACACGTGCCCGGGTGTGTTCTCCTCATACTTGTCACCAGTAGCATATGATCACGCACACACAAGGTACATGTACACAAGAAATGGAGCACATGAGGAGAACTGCTGGAGGGAGAATCCCAAGCCTTAGTTTTATTGGCATGTTGACAGAGGTGGGAATCAGACTAGAAGGGAGGGAAAAGCTACAAAGGCAACTCTACTAAAGTTCTTCAGCTAAGTAGCTCAACTACTAAGTGTTTCATCCATCTCTCTTTGTTATTTAGTGGGAGGAGAATCAGCCCTGAGGCACCGGCAATTATCCTTTTAGTGGCATTTCAATGGCAATATTCCCAGTGCCAGAAGGTCTAATAAATAAAATGAAAATACATACTGCTATATTAGAACACACAACTATAAACAACATTTTTCTCTTCACTGGCCAAGTAAATAGCTTTTGTAAGGAGCTACTCTGCTGACTGTTATCCAGTCAGAAAAGAATCAGTTGCTTTTCTTCTTTTTCAGAAGTAATCTCAGAGCTTTGGTTTCCAGACAAGCACATCTGAACAAATTTGCCAATGCAATGCATGGTTCTTTCAAGCTCTGAATATCCCCAAGGAGAAGGGATTACCCTCTTACCTTTTCCTATGTGTCTCCTGGTGTTTTCTATAGTAGAGTTGCGGTTTACATTTGAGAGCAGTCCCAGGCAGAACCTGTTTTTGTTATTTGAGGGATCTGTAAATCCATCTATGAGGATACTTCGAGAGGAAGCCTGGAAAGTCTCCCCTACACGGTTGTTGAGTTCATAGTAGGCAACTGAGCACCAATGTTGGGGTTCCTCATAGCAAACAGGCCGAAAGTCTGTAGGAAATAAAATTAATCAGCTGCTCAGGTCAGAGCAATAATTTTTAAACAATCATTTTCTGTTTTCTTTCCTCCCTCCCACTCCCACTCCAAATCCTGCCAGCTCTTCATCTAAACAGTCATTTATGTCTCTCTTTATCTCAACAGCCGCTTCTGTTTCTTCTTAATTTTATGACTGAAGCCACAAACATGCAAAGGGCTGGGACATCAGCTTAACTCTAAGTCTCTGAGGAGTCTCACTTGTTCTTAAAAGTGATAACTCCACTGCATTAAATTAAGCACATGCTGACATTCCTTGTTGAACTGGGGCCCAATCTCTGCACTGAAAATAGAAAGGGATACATCTGCTCTGCACACCAGCAGGAGCTAGGGATGACAAATGGGCTCAAAGCAAGTCAAAACTGAGTCAAGCCTTCAGCCTAATCCCCACCTCTGAAGTTCTGAAGTAATCAATTCCCCCAAGTTTTTGCATGCTTTGAGGCTTCCCGCTTCCATGTGGGACTGTAAGCAGAAATGTCAGTAAGATCATTTCTTTTGGATTTACCCCGGCCCAGGTTTTCTAACTCTGAGACACAGAAAGACTCAAATACGTAACAGAATCTGTCAGCCTCATTCATCCTACAGGAATTAGTGAGAAACTTTATCCTGGCTGACCACCACAGGCATGTCAGCCTGTCTGCCCCCAGCACACCTCTGTGCATAACCCCTAATAAACTTGCAACTAATGTTCTCTAGGGCAGTGATCAGGGATAGTAAATTATAGTGCAGAGAATAAAGGATCTTGACAATTTATTTGAAGTATTGATGTCAGATAAATAGTTATTATCTGGTCACTCTGTGTATCCACCTGTTATTAGGATTGTCACCTTCATCTTCCTTCGGTACCAGCTGTGTGACACACACATGTTCCTCAGTGTTTCAGAAGGCTGGCATTATTTTCTCAATGTGCATGTGCGTGCACAATGTTCAGTCCTCATGCCATAAAGGACATCTGTTTAGGACTACAATATGTTGAACTAAAAGAATGACCATGCTTTGCAGCAGCTTGAAGTCAAAGAAAAACCAGCAGAGGTACTCCATTTCCCCTTGCTGCTCTGGGCTTCGAATGGTGGAGGCATCATCTGCCACTACAAGTCTGGAGGTTGTGGAGACAATGCTGGAGAGGTCATGAAATTGCTTTGAGGGGACTGAGGTGGATCCCAGATGCTTTAAACTCTGACCACCCATGCCCTCCCCCTCTAAAGTACTATCATATGAGGACAAAGAGTTTGGCTTTCTGTAAAAAATCAATTTGTCCTTCACTAGAATATGTCCTTTTCTTTTCTAGGTAGCCAGTAACATAACATCAACACAAAGATGGCAGAAAGGTTCCAACCACAAGGATTGTAAGTACTGGAAACTCAGAATTGATGGTGATAAAGAAATCAGTTCTGATATTGATAGTGCTCCTGTGTGTTATATTGCCTCACCATCCCTCATTTGATATTTTTATCTTTACAACGTAGATAACAGTGCTTGCTTTCATTAACAGCTTTCTAACTGTAATAGCCCATGGATGCAAATAAGGTCTAAACTCTGCAACTTCACATACAATTTGCTGAATTCTTAAATCAACCCATTTTGTCAGCTAATGGATGGATCTAGTACCCAGCCTTATTGCAACACTGTCTGAAACTCATCACAACAGATCAATGAACCTTCCTCTTCAAATGACAAATGTTTTTTGGCTGAGCAGTTTTACTTTGAAGAATAGTACAAAAATGGTTATTTACTTTCAGCTTCTCCGTCGGCAGATTTACCTCCATGGGGCAAAGACAGCACTAGTTGGCTTTCAGCTATTGCATCCATAGAGCGCCCATTGTGGGGTCCTGGCGGTTCTCTTGCATGGTAAGGTGGGGGTGGAGTTTCCACTATTAGAAAGAAGGAAAGAAAGAACAGAAAGAAAAGACACCTGCATCAATTGGTAAATTCTCCTTGGCTTTTTCTGGTGAATACTTAACTGCTTCGGCATTGTTTAGCTAAAGAAGGGCTGGAAACGGAGCACAGATCCAAATCTGACCTCTTTTCAGTCTCCACATATGTTCAGGATGGATGGAAGAGAAGGGCTGTCAATTTGGAAACACTGCACTTGAGAGAGGGACAGTCACAATGGTGCCTCAGGCAGTATCCAGTCAACCTCTCTGTTCACACCAGTTGTTACTCTAAGAAAATACTGCAGCTCGATCCTTCAGTTCCAGAGCTCTCTCACAAATTTAAAACTTGAAGACAACAATTTAAGAGCAGAAGCTAACTTCAACTGATCCTCTAGGAGAAAGCTCTCTTTCTTCACCGGTTTTAAAAAAAGCCTACAGAAAGCCTTTACACTTTCATCACTACGAACGAGATGAAAAAGCATGGAGAAAAATCATCAATTCACAATCTGTCCAGCTCCCGATTTCACAGAATCACAGAATCATTTCAGTTGGAAATAAGTAAGTACTGCACAGGAATGTTATTCTATTTGAGCATTGTTAAGGACTTAGGAATTTCATACACTATATGATATCTGTAACATAAAAATGACATAACTCTCCCACATAAAACGCAAAGGAAGAGAATACAAGTCACAGAGAGGACTATAATGTGTTTATACATGTATTTTTGTCCCATGTATATAAAGGGGTAATACATGTATTTTTCATGTCTACACCTAAGCTAGTCACCATAAGCTCTCCTTATACCTACTAAAGAAAAACAGGCACTTGTGAACTCAGTGTATTTCAGCTGCTTTAGACATATACCTTAAGACATATACCTTGTACTGTTGGAACAGGCCTGATTTATCTGTCAGGACCAGCTCCACTGAATCCAGCTTGGTTACGCAGAGGTGAAAGAAAAAGATGGGGGAAGACAAACAAGTTCTACTACTTACTGAAATGTTTCAACGTCACTTAATATTATTTAATCTCATGTATAGATCTAGAGAAGAGATGAATGAAAATCCATTCAATGAACAGAGAAGAAAGGAAAAACATAATGCTGTGTTGAAAGTGTCCAGCTTAACAGGAAGTTCAAATACTAAAAATACCCTGTAAAAATAAACACCTTTTTTGCACTTAATATCAAAGTAGGTGTAACATCAACGACATGAATTTAAATGCTTTGTACTTGAGACACTAAAACATTAAGCTACAAGATTCTGACCTGAATTCATCTTTGTGAAAAAGCTGAGTTCAATGAAACTATCTGAGAGCTCCAACAAAGTCCAAAAGCAAATCTGAACCACGTTTTGATATTAAAGCTGGCTCTCAGCTGTGTTTCATGACACCTTCTTGGTACATTTAACAGCAAAAGCACAGTTAAATTCTCAGGTAGAATGGTACTAAGTAAGGAGTTCACAATGCAAACAATGAGACTGACATAACCTTGCAGACCACAGAACCATGGAGGTGAGGAAACACATTCCAAACTCCTAGGAATGTGCCCAGTGGCTTCACCAAGTGTCAGGCTAGATACACTTTCCTTTCCTGAAGTTTATTCACTCAGTGGAATCAGCATACATCAATAAGTATTTCTGTGTACCAGTGCCCCCATTTTATTCTCTCACTTGACAAGAGTTTCTAAAGGTTCCTACCCTGACTATCTCTATTAGAGCTGCCAAACTTGGTGCTCCAAGTTCTCTTTTTCATGGATTGCATCAGGAGCTCAGATGGGCAGCTTTAGGCAGAAGGTGGCCTGGCACATCTGCTCCTCTCCTCAACTTTCTCCCAACAGTAATCATGAAATTTCACCCAGGCACTTCTAGGAGTGGCATGACCACAGCTTAGTCCCTTGAGGATGTGTCAGAAGGACTGGGACCCAATACTAAGAAATTCACAAGAAATCACATTCCAAATCCATCCTGTCCAGCAGTTCAATCTGTAGCTACAGCCTGATGGGACACACAGAACTTGCACTTGACCTCAGGCCCTGGCAAGAACCTCAACTGTCCCAGCCAGGCGCTGATTCTTACCTGTGAGCTGATAGGGACTTCCTGGTCCAGAAGAGCTTCCTGGTGAGTTAGGGTAGCTGATGCTGTTAGGCGACTGGGAGAACATGTGGCTGGGTGATGATGGAAAAGGGGTGCATGGAGGATGCTGGAATGAATCAGGATAGGTGGCATTGTGTGGCATCAGTGGCTCGCTGTGTAGAGAAGTGTTTCGAAACTTGGCGAGGAGGCTGAGGTGAGGGTTAAACTCACTGTGTCTTGGAACGAGTACAGGAGGTAGGACTGAACATTTTAAAAGAAAGAACAGAAAAAAATCAGGTTAAAACAGCACCCCTGAATGTATTTATCTTTGAAAGTCAACAAGAGCCGTATTTCATGCTGCCCAAATATTCCCATCTATACGTAAGTCACTGAAGGGCAACAAACCTGTCAAAAAGCAAAAATCAAAATCTCATTCTTGGAATATTTTTTTTCCAGATCTACAGGCAGTTGCAACAGTTTCATATGCAAAATACAGACTCTTTCCTGACTTGAGCAAGGTACCATAAAACTCATAGGCACAGCATGTGTGTGCAGCAAGTGGCACGTTTCTTCCTCTCAGAATTGCCTATTTTTTCCTTTCTGAAAGACTGAACATGTCTTTATTAAATATTATCACCAGGATTTGCTAAAACCACAGCCAAGTTTAACAGCGATTAATAGTGCTCCTCAATACGCTGCATATTTTACTACCAGTGTTTTACAGATGGGTAAAACAAAGCACAGACCTGGAGCTAGATTTAGAAGGTTTTCAGGCACTTGAAAATGCTGCCAGACAGACGAGGGGATCTTTAAAAGGAAATGTAAATGGCAATTCAAATATTGTAGCAATCTTAATTTAGCTCTTGAAATACAGTTAGAAAAGATCTAGCATAAGGAGGAAAATGTCAGTGATTGGTAACTAAGACCTGAAAAACACAGGTCAGAAAACTGAAATCGAAACTCATCCACTTAAAAAATGGTCTAATAGAATATATCTCTCTTCACAAACTCTCTTCACTTACAACTGGTACTGTCAGCGCTGTTGACAATGTTGCTGCACTGAGAAACCTAAAGTTGACCCAAATTGCTTTGGATTCAGATGCATCAGGACTGAGAGCATAATTGGAGTCAAAACACTTCAGGAAACACAATTAGTGAGTAACCTCTGAAAATGCAGCTCCTTGGCTGGAACACAAAGAATCTTGCTAAATAGTTCTGCATATGGAAGTTCAGCTTGAGCCTTTCACTGGATCCCCCATAGTCCTCAGGGAGAAAATAGCACCTACAATGGGAGATTCGCATACTCCAAGATTTCCCCATTACTTACAAGCTTATATAGTGCCTAAAATTATCTCAGTAGAGGCCTTAAACAACGGTAGGGAGAATGAATTCCCAGTTGCTATCGCATGAATTTAAAAGCTACCACAGAAGATAAGGAGGCAACTGAGTTCCTGTGACAAGGATGAATTGTCTCAACACTGGGAACAATTCAGCAGCCATGTATTGATTGACCCAGTGTCCAGAGTTCCTCTGGCCTACAACCCAGCAGCACGTAACCATTGAATCTGTTCTTACGAGCTTATAGAAACAAATAGCGATGTCCATTCTTGGTCACAAATACTGACAGAAAAATTTGGTTCAAACTTGTTTTAACATATGGTTTGGGGCCAAAAGCTCTGTCAAGGTAAGGTCAATTATTTTTAGATAGGTTAGCTAACTCATAGAATCATAGAACAGCAGAAATTGTAAGTGACCTTTAAAAATCACCTACACCAACCCTACTGCTCAAGCAGG
>WBNH01021425.1:0-15161 GCA_013401255.1 Urocolius indicus
TGTCTTCCTTCCATCGGCAACAATTTTACTTTTCCTAAAGAGCAAGAACAAAATCAACGTGAAGACCATGAGACGTTAAAAAGGCAGTTTCAACCCAGATGAGTGAGGTACATGCAGTGAAAGAAATAATAGAAAAAGACTAAACTCAGAGAAACAAAAAGGTTAAGGCTAGGTGAAAAAAGCCAAAATGTAAAAAGATATTATTAAAGTAATAGTAAAATGGAAACATTAGAGATAAAATTAAGTATATTCAATTAAAAAGCAGCCTGACGTCTCATTTGGGCATTTGGGTCCCAGTCAGTATGTAATTTAAAACATGATAGAATTTAACCAATATTAGACAAGTTGTTACAATATGAATCTTTCCTGGTATAAGTATTATGGCACAACATTCACATAGTTCCGAAAAGCTTATTAATCCTACTTTCTTTTGTTTGTTTGTTTAAACTGGAGAAAGTCTTAAAGAGATTAAGACTCTTATATATAAAAAATTGCAAAGGGGGGATTCTAAAGTTGTTTCCTTGGGAGAAAATGTGAATCATAATTTCTTGGTTTATCTCAGTAGATGGGAAAAAAATTTTGAAGTTAGCAGATGAATGAAATGAAATATTAAATCATAGCACAGCTAAATCTCTTTTACAAATTAGTCTGAGCATTCTTGCTAAGAGAGTTTGTTTGGGCTATGTGTGTTTAACACAGCAGAAAATCTTAGTTATACTTACAACACTGGTGAACTTATTTTGAGGTAATATTGCGTAGAGTAAAAATTTTGAATGTTAGTGCAATGATTGTCTAAGATTTGGATTTTTTATAGTTCATTCAGTATGCTATTAGCTTTTCAGATATACATTGTCATGTGTCCTTATCTGTATGAATATCTCCACGTAAATGAAGATGTAAGTGAGTGAATGTCATTTATGTCTTGTCTTTTACAAAACCATTAAATTTTAAAATTAAAGAGTTGCAAACCCCAAATGTCTCATTTTGCTAAATATAGTTTAAGTTAATCTTATATTTTCTGTTTATTGACAAATATTGATCTTGAACTCTCCATAATCAATTATTGATTTTCACCTTTTGTCACTAAAAGTGTCCTTCATAGATACGTTAATTTTCTGCAAGTACAGAGACTTTCTGGCTGTACTTTAGGTTCATTTCACAAATGTTAAAATTTTACAAATTTTCATCTGGTGATGAGCCTGGGACAAAAATCTCATGCAAATTGGGACAAATTTGGGAGAGTGATATGTGGAAAATGTTTTACAGAGACAGACATACTTGTGCAGGTCACTAAAAGTAAGTCAGCTGTTGAAGTGGATAAATTATTAAAATGTTATTTTCTTAGAAAGGGAAGAATGATTATTTCAGATAATGTAAAGAAAGAGGGTAGAGATTAGAATGGTGGCCAGAACAAAAAAACAGACAAAAAGTTTGTTCAAAATTAGCTATGAGCTAAGATACAATGCTTGAAAAGGAATTACTCACACCTAATCTTGGCACCTGGATGATGGTTGCAGTTTGCTTTCTATGACTAGAATGGTGTTGCCAATCCCAAACATTAAAGAAAATGTCCACTGGAAAAACAAAACTAGCCAGATGTCTAAAACTGAGATAAGAACAAAACCGAATGAAAAAAAGTAATGGTTCTTCATAAAATTGAGCAATTTAATGACTTGAGGACTGGAGTTGTGGACTTTTTAGTTTTATTTTCTACTTCACAAAGAAACTCACCCATAATGAATAGCACTGATTTAACAAAAGTTAATGAGTGGAGTGGATAAAAGCTAGAGATGTCTATTTTGCATTACAAAACATTTTTAACGTATTTTTTCTGGTTTGGAGCAAAACCAAATGAAACATTTAATGTTTCAGAACTTTTCATTAGATGAAGATATAATCTAGAAAAAAAGAGTTTAATTTAAAAAAAAATATAATTTTCCCCTTTGTGTATATTTGTCAGTTGTGCCTCACTTTTATTATGCTCACAATATTTTATGGAATATACTAAGAATCAAAATATTAAATTAATTACTATACTTACATAGATCTCATTTAAAGACAGCTGCTTTTAATTGAATGCTGTTTGAAACATCTCACTACTTAGATTCATGTATCTTGAGTTACATTCAAAAATTTTATGGCTGATTAATTCATGTGAGTGGAGAGTTTTCAAGATAATTCAAAAGTTTTACATAGAGGCATGTGCCTAAATATTTCAGACTAAAATTCTCTAAATATTGAAAGTGTTTTTTTTTTTAATACAAACAAGTTTTTTCTGCCTTGGAAAAAATCATTAAAATATATGGGAAAATAAGCCTAAGTCAAAAGTCTGTAAAAATGTTATTGGGATTTTTTTCCCCAATAGTTGTCGTCAAAGTTTGGTGATTGAAATTTTCATTACATACTTAGGACAAAAGTAATTTATACTTGGAAGCCTATAGTATCAATAGATGTTCTCTTTGGAATGTTCTCTATGTACATAAATGTTAAAAATGTTCACATAAACTAAGAAACACAGCATCTTACAGCTCAGTGGAAAAGTTATGGTCCTGGTTCAAACCTAAGTTGGTAAAATACCACATTTACATTACTCATTGAAGTGCTAAGTTCCAGTTTTAAAAGGTACCATCATTTCAACCTCTATGTAGATGACAAAAAGCTAATCACATGAGTAAAAAGGTATTGGAAAATTAATATCTGGCTGCACAAATCATAAATATCTTGACATCATAAGTTTAATGTTTTCCATAATCAATCCAAAGATTTAGGTTATTTACCTTATGAGTCCCGCAAGGAAAAGAAAGCTGAAATACCTATATCATAATATTTCTTATAACAGATTAATGTTTGCCTTGGGAACTACACGATGTTAACTGTATTTATTTTTTGCTACTTCTAATGGTAAGTAGAACTTTCCATAAAAGATGAATGTGCTTTTGGTCCCTTAAGTAATACAGGAGTTGCTAATAAGTGTAGGTTACAATAGTGTATAGTCATCCAGATGTATGCTATGTTTTCTATTTTCCAAATGAGTTTTCAGAGTCAATTGGGTTAACAGGAGAGTTAATATTTCAAGAAGAGTTTAAGAAAACTGGTTTGTTAATTATTCCCTAGGGATGTAGAGTGGGAAATAGGGAAACAGCTAATAAGAGCAACCTAGAGTAGTGATACTGTGCTGATAGAAGAAACTGAATTAACTTAAATGTGTCACATTGATTTAAAATGACTTATAAGTGATGCATTATAAAAAGTGTGCTTGCCATGCATATACCATTGGAAAACAAACTGTACATTTTATTAATGTAGTATCTTAAGACCTTGGTATAAACTTGGCCAAGGCAAACTTACCTTTACTGTCTAGTGTGTATCTGCCTTAAGATGAAATATCTTCAAAACATAAAAGAATTTACAGGAAATGTGTGAAATACATAAATGGCTGCTTTGATTCTTTCTAATCTATAGACTTTCCTGTGTATTCCAATACTTCGTCATGCATCTTTTTCGGAATGAGGGCAGTGCTTGAAAAAGAAAATCTAGGGGAGAAAAGTTTTTACAGTCTATAGGTCCCCTCTGGAGGAAAAAAGATAAGTGCATATGCATGGAAAGGTCCCCATGTGCTTCACTTCCTTCCTGGGACACAGTACACTGTAGACCTTTGCACTGCTGGGTGGATGCAGACACAGAGAATCCCCATCATGTTGGTTCCAGGCAATAGACTCTATTGCTCCAGAAATCCCATGTCAGCCTCAGTAAGGGTAATGGGCATATGCTTGCGACCAAATACAGAAGGGGGAAAAAACACCAACAAACCAGAAGAAAAGATTCCATAGTGCTGCTTTTCATCTAGTTCCTTATAAAGCAGTAATCTGATCTTCCATTTACTTATAGATATTATTGTGAACAATATACGTACTAAATGTGTGAGGAAAATGTACATGATTAAACCCCTTATTTCTGTTCTATTTTTGTATTACACTAAGAATAAGAAAGCAAAGTTTCCACGTTGGCTTTCACTTCTTCCTTACAATAATTTAGAGCATTGTTTTTAAAAGTCACACTTAATTACTTTTTATAACTCTCCTTTTCAGTCCTTTGACAGTGAGAGTTGTGTTCGTTTAGTGAAGAATAAAAACATGACAGCAAATTTAGACTAATTTTTTCGCAGCTATTTTTGTCATGAACTCAGCATTAAGTACCCAGTAAGAAAGAAAGGCTAGCTGGTAATAAGTTACCTGACATGCCTGGATAAGTGTAGAAGTTGAGGAAATGATGACCAGATTGGTGTGGAAGGACCCACAACAGATATGGAAAGATTTGTAGCATATTTCTTTAAAAAATAATGTCAGGTATCATTGATACTAAACAAGAAAGCAAGGAGCACTTCAGAGAATCATTGTTGAGTAGTGCAAAATACTGTCCTATTTGAATGTCCTGCAAACATCCAAAAGTCTCCTACTATATTCCTTTCCCTCTTCTTAAGACCAAAGGCTGGTTCTAGAGCTACCATCTTAAAATAAAGAAACCTACTGCCACCATATTTGTACCTTCTGGCCTATGGTGAACAACACAGATAAAGTTGAAATGTTTTCTTCAGTGCACACGGCTGAATGCTCCGTTCCTCAAAGCTGTGAATGAATTAATTGGCTCATCTCAACAGTTACAAGGCCAATTTTCCTTATTTGATCATTATGGTGTTTATATTTCTGCTCAAGAAATCTTTCAGATCAGACTGTTGATTTGTTTTAAATTGCATGGCCATTCACAAATGTTACAGTAGTCACATTTAGGTACCAGAGAAGTAAAGTAAGCATTGTTTCACTTAATACAAACTGAAAGTACCCAAAGGGAAAATTAATATCTTCTATGGACTTGGAAAGCTTACGTTACATTTCCCCAAAGATAGAAAAAACAGTTAAGTCAAGATTGAGTATGGCAAGCCAGAGTGAGTATGGCATCAAAACTGTTAAAGAAGCTTAGGTGTTTTTTTTTCCTTCTTAGGATGATAGACCTCTTCTCATCTTTTATTTTATATTTATTTTCCTTCCAGCATGCAGTTTAAATTGGGTACTGAACACAGTACTTGCCTACTGCTGCTATAGGCTGCCACCTACCACAAGGGTGAAAATGTTTTTCAAATGCTAGTTTAAGACTGAATATATTAGATTGTTTCCAACATAGTATAACATCAGAAAGAGAAGATAGAGTGTTTTCCACTGAGTTTTTTAATACGTGCAAATCTTCTTCCCACTTCTTATTACTTAAGCATCTCTTTACCTTTAGCTTTTGTTGTGCCTGCATAAAAACAGAAACCTGAAATATGGAGTTAAAACAAAAACCACTTCCACCTTAAGAATACACAAGGTGTTTCCTGCAAGACTTGCATACTACTGTGTTGCATCCTTTTCCTCAACCATAAGTTGGTCTTACCTACGGAGACAGTAGGCTTTTTGAGTCTTTTTGTTTCTCTCTGTTAGTAGAGAGTAGCTTTTGGGATTGCTGTTTAGTCTGTAGTAGACCTTAGGCATTGTCATAGTAAGTAATCAGGGAATTCTTATTTTGGTTTTGTCATCAGTTAACTATTTAGGTGTAGTAGATGCTGTTACTTCATTTACACCTTTCTTCATCTCCTTGTCATTTTGGCAAAATTAATTTGAGAAAAAGCCAGAAATCTTCTTTGATTTCTTTATTTGGACCTATGTGCTGAAAGCAGGACAGGATTATAATTTTATTAGTGCATTTTATAGTGTTTTCAAAGCTCTTGGACACTGGAAGGAATCTTTTCCATACACGCCTAATAACACACCTTGTTATAATATTAATTTCAATTTTGTCTGATACATTTAATCCTTTGGGGAATTTCTTAACAAAAGTTTTGCAAACAGGTTTGAATCAAATACTTTTCTTAATTTTAATATACATGCCTTCAAGGCACTCAGGAGTTATTTGCGTCAATCAATGATATGAGCTTCACTGTATAGCTTAACCCCCCTCCTTTCCAAACTCAAATAGTATCCCAGGCAGGATCTAGCTTCTTTTACATCTCGCCACCTGGCTTACAAGGTTGTATATCTTTCAACTGAATCATTTATGACAAGAGAAGCTGTTAAAGTTTCTTTGGCAGATTGTTTATATGTAGCTGCCAATGAAAAGACATTAATAACTTAGCTATTGCAGCTGTGCATGGATGTACCCAAGGCAGTTTCAGTTTTACTATTATTAAAAAAATCTGGCAATTCATATTGTTTCTTCTGTTTGTGCTCTTAAGCTGAGCTCTTCAGGTTCATGTGGTTCCTGAATTAGCTTTACTTTCTGTTTGTTTTAGGGACAGCCTTTTGCAGAGCATGATGGGGAACTGTTTATGATTTAAAGTGATAGATTCATCTGACATAAAGCTCTAATAGAGTAGGGGTCTCAGAGTGACAGACTTACACTAGTCAGTTATGGCTTGACAAGCACACTTACACTTTGGATTTTCTGCTGTTGTCTTTCTGTCTTGCCCAGCTGAAGAAGATGATAGTGCTTTGTTTATGTGTGATGGAGAATGCAAGTTAAGCATATCCCTTAGGCTGTATTTATTTCAATAACAGAAAGTCAGAGTAATGTCCCAGCTGAAGACAGTGTAATGTTTATATACATAAGTTGACTACATTTGTCTGAGTTACCAAAGTGTCACTTACATTTTTGGTGACTGAGTTCTGCTTTTGAATGTCCTGCTACAGAATGCAGAAACCTCATGAAGTGAAAACTTGGCACTGCTGAGCATTGTTTTGTCATGAATGTTTGTGAAAGCTTTTGTGTCATCTATCAGAATGAATAATTATTAAGAGATGCATTAATCACCTATATCTGGTGATACATTTTAATAAATGTAACAAAAGCAGAAAAATATGAGAAATGTGTCAATGTGATTTATCTGCAGATGCAGAAACAGTTCAGTGAAGCTTTTAAATACATGCACCAAAAACTTCTTTAGAAAGGATATACTGCTTATTCATAATCATTTGACTAGAAAAATGCAAGACACCATTTACATGATAGTCTTGGAAAGGTGCTTCTTTGTCTCTGTCATCCTTTTCCCTGGCAGGTTTGTTTCCTGCAAATTGTATTTCTGTACTCTGTCCAGATTAATTCTGTCACTTTGATGACTGCTGGAAAATGCATTGCAGCTATATTAACTCAGTTTCTAGTAGTCTGTATGGGACAATATCATCTGACTGACCTCATTTTGCCCAGTGAAGTAATTTTTTAGTATCTTCCTTTATTTTCCTGCATCCTTTCCTTCTCCTAGCTGCTCTGCTGTATCTGTTTCTGTCTCACTTAACGAGACAAAATAAAAAGTTATGTAATGGAAAAAACCCCCAAGATTCTGAGAATCATAAACCCATCATAGAAATAGACACAGCTTTTCATATTTACAAAACCTCCTCATACTTTTCATCCTATAAGGAGTTAAATTTCGGATCTAACAAATGCAAAGAGCAAGCACAAAGTTTGAGCACTGTAGAAGTTCATGATTTACTTAAAATATGCTGTTAGTGACCTGATAGTAGCTTTTGGAGTAAGTCATTTTTGGGAGGATGAAGGATTTTTTTACTGCAAAAATCAGACTTTATTAGATGTGTTCTACTTTCCAGTTTAGGCTGTAAGGAATGTTTATAACAAAATTTCAAACCCTAAAATTTTAATTATATGCTGAAAAATCAGGCTAAGTGCAAGAAGATATTTACAAAGATTCGTAGTTTTTTTTCCAGTCCCATTTAAGATGAAGTACTGAAACATTTGCATCTTGCTATCAAATCAGATCACTGATGCAGTAAAAGGCTTAACTGCAGCAGTTCATGGAACAAGTCATGTCATACTGGCTAGACTCATGTCAGGCTGAGGTAAAGTGTGCTGTTTGGCTCCTGGCAAATGATATTGAGCTCTGGAGATCATTGTATGTTTTACCTCCCTGGTAAGAATCACTGTGAACAGTTACCACTTTTTATTATGCAACGCTATTAACTATGTACCTATGAACAAACTTTCTAGGATTTTAGTTGTTAAAAGTTTCAGGCATACCCCTAATATTTCCTAAAACTGCTTTCAAAGTTTAATCAGTAAAACTGGCAATTTTTTTTTTTTAGTCTGAAATGTTTTGTAGCTGATGTTTTTGTGGGTTTTTTTTTCAATATGTTTTCTTTATGTTATCCTGAATGGTATCATTTTTGTTTTAAAGAATTCTGAGCACAATATTTGTTAGTTTTATCATATTAGTTTCAAGGAGAATGCTAAAAAAGAACAGGACAAAACACAAATGTTCTCTTCTGCCTTAGAAATAAAAGTAATAAAGGCCTAAGGGCACTCTACTAATATTCTGATAACAAAGATTGAAGTCTTATTAATACTGACTTCATCTGTGGTTATACAGCATTTGACACAATTATCTTGATAAATTACTCTTGTATGGAACAGTCTTCTGTACAGATGTTGCTATGCCAGCCTCTCTATTAGTCCGGCTATTTATACATTCTGTTGTGCATCTTTGTGATGGATTTCAAAAGAAATAAATTGAATATTTTTTGCCTAACTACAGTAGGTTCTAGGAAATGTTATCCCATGGCTACTTGTCCTCACCGTATGACAGATGATAGAAGTCACCACAGTGTGCTCTCCATTAACCTGAAACATTTGCCCTGCCGTCCTTGGGAAAGACTTGGTGCATCAGGAAATTAATGTATAAAGAGTGTACCTGTTCCATTTTTTAAATTCACACACAAGTCTTTACAAGTCACAAGAAAATACATTTAAATACACTTTACTCATCTGTAGTATTTAAACTGCTACATAGACAAACCTTGGTTGGTGCCTTTTATACTTTCATGAGTGCTTTCCTTAATTGATCTGGTACCGATTCTCCTTGAATTTTTCTTCATGTTACTGTAGTTGGAGTAGCAGACTGCAACCATTGGTGGCATTTTGTGATTAAAAATACCTGCAAAAAATGTTGAGAAAGTAGTGTTTTTACAGGAAATATAATTAGATTGAACGTGGTTTTCTGCTGAAGTTCGCAAGGTATGATTGCTGAATGCAATTATTTGATAAGACACATAAGAGAATAGGCAAATATCTAAAAATAAGTTCAAAGAAGTAAAGAATCAGAAGAATGTATGAAATATTAATTGATATTTTTACACAAATGGAATGGAAAATATTAATCAACATACAGCATCCCAAATAAATACCCAAAAATGTTTGCAAGGAGATAATTTGTCACAAAAATCAGACAGATGATAAAAAAATCCTGTTTCTCTTTATTCAAAGGCACCGTGCACAGAATCATCTAATTAGCTGAAGCAACTGCAGCATAGCACATTTGAACATTATTTTCATCCTCTTTTTTTTTCCAAAAGTATAAAACCCTCTTGATATATTTCTTTCCTGTTGCCTCGTTGTTTTTACGCTTCAAACAAAGATCATAGATCCTTTGTGTTAAGTTTTATACAGACATGAAAAACAAATGTAGTGTCTCTCCCAAGTTGTTGCAATTTTATCACATCATGAGAATAAAAGAAAATTTTGGAGATAAATAGATAAGTTTAGGAGTCTTACTGAGAACTCTGAAGGAAATACAGGAACTCTAGAGGATGAACTAGTAGTAAACAGTAGACAGTTAAACTTACGTGCAAATACCTAAAAATAGTAATTGCAACATAGGAACTATCTAGAAATAGATCTAATATATTTGTGTAAGTATATTATTACTCACCATACAGCATATAAAGTATTAGGATGAAAATTATAGTGTATATATATATATATATATACATAAAACACTCCTAGTACAGCATCTGAATCATTGTTGACTGTCTAAAAGATAAGTCTCACACAAAGAACAGGAGAACTTCAAGAAAAACTATTAGAACTGAAGAAAAAATGTAAAATGTCAATTGTTTTTTGATGTTCAAAATTGAGATTTGCTGCTTCCAAATCATAGATGCAGTCATGATTTTCCATTGTAAACTGAACAAGTTTGAGCTGTAAGTATACAGAAGACACATATGTAACCTCATGATGATATGTGAAAGAGAATAGCTTTGTTTCAATTGGAACTAGTTGATATAGCTAGGAGAAAACATCCTTGTCAGTATTTCAAATGTAAGACCTAGAGAGAATACTTCAGCTAACGATAAGAGTTAATGCTCTGATTTTCTTACTCTGTTCATTGTACTATCTGGAATTTGCCTAACTTTGTATATACATTCATTTGTACATACACATGGCATAATAAATACTTGTCAAATTTCATTATCCTTTCAAAGAAAAGCAGAGCAGGAATACCATCTTAAGTTGACTTTGTTAAGAAACAGGATATTTAAGTTCAGAGTGCTTGATTAACCCTGTTTTCTTAGCTAGTACATATTTGTGAGTTGGTGACAGTCCTACTCAACACAGAGTCAAAAATACTTTCCTTCCTGGGACTGATGTGATGAGAGAGTGCAGGTCACTGTGACAGGACAACAGGTCTGGCCCCATGTATGCTTTTGTGAATTTTGCACTTCACTCTTAACTGGTCCTCACTGCCTGAGGTCAGATTTCCTGCCAGTGCAAGGCAATAGATAATTCCTTCCATCTTTTCTTTGTCAACTTCTAAAACACTTTTGATAATAGGCCACTTCAGACCATTTCCTTCAGCACAGAATTAACATAACTTCCTGTCCAGATTTCATACACACTTTACTAGTCTCCTTGCAGAATTTTCATTCCTTATTGCAGCCATTTCTCTCTAGCCCAAAGAGGAGGCAAAATTAATTCTGCTTTACCCATTGCCCATTTCAGAGGAGAAATTGAGAAGAAAAATTCACAGAGAGAAACTTTAAGCATGAGTAGAAGTGTATCGACTAACAAAGGAACCAGGAGTTTTTCCAGATGAATATTTCTGTGCATAGTTGCAGTATGTTTGTTTAAAGCACAAAGAAAATTTTATAGCAGGCCTTAAAATAAGAAGTTATCCCACGTAAAGGCAGTTGTCTATACTAAACAGTGATATACAGCACAGCCATAATTTGGCTCGTCAGTACTGTATCAGAAAGTCTCTATAATTGCTACAATGTGCACTTCGCACAATTTCAATGTGTTGAATTTTTGTCATTTATTCTTAAACTAATCCTCCTTTAAATGTTCCCTTTCTGCTGATGTGAATTGAAGAATTCCTTAGTTAACACCATTAGCTTTTCATGGTATCTAAATCTCTTCTGCCATGAGCATCAATACTACAGTGCTGCTGTCTCCAAGCAGTTCTGCATCGGTGCTTTTAGATGGAACATGACAGATACAGTAATGTTCTCCACGTAAATTGCTCTCTACATACAGGCAACAAGCAAAATAACATGGAACATTCATTGCCCCATGACTGCAAAAATTACATCTGTATTCATTGTATGGTGGTTCAAATGCCTAAGCCAATCATAATATACAGCAGTCCTAGTGAATTTTAAAAGCCATGTTCTAAGCAACAATGCACTATCTTGCTCCCACGAGCTTCCTGGAGGAAATGATTTCAGTTTTAGACAAATGTCTTTCTCTTTTTTTTTTTATAATAGCATGGAACTGAAATCTAGCTAAACAACTTTGGGTTACAAACCAGTTTTTAAGCTGATCTTCTTGATAGTTACCAAAAGCTGTAGTACACAATAAATGGTGACTTAACTATTCTGCTTAATTTTATGCATACATGCAAATCTAAATAAGCAAATGGAATCCAGTGACATACCTAATCTTATTGCAGCACCAAGTAGTTCTTTGTAGAACTGCAGTTATTCACTCCGTTTGTCTAGCTTATAAATCCAGCTAAAGCTGATAATGTTGTCATTTGACAGTTAAACTCCGTTCCTTCCTTGTTGGAAGCAATGTCATTTATTGTCACACACTCTTCACTTTTTTTTTTTTTTTAAATGATGCAATGACAGCCATTATTATTCCTTAATTTCCAATGAAAATCTGGAAAGAGTACCTTGTTCTATAGTAAAGGATGTGTTTTAAACACATTCTTTCATTTAAAAAAAAAATGCTGCATTACACATTGTGCATTAAATGTATTATAAAAAGTGAGAGACTTTGGCAAGTTAGTATGGTATGTAGCTTTATTTCCTTATGCAGATTTCTTTGTTACACATCAGTTTATCAGGAACTTGCAGTTGAATTTGCTGTTCTTTTTAAGAAAATTAAGATGGTTGCGATGCATAGAACAGATCATTAACATCATTGAACAGAACTCAACACTTTTTAAAAACTGATTGAAGCTCAGTTAATGTAACAATACTTGCTGTAGTATGCATAGTTTAAGTTACTGACAACTGCTAACCGTAAAGTTCTTATAATCCCAATCTGCAAACAGTTTGTAAAAGGAAAGACTTGTTTTAGTTTTCAGTCAAATTGACAGTGCAACTTAGTGATATCCTCTCTGAAGTGACATCTCTTGCTTTTATGAAACTGCATCCTTGTGAGATGAATTCTGACATGAAGCTTTGCCTGTGATGGTCAAGATTCTGTGTAAGAACAATAGACTGTCTGGGGTAGAACAATACAAGAATCATATCTGCTTGACTCCAAGATATTTATTTTCTATATGCAGGGGAGCAGTGGAATCTTAAATGGAAGGAAATAATGCTTATTTGTAAAATTTTGAAAGATTGCATTGTTAGGTTGTGCATTTCTAACCTTGTCAATTATTTTACCTTTTTTTTTTTTTTAATGTCTATTTACTTTAGATGATCACTCTTTGGTTCCTCTTTTGCTTTCAAAAGTTTCCATATGATTCCACTGTGCTCTGATTGTCAGTCTGCCTGCTACTCCTGTTTTTTAAAAACATACCATATTTTCCTAAGAACTGATTTCTCTTTTGACAGTATTCTGACTGATAATTTTCAGTCTGGCTTCTCCTTTCTGGTATGTCACACCCCTTTGGCCCAGATTATCAACATCCTTTCATGCTTTAGTTTTTTACTGCCCTCACTGTCTTGGTTATCTCTTACTTTTCATTTCTGTCCATCAGCTTTTATGAATCTCTCCTTCTTTCATTCTTGTACTTTATCAACTTTCTTCACAGCTGCTGCTTCAGAAAATGTTTCTAATGTTGGTAACTTTGAAATGTTTTCCTTTGTTTATTGATGTTTCTCATACTTTAAAACTAAGATCCCTTCTTTTTTTTCTCTCTCTGTATGATATTGTTTGATCCCAAAATTTTGGCTGCCTTTGTAATGTAGCGAGTTCCTAATCATATACCAGACATGTTTGCTGCTTAAATCTTCCAGAGCTAATCATTTTTCAAACAAGTTATCTGGGATATCTGCCTGCAATTCAGATGAGCACTCTAGAAACAACTGTCATAGTTTAAAGTGTTGCTGTTGCTCTAATCCAGAAAAGGATAAAGATACTTTGAAGACATAAATGATGGGAGATAGCAACAGCATAGTCAGCCTTGTACTCAATCAGAGATGCCAACAGTGTAAGTCTTTGTGAATATGAAAATAAATAGCTTCTCTTTGACACAGAAGAGCAGAGCAAATTGGTAGTGAGACAGAAGATGATGGAGATGATCTAATTTAAGCATATATCCTAGCATAACTTTTGCAGTCACTTTTTAAACTGACGCAGGAGGGTAGTTTTCTTGTTAAAGACTACACAAAAAGTATAGCAGTCCAATCATGTGGAAGTCACATCCTAGCAGTTAAGACCAATGAGACCAATCATTTTACCTGAGTGGATGGATTAAAGATCGACTTTTTATGCTGCTATAGAAAAAATAATGGGAAATAATTAGCCATTATTTGTACAGATGGACCTACAAAAAGGTGAAGCTGGAAATCTGTGCTGGCTGCTGGCTGGAGTGATAGCAAAGACGTCATGTTGATCCACAGAGGACATACTGTAAAGAGCTTATGGGGAAAATTAAGAGCCCTCTTTGATATGCTAAGCTTTTCCTAATGATAAAACATTACATGAAAGCACTAACAAGCCTGATGTCTATATGGCACTAAGTTTTGTATTTCTGTTGTTCAAAGCAAGGCATAGAGCTACCAGAGAAGATCCAACAAGACAAAAATGGGATGAATTTTTACTACAGAGAGCTCATCAGAGTCATTGATAAGAAAAGGTTAAAACAGATGAAAGAGGCTAAAATATGGGCTAGAACTGAGGGAGAGGAAGTTTTAGGCACTCCAAATTGTCATTTGATGAAAGCAAAGTTGGAAAAGAGGCGACATGGTAGCAGTTACAGCAATCCAAGCATACTTTTAAAGAGGACAAGTCCCTCATTTTTATCACAAGAGACAGTTAAAAGAGAAGGATAGGGCTTTTATTGGGAGGATTTCTTTTCCAAATGCAACTTAAATTGTAATCTAAATCCAGCATAAAGTTTACTACTGCACAGTAACTTGTAAAAATATTCTACTCCAGTCTGCGATTTGTTCAATCACAGAATGCATTTACATCATGTGTTAAGCCTTATTTTAGTATGCCAAGTCAACAAGCTATGCACCAGGCACAGACAGTAGGTGGAAGTTGCCTATCTAACCTGTGTATTGCCTTTCAGGAACCTCAGAGGTGTATTCATGCTAACAGATTGAATGAAACAAAAGTCTTTTCTAGTTTTCCTTCCTACTTCTGTTACTTGGAGGTAAGCACAGCTACCAGAAATGGAAGGAAAAGGAAGAGCCAAAGCCCAGCTGTCTGGTGTCATCTAAGCTGTTTGCACATTTCCTCTTTGATGTTCTTGGCAATGGCAACTAACCAGCTGGGACATGTGTCAGCTTTTTTTCTGGGGAATGGAGGGGAGGAGAAACATTCATATACACACACTCTTGTCTCTGGTCTCTTTTGGGAAGCAGCAATTAACAGCTGAGAGGTTATTAAAAATTTCTTCCTAAATTACATCTTATCCATGGCTTGCTCCTTTTTAAACAGTATAACAAACCTTGATGAGTGGCAGGGCTCATTTTAAGACCATAAGGCTAGAGGCAAAAATTTCATGAGGAAACAAATCATAATCCTGGACCTCTGTCCTAGGTCATATAGGACTAGCTTTAAATGTGGGTAGCTGGTTCAGATAACCAACACCATGAAACTTGGCAGCACCTGCCACAGGTTTACTACCTGGATAATTGTGGTAGTTTGACTCTGGC
>WBNH01021539.1:0-17395 GCA_013401255.1 Urocolius indicus
CCCCGCCCCCCCTCAATAAATGTAATTAAGTAGTAAGGTAGAGAAAAGAATGTCCAGTTTTAATGCTAATGCCTTAAATCAGACAAAAGAAACAGTTTGGACAATTGCATTTGCTTTGACAATTGTATTTGCTCTTTTGAACAAAGGTGGAAAGTAGGTGGCTTTTAAGAGTTTATGAACTTAGGGTTTTTTTTGCAGGGAGTTTAAACTGATTATACTAACTCCATAGAAAGAGACTTCATTCGATAAGTTTACCTGATTGTTCATATTCTCTTCCCACCAAACCTCAGCTGTAGCTGTATTAAATAAAAGCACAGAAAATGGTATAGTAACCTCACCATCTGCTGTACAGCTTTGGGTTTTGTTCTGGAGTTGGGGTTGAAGTACATTACTTGAAATGATGGGTTAAGTCGCTGAAATTAGATGGGACCCCTGCAGTCTAATCCATAGGAACCAGCCAATTCCTTTCAGTTTTCTGTGTTTGATTAGTTGTACTGTAATTAAAGAAATTACCAATAGTCCTCTGTCTGGAAGTGATTAACCCACCAAGGGCTCATACCTATATTCTGTAAGCATGTGCAAATAATATAGGGCTTCATTTATGTTCCTTAATAAGGAAACAAATGAAAATCATCCACAGCCTTAATACTGTGGCTTGTGCTACAAGCTGTTCTGCCTTGTGCTTCGGTGATGTCTGTTCAATTGTTTCTGATTAGGCAGCATTTTAGTTCTTTAACTAAGATGCTCTTTGTGTGAATGGAACGTGCTGCTGGGTTCAGCCATTACCCAGGGACAGAAAGAAATCAGATAATGATGAGAGGCACCTAAGCAAACAGCATCGGGCATGTTGGCCCTGCACCGCACAGAGATTGGGGTACAATTGCTTCAATCACAGCTTCATTTCTCTCGAGCTCTCCAGAAGCAGAGTTTTTGTTCATAAAGGTACAAAAAGGAGCAAAACCTTAAAAAAAAAGCCTCTGTGAGTTCTGACTTGATGCTGATGGTGACTTTTGCACATGGAGCTGTTGTGTTACACTGAATGGGCAGCAAAATGCTACCTCGTCCTCGTGTGGGTTCTCATTGAGAGGAGATTCACAGCCTGGCCCTTAAAAAGAATTTATGCTCAGTGCAAAATTTTCCCCAAGCAGGGGTCTAAATGCTGGGGATTCAGCGGGGACAGTCCCTGTGAGTTTACTGACACTGGGATTAGGAGGTACAGACACATACCTCTGGCTATGTGCTGCTGCTGGCTGGGGTCAGGCAGAGAGTGCTGAGCTGTGGGCACAGCACCTTCTGCCATGCTGGGCACACTCTGCCTGTTTGCACTGTGCTGCCTGCCAGGTGCCAGAGATCAGCCACCACGTCTGTTTCTCCTTCCCGCTCCCCTTGGACTCTCAACTTGTCTCCAAGTTCTCCCTCACCATGAGCAGTGGGAGGCATGAGAGAGGAAAAGCACAAGTGGGTTTTCCCTGTGGGAGTGGTGCAGCACCTGGTGGGACAATGCCCAGAGTGCAGCTGCAGCCCCTGCCAGCCCTGGCTTTCAGCAGCAGCCTGCTCCCTGCTGGGATAGCACAACAGTAGCAGCCAAGGCATTGTGTTCAAAATCATCTCATTGTCTCCAGAACAAGGCAGAGAAGGACTCCTGGAAAGGGGCAAATGAAGAAAGGCCAATAATAAGGTGGTTTTGTCTCAAGTATGTTCTGGGAATATTCCTGGGTGTGTTTTCATGGGAAAGGAACTTCTGCATAGACCTAGATCTTGAGCTGAGCCCTACCCACAGTGAGGGAGACACAGGTCTCTCCTGTGGCATTCCTGCAGTCTTGTCATTTTACTGTTGCTACCCACAAAAAAGAGGATAAAAGCAAGGTAACCTTTACTAAGGTGCAAATCCATACAACTTGCTTCAAACAAATAGGGTGGTGTGTCACACACCTCTCTGTAACGGGCAGATGACACAAGGCATTCCCTGAGCTGCTGAATTGCTCTGCACTGTTTTGGGTGAAACCACAGGCTCAAACCCACTGTACAAAAGTCCTGCATTCCCAGTTCTGTAGTTGGAACTTTCCCTTCTGATTGCCTGTGAGTTGTAGTGTCCTCACTGACATTTGGCCGTGGTTTCTTAAAAGTAATTGTTCTTGTAATTATTTTGTTCAGACTCAAAGGCATTCCATTGTTCAATCACCTATTGGAAAAGGGGAAAAACCCCCAACACAAACCCCAACAAATGACATGATTAAGAAAGGAAGACTTGAAAGTCACTACCAAATGAGGATTTATAGACGTGTAATAAATCTAACGTGAAACAAACGTGTATTAGATGTGGATTCTGAACCTGGATCAGCGTTGCCATTGACTGTCAACTGGATATTGTAAGAGAGACAACCTGCAGAAGTGAAAGCCTTGAAGAGAAGGCTTGAAATACCTCACTGAGCCAAGGTATTCCATCTGCAGTATTTCATAGCACGGAAAAGGTCTGTGTGGACTAGTTTATTCTGAGAAATAGGAACGTAAATGCTCTATCAGGTTTTGATGTGCTTTTAATATTAAACTGGGTCCTGGTTCACCTGTGCTGGGAACCCAGGCATAAACTCCAAAGCAACTGATGCATCCCCCTGACCTTCATGCACTTCCAATGAAGCTCATAGGTGCCAAGGAAGGAAAGCTAAGGCTTTTGGGAAAAAGGCAGTAAAAATGGGAACTGTTGAAAGACGTACATAGGTTCCTTGCCTCTTGCTGTTGGCCTCATTGCTCTAGTAGATAACAGGAAGAAGAGCAGTGGAGGCAAATGTGGGCTTCTGTACCAGTTCCAGAAAGTTTTCCAGAAATAAGTGGCTTGTAAGTAGCTTTGGGTTACATTTGCTGTGAAAACAGGTGTAAAAATAGTTGCTGAGGTACTTGCAGGAGCTTTTATATTTGATCCCAGATTGATATTATTGTGTATTGTATGTTTTATCTCAGGTATTTTCAATGCACAGACCCTATTCTGTTTCACACACACAAAAAAAAGGAAGGTAAGAAAGTCACCCATCTGTAGACAGCAGCAACATTTTCTCGGGACTTAATACATGACACTGTCCATACTTCCATAGCTGCTGCACAGCCCTTTGCTGCAGTGTGTTTAGTTGCATGCATCAGAGTTTGTTTGTAATATGATGGGCTTTTAATGGGCTTTTGCAGTAAACAGAATGGATGGCTTCGTGTGCTGTAGCATGCAAATCAAAGTTCTGTGTAGTTTCATACAGAAAAAAAACCCTGCTTTACACAGCATTTGTCATTGGCTGTTGATTGTCCTCAGGCTACAGAAATAAGAGATTAGCAAATAAGTAAGTTTGTGTGGGAAGTGTTACAAGATGGCACGTGAAATGGCCTTGGCATTGCAGTCACTGAAAGTCTGGCAGAGTTCAAGAGCTGGTAGGGTCCTGTAAGGCATGCTCTTTATTTGCTGTGCTTCTGAGCAACAGCTGTTGGCTGAGAAGTGAAGAGAGCAGAGATGGTATGGAAATAACGTGAGTTTCAGTGGGCTCTGAAGTCACAGGGGTGTCAGAACTGGAAATGGGATGGTGTGGTTTGTGCCACTGAGCCTCTTCTGTGTGAGCACCCAAAGGCACCAAATAACCCAGAGTACTGGAGAGGGAAAAAGGAAAACAAACATTAAGGGTAGAGGCAAGGTGCCTGTGGGACCTTAGGAGGCCCTCAGAAAAGCTCCAGTTGAGTGCTTTTGACAAAAGCCCTCCAGTTCACAGCAAGATAGTTAAGGCAGAAGACACTTGGGGTTGAACAGCGAGTAGAGTCTAAAGCCTGGAAAGACCTGGCAGCTTGAGACAAAGCTGGAAACTGGGGAAGATCCTCTGCCTGCACATCAGCCTTCTCATCCTCTTGTTTTCTCTTTTTCATCTGTTGTGATTGTCAGTTCTCAGGTGGCAGGAGCTGCCTGTTAACTCAAGTGGCACGGTGCTTAGAACAGCCTGTCTTCATCATGGCTGGTACTTCTAGGAATTACAGCTTTTCCAAACGAATACACATCATGGAGAAATAATAACACTCCTCCTTGCTCAATGTCCTTTCCAGCATCACAAGGACTGAATGGAAAGAGAGAGAATAAAGCTACTTTTCTGCTTCTAAAAATAATTCTTCTGAGTCATGTGGAAAATCATTGTGGAGGTTATTTGTGGGAGTTCAAATGTTCAGTTGTTCTGCTTTAGTTTTTCTAGGAATTGCTGCATGGCTGAGTGTCAGCCTCCACATTCTCAAAGAGCTCATGAAAGGAACTGCTGTGTTTCCTTTGGAAAAACTGGATGGCAGGGCAAGGAGAGAAAAAAAAAAGAGAGATGTGTTAGAATGCCTTAGAGCTTTACTGGGATTTGCAAGTATCACGGAGCTTAGGATGTAGCCATTGGTGGCACAACTCAAACTGAACAGGGAATTCATTTGGGGACAGGCTTTATTGTTCCTAATGTGTTGTGACCCAGCATGAGGAGAGAAGCAGCCCTCAGCAGTGCAAACGTGTCAGTGGAAAACCATGAGGTTTACCTTGAGAAACAATGCAATTCCTCAAAGGTTAGGAGTGTGCAATAAAGAAGGTTGATGAGATGATTGCTTGGATCCTCTTCAAAGTTGAAGAAAGACTATTTGATGTGCTTAGCCAAGGGGGCAGGGCCATGAGTGAGTGTTTGTGTGGGCCCTGGTGACAACAGTAACCTGTAAAATTTGACCAAGAAGAAGAAAACCCCAGATGGCTTTCCTGAAAGGCCCTGGCAGAGTCAGGCTGCAGCAAAAGCAAGACTGCTGACCAGCAATTCCTGCACTCTCAACTCTTCGCCAAAATGGGATTGTCTCTTTTTTTTTTTTTTTCTTTCTAGTCAAAGGCTGAAAATAAGAAAAAATAAAACAAAATAGTGCTGGCCCAGCATGGAGCAAGTCATTCCCTGATCCTAAAGCAGCTGTCAAACCACAGGTCATCTGCACTGCAGCTGGCAGCGTTTCACTGGAATTAAAGGTGTCAGAACTGATTAAACAACAGACTTCCAAGACTTCTGAAGGCTACCTTGCTCTTTGTACCTTGCATGCCATGTATATGGTCATTGAAAGAAACCCCATGCAAAAATCCAGAGAGGAGCTTCCATCCCTTTGCCCTCTAGTCTTTCTTCAGCACAGACTTTCTTTTTTGAGTGAGGGGAAGCAGTTATATCATCTGTGGGAATTTCTGTGTCCTGGTGACAAGAAAGGGAGATGTAGGGAGGGCAGACTTGGGAAGAAAGCAAATGGTAGGAAGCTATATAAGCCATTTTACATTTTCTCCAGCTCCATCCTGTCTATTGTGTCACTGGTTAATGGAAGTAGGGCAAAAAGAAGGGTTCTGGAGCCTGTACGCTGCATGATTTGTAACCTGTATGCATGGCAGAGAAAACTCTGCTGTTCCTCTAAATCTTGTTTATCCCCAACGAGGGAAGAAACCAACTCACCTGTCAATGCTCATCTTGTTTCAAGAACTATCCTTTCATTTCATGTTCTCTTGGCTTGTATGTGAGGATGAGGCAGAAGGGTAGAAGGTTCTTGTACAGAAGTTGGATGCATCATAGCCTGAGATGTTAAAACCTACTTCTTGATACCTGTAAACTTCAGGAGCAGCATTAACATGGTTCTTTCTCTTCTGTTATGCCAGCAGAGTGAAAAGATGCTGATTTGTGAGGTGACTGTCACCTTCTTGAGGGAAACAGAGGCACAGCCAACCATTAACAACCAAAGAAACCTCAACAAACTGCCTTTTGCCTTAGTTACTTGACTTGGCTCTGATCTGTAGTGTGCCTTAGTGCATGTTTAGCAACAAGGTTGGTAGAGCAGAAGAATGTTTGCACTAGGCAACACAACTGTCTCACGTGATATCAAATCCTGATAATCAGCTTAGCACCCCAGGAGGCAGAGGTCTGGGTCAGAGGAAAGATGACTTAGAACTAAATGCTTAAGGGGTTTTGGCATAGTAAAACTGCTGTAGGCAGGAGAGAAATGGGATTTTACCAGAGAAATATGGAAAAATAAAAGAGTTTTACTACTGGCTTTTAATCTTCTTGGCTTCTCAAGTACATATAGGAAATGGAGAATAATTACTGGATAATTTGTAGTGAGAATTGGCTTTGCTCTGCAGTGTTAGATATCTGTGCAGCATTTGCCTCAGTATCTTCAGCCAAAACTTCCCTTCGTGCTGCTGCCGTGGTCCCTGGTGACTGCAGCTCGTGGTTGCAGCCACGGTCCTTGGGAAATGCTGCTCTGTGCATCAGGCCCAGGCCAGTTCGAGGAGCTCTGGAAACTCAGGCAGCCTCTCATACGAGCTCACTGGGGCCTTGGGTTGGATGCTGGCAAGTCTCATTTCCAGGAGCAGTTGCAATGGTGTGGAAACAGTCCCAGGGACTTTGCCGGGATTATCCATCTGCGGAAAGTTCTGTGGAGGGAGGTGGATTCCTCTGTAGAAGGGCTGGCGGCGAGTCTGGGCACTGCTCAGGCCTCATCCTGGCCCCGTGTTTTTGTTGGTCTCGGTGTGTCCTGTGCCTGGCACAATGGGAATTCGCTCCGTGACTGCAGCTTGCACTTTCCATTTTAGTCTAATAAAAAGTAATAATAAAACAAGAGAGCAAGGCTTGAGTGCATAAGTGCTTTCAGATATTGGAACCCTTGGGCTATATCATGTTTGTGTCTTTGAACAACTCTCTGTAGAGATCAGAGTGCAGTTCTGCTTGAGAAGCACAGAGCCGGCGTGTTCTATCTTTTGTCGGGGCCTCTGGCCTCCCAAGTGAGGAAAGTTGCCTTGTAAATGGAAAATCCCATTAGGTACAGTGTTTTTCATTAGTGCTCTGAACATTGTTAGCATTTCTATTCTCTTTATGTTTTAATTCCTTCGATTTCTGTTTGTAGTAGTTCTGTGATCTCATCTATATGTTTCCACAAATATCCCCCTATTTAATTGGAAGCTAAAGGAGAAAAGCTGCCTCCTCAGCTGCCTTGCTTAAAAAAAACCACCTTATCTGCTGTGTGGTCAACGTGTATGTGTGATGCTTCAAGACAGAGAACCCTGCGCTGTGTTTAAGTGTTTGCTAGGAAAAAAATGCAGTCCTTTTAAAATGAGCACCTTCAGTTCTCACATCCTGCTGTTGTCTGAAATCCACAGCCCCATCCTACATTGGTAGGGCAGGAAACGTTAACAGATAAAGTGCAGAGCAGGTCAGGGTGTTTCTAATTCAGATTAATGACCCCATTCAGCCTGTCTCCTTAGCAGGAAATTAGAAAGTGCTGGGAAGGAGAGAATAGTGATTCATAACGCGTGACTCTCGGTAGTGGCAGTTGCACTCATTAAAAGCTAAGATATTGTTTTGATATAAAATAATTGAGTCTGACTTATTTATGGGATATGACTGTCTCAGCTCCCAGAGGTTCCTTGAGGAAGGTCGAGGAAGAAGTGGTGGCTGATGGCTGTCAGCAATCCCTGACCAGATTCAGTGCACAACTGTCTTCTCCTACTGCAGAAATGGTCACAGCCACGTTTTCTCAAAGAACCTTCAGGAAGGTTCTGAGCAGTCAAGGAGAAAGCAATGAGCAACCACCTCAGAAAGCAGCTAATCTTTGGTGCATCATTTGATACTGCAGTTATGTTTCAGCGCAGGGCTTGTAGCTTTGAGGACTGTAGAGGAGTATGTCAGCAGTCAGCATGGCTCCCGGACCTGCTAGGCTAGATTGGATCTGCAGAGGCTGGGTATAAATGAGATCTTATGTTCTGTGCACCCATGTGAGCCAGAGTCCAGGATACAGCTGCACACCCAGCCCTCCCTCACCAGCTGCAGTGTTCCCTTCCCAGGGGGGAGCCAGCCTTCCTCCAAGTCGCTGCCTAATGAGAAGTGAAATGAGAAATGGTCTCAATTCAAGAAGATTTGAGCCCAAGCTGATAGGGAAGTGTGGGATGCATCTTCAGCGAGTAATATTCATGTATGTCACAAGGGTATGGAGTAGGAAGAAACTCTGTGGGGAAGAACACAGGATTTGCAGCTCCTTCATTCTGCCTCTGTTCTCTCCCCTGGATGGAGGGCAGTACAGTTTGCTGCTTTGTTAAGCTGTACAATGTCTGCCCCTGCAGGGAAAGCTTTGCCGTGGGGCTGGAAAGAGAGCAGAGCTTTTCTGTTGGGTACATGAGGTTTTCACTGGTCAGAAGAAATGCTTGAATAGTACTGAGAAGGAGGGACCAAACCCCCTGGTCTCTGAGGGAGTGCTGTAGCTCCCTCATATTAGGGTTTTGCTCCTGCAATTGAGTTCTTTTGCCTGCTGAGGGGCACAGCAAGAATTTTTGGCAGACACTGATTTGAAAGATGGCAATAAAGGAGATATGATTGCAGCAGTGTCTCTGATGGGAGGCAAATCCTTCACCAGCAGGCTGTTTGTGCAGCAGCAATGCTGTTGGCCTGGGTCTAAAGAAAAGAGACTCCAGTAGTGTCATTCTGGGAGAAGCTCAGCAAAGTTTGTGCCTGTTGGTTTGGAAATGTGCAGCAGAAAAAAGCCTTTTGGCTCAGAGGGGACCAGAAGGTGTGAAATGTTAGTGTATAGGAGGCCAGGCTGTGGCAGGTGAGGCTTCACCTGGGTTCAGATGGTCGGATTTTCAGCCCTGGCATCGGTCATCTGCATTCTGCTGAAATCCTAGATTGTCTGGTTTAATTCTGCATTTGGCTTGTAACCTTTAAGAGCTGCAGTTGCTAAAGACTCCAAGGTGGCACAGTGCACCGCTTAGTGTTGTCTTGATTGAAAGGCTGAGGTCAAAGGCCGGCAGAAGGCAGAGGTCCCTGGGAACTAAGCGTATGCACGAGCTGCCTGAGCTCTTCTCCCTCTGTGTCACGAAGACAAATGGCATTTTTTAAAATTCTCCCAATGAGCCAGCGTTCATTTCGTGGCGTCTCTTCCTTCTTTATTGCTTCCTAATGAGCTTCATTCCCATCACCTCTAGCCTGCTGCTTTCCAACCTGCGTTTACACCCGTGCACAGAGCAGAAGCAAATCGAACAGATTAATTAAGTTGGCTCGTCCGATGCAATGAATGGGCTTTGGTGACTTCTGGGTTTCTGCTGCTTGCTTCTTACAGAAGTCTTGTGTAAACCTTTGATGGCCACAGTTGCTGGGCTTTTTCTGGCCCTAGGCTTGGCAAGAGCAGCAGCTTTTCTTCGTGTGGTGCCTCAGCTTTAACTGAGAACATTTCATTCTCAGTTTATATTTGGACGTCTCTGTTCCATCCACGTGTGTATTTTTACTGGTTATTTGTGTATTTATGGTGGTCCTTTTACTTGCCTGTTTGTTTTTTTTTTAGCGATGGAATTTTCATAAAAGTGCTTTTCAGGAGCTATTTGCAGTCACAGCTGTTACTAGGGGAAAGGATCTGGGATACTACACAGAACTGCCTCTCAACCCTGGGCTGCTTGGGGGTGTATTTTCTCTCCTGTTGCTTTTTCTGTCCCCCCCCACACCAGTATCACTTCTTTGCACTGGAGGAAGGCAGCTGTCTTAAACTCTAAACTTCTGTCTGTTTCCAAGAGTTGTGGTTAAGCTGAGGATCTGGCTGTGCAGATGGTTTTGTTGCTCAATATCACTGCTTTGCTCTTGGCCTCGGGTGAGCATCTTGACCTTTGTGCTGCAGGCTGCCTGGGTATAAAACGCATCCAACATCTCCCTGTGCAAACTCGTTATCATCTTCCTTTGGTTTTGAGGTTCTGTAGAAGTGTGAAGGAGGGCAGTGAAAGTGCTAAACTTTCCAAGGTTAAGTGTGGATCTCAGAAAGGACTCTTCCACTTTGGACCATTTAATGTCATCAGCTGTTGTCTGCAGACACCGGCTGGGCATGAAGCAGTGGGTGAATGAAGCTGTTCTCCTGTGTGATGTCATGGCTGTTTCTGTCAGGCTATCCAAGCTCACCCTTGGAGAAGACAAATAATGCCAGGCACACTGCTGCTTGGCATCAGGAATGCTTTCCATTCCTCCTACAGCCTGCCCTTTGCTGCATGTCCTTGCAGGGGTTTCACTTGGTTATACGGAACTGGGACTAACAGCCCCCACCTGACTTTTACAAGATAGCTATTTAGTCCAGAATTTCTAAGTGCTGTTTCCTAACAGAGTCCTACTATTACCAGATGAAAGTGCTGTGGATTCTTTCCAAGGAATATGTGAATAATTTTACATTCCTCTGCTGAAACTGCTTTTACTGAACCTTTCCTCCTTCCTGTCTGCACTCTGTTTTCACTTTGAAGTCATAAATACATACAGCCTTTTGGTATCTAGTTACCTTGATCATTTTCTTCCTTTTTATTCCATAGCTCATTGCTTCATTCTATCTGAAAACCAGTGATCTTCCTGGGAAAGGGAAGGTTATAGAAAACGCTGTTCTGGTATGAAGTAGGACCTGAAACTTCAGTAGTGGTTAATGGAAGTTCTAAAATGTCATCCATTGAAATGTCAGTGGGAATCTGAGTCAGCTTTCAGTGTTGGTACTCTGTTAACTTTACTAGCAATATTGCACAGTGAGAAAGAGAAACTTTAAACTCTTCCTTCTGCACCTCTCCATTGACTGCACATGAGTGTGTCCAAGAGGAACAGCACCAAATGCTTTCCTGTTTCTTCCATCACACGGTCTGTCATGCAGTATTTTATCATTCTGTAAGCACAATGTGTGGAGATGGATGATAAATATGGAAACATGAATTGTTTTACATAGTGCAGTCCAGCTGATGGGTACATTTCAGTCCCTAGACAGGAAATCAGTGGTACAGTCTCAGGAGGAACAAAGGTGATCCAGAATGAAGCCAAAGCCAGCAACTGGGAGTTGACAGTAAGAGAAAGAGGTTCTCAAAGGTTTGTTCATCTACATCTGCTCCTATTCTTGTGGATTTTTTATAAGCTCATGGTGTCTTTACATGCTCCTACTACCCCAGTGACAGAAAGGCCATACATGGCTCTCAATGAGAGACTTCAAATGCCAGAAGTGCTACTGCAGATGTAGGCTGGGTCTGTGTTGCTGTCAGCCTTTGGGACTTAAGCTTGCTCCTTGAAAAGCTGCACGTTGTTGCCATTTCTATTGGTATTTTTTTCCCCTTTAGTTTGAGGTATCAGAAATGCATTATCTGTGCTGACAGGAGTGGCCAACCTCTGGGTGAGGTTTTGGACAGTTTCATTTTTCCTGCATTCAGGTTCACCTGCTCCAATTTTCATAGTTGAAGGACCCACTTCTTGACTGGAATTTCCTGCAGTCAAAGCAGTAAGAACTCAGCTTATTTTAGAGGGCCAAAGTTTGTTGTTAACGATGAGGATCTGCATGCCTCTGGTCCCCGCTTCCCAGATGGAGGCCTCAGTTGGACAGATTCTAATCTGCAGAACCAGAACATAAAATACATGCTCAAATGTGTGTACACAAACATAATGTAACAGGAACAGAGGGGAAACAACTTGGATAGAGCCACATCACAGGAGGAATGGGTCTGAGAATTATACTAGGTCAGTGTCTTAACGGCTGAGTGATTCAGTCTCATTGCGATGCCATTTCTTCCCGATGCTTTCTAGTCTCGAGACAAGGGTACTAGAGCATAGGGAGAGGCATAAATTCGACAAAACCTTCTAGGTTTTGTTGCCACATACCTGTCATATCCTAGGAGAAGCAGTTCCTTTGCTTGTGCCTTGGAATGCCTTGGGAAGGGGCTCTCTAGGTCATGCTACAGTTTCATAGGGAATAAGCCAAGTCTTCTAGTGTGAAAGATCTCTTTAGATAGGAAGAAGCCAAATAAAGAGAGAAACAAAACAAGATGTGCAAAGGAACACAAACAGCATATCATATCTGTCAGTTTTCTGCAGCAAAAGAATCACTGACAACTATATGCTGTACATGTTTGACGTTCATTCACTTTATGGGAGCTGGCACTGCAGAGAGTAAGTATTTATAGAGTTGTATTCACACAACTTCTGCTTCACACAGACTACTGATTTAGATGTCTAATTTAGGAGCACAGGCACTCTCTGTAGTCAGTGGAGCCTAAATTAACATCTCTGAATTACCGCCTGAAAGGACTCACCTTTCCCCACTGAGTTCAGAGCGAGCCCGAGGCTCCTGATTTAGGCACAGAAGTGGTGTGCCCAGTGTATCAGCCATGAGCCAAAAATACCCCAAGTGCTGGCCCTGGCCCTGCTTTCTCCCCACAGGCAGGGACCTCTTTGGAGATTACTAGTCAGAACTGAGTGTGTCTGGCTATTCCCTGGCTGGATATAGCCAGATATATGCACCTCAGTGACTTGAGGGCAAAGAGACACTTGGATTCAACTGTGCCTTAAATACCTTTTAGTGTGAGGGAAGTACCTATGGAAGGGGACAGCTGAGCACGTGTGACTCAGGTAGCAGCAGAAGCTGCCTGCAAGGTAAACGTGCATGTACCAGCTATCAGGGATGTTACCTTAGGATGAACAGAGCTAAAAAAAGACAGCAAAAGAAAGAAAACCCCACCCCAAAACGACCCCCACGTGTCTGCAGAAGTGGAGATTAATAAAGTGAGGACCAGAAGGGGCCAGTGAGCCCCTGGCTTTTCTACATCTGCCTCTGCTGAGGGTTCTTCCCATGACCCTGCACAAACTGCAGCTCCTTTGCTCATTCTCCACCTCTTTGCAGTGAGAGTGATTTTATTCACAGGAGGTGATGTCACGAGACTGTTGTGAAGGGGATGTGACTCAATGTTTGTGTAATGCTTTGAAGATGAAGAGTGCTAAGTATTGTTATTCGAGATGGCAACAAAATAAAACAAAATATGTTTGGTGCAGCTGTTCAAGCCAAATCCATGTTCAGTTAATCTTCCAAGCGGGGATTCGAAATCAAAGTAAGAAGCGTTGCCAACTGGAACTTTACAGCTCGATGGGAGAGTTAGAAAGAGAATTAATTGGGTTTTAAATAGTTGTAAGTGTATTGTGATGGAGCGTGATCTGGAGCTCACATCCACTCCTGGTCTCCAGTCAGTTTGGAAACCGTGAGCTGAGGTTTGCTCAGGGGAATCTTTCTGTCGGAAAAGGAAAGCGCTTGGGCCGTGGTGCATGGCATGGTGTGTGAGCTGTCAGAAACGGCCTCTCAGCTCTCTGAAAACATGTGCTTTTTCCACTTTGTGCTGCCTTTTTTCTTTCTTTTGTTCAGTAATGCAAAACAGCAAAAGATGTGGAAAGCAACAGAACTGCCAAACCGCCACCGCAGGGCACCTTGGAGGGAGCTGCTGTCCACTCCCAGCAACTCAGCCTCTGCTCCTGCCCCAAAGGGCTGCTCTGGCTCGGGAGGGTGAGTGTTCTCCCAGCAGCAGGTGAGCACTGCCTGGGAGACCCTCAGGGTGCTGCACTGCCACTTTTCACTCTGTGTGGGCCCCCTCGGCGTCTGCTTCTGGTTTGCTCACGTGCACGAGCATTACAAGAGGATCTTGCCTTTGGATCAGAGTTGTTAGTAAGCAGTGTTTACTCACAGTGTAATATAGAAGAATTTGCTCCCTGGCCTTTGTACTCTTTGTGATGATGGCCTTTAGCCTCTCTTGCCTCAATTTTGGGAACACAGAGATTACTGTACCGAGCCAGACTAAAGTGTTCGGCATTCCAGCAGCAGTGGTCAGCAGAGCTGACCTAAAACCCCGTTAAGGACAGCTGTACTTCAACACTGTTTCCACCTCACAGTCGATGCTTTAACATATGATAGCAAAAATCTGCTTAATGTACATTCTCTAGGAAAATGGGCATAGCAGCCCCCTTGCTTCCCAGGAGCGTGGCTAAGGCTGGATTGTTTGCAAAGCCCTTTCGAGTTCCGTACTGAAATTAGCCAAGTTCAACTACTTTTACCCACCAAGGACTCAGCTCTTTTAAGGAAGGCTCTATGTACATTGGATTTAGATTTTTCACCTGATGTTCAAAGGGACTTGAACATGTCTCTCAGCCACTTGTGTTTGGTGGGATTTGTCAATAGGAAATGCCTGTATAAGAGGGTTATTCATTGCATTCTCACTTTCACTGAAGGCCCTGTTTTCCAGCTAAGCCATACTGTTTGAGTTGTGCTCTTCTGTGCAGAGGTGTGCCTTCAGATCCCAGTTTTTTGTTTTCTTAATGCTTTTGAAGTCACTTGTTCCTAAAATACGACTCTTGGTAAACACATCAGCTCTTGAGTTTAGCTTAAATTTACACTTGAATATTAATGTTCCAAAATAGTTTTATGAACAAAACCAAGAAATGATGGCCCTGGGAGCCTTTCTTTTCAATATCTATTCGTTAACACTAAGCTACAGACACAAGTAACAAACAGCCTTATGAACAGCTTTATATTGCACTCTCTTGCAAATCATTGGAACAACATCCCATAACGGGTTGCAAATGGCATAACGTTACGTGCCACAGTTGCAGCATCCACAAGGAACGAGCTCACTGCAAAGACAGAATGCTGATAAAAGTGGGCATAGAAAAAAGAAAATCACCTTAAATCTAAACTCTCTCCATATCACAAATACTAGAACAAAGGAAAAAAAAAAAGACAAGTGTATTTCTGTTCTGGGAAGCAACGTGAGCCAGCACCATTCTGCTTGCTGAAATGGTTATTTTCTGTCATATTCCAAGTAAAATCTTTATTTCCTTTAAAGCTGCGTTTGCTGCCACGAAAAGGCTTGTTTGCATAAATCATTTTTGCTCACCTTTGGAAAGCTGATTCTCTCCGAGAATCAATTAGTTAGCTGTTACAGGAAAGTGCATATCATATATTCCAAACACTTAGTGGACAGAGCAGTGTTGAAACACCTGTGGCAAACATTTATGGCTTGAGGTCTGGCAGTATTGCAGGTGCAGCACAGGGCTGCCGTTTCCCCCCTCCCATTTCGTATGTCATCAGTCAGACGCTTCTATTTCATTCTGAAGTGTAAATGGAGCATTGCAATTTACAGCGGTGTCCTGGAACTCTTAGGCACAGCAAACATTGGACTGGCTTTACAGTTCCTGTTCCCTGAGCGCCCCAGGTGTGCCTGACACTGAGCATGGTGCATGTCCCAAAGGGCTAATCCTGCACACCATCCACGCTTCCTGCAGCAGGATCCAGCCTGGACCGAGTGCTGTGAGGAGAGACCTTTCAGAGGTGGGGTGGAAGGTGAAACAAAGTCTGTGCTCCTGCTGGGCTGGGTTCTAGTATATTCTGCCCTTTGTTCTTCTGCTTGATCGTGCTGAGATGTATGTGTGTGTATATACATGTATCCTCTCCCAACCACATCCCAGCACTCCCGTGGCTTTGTGATAGCCATTCAAGTCCTTGACCAGAATCCCTTGTGCCTCTGGGCAGGCTGGAGAAGGGGGTTCAAGGGGAGATCACTGTTGGTGTTGGTGCTTTAACTGCTGGGCAGAAGGCAGGGCACCTGCAATGCTGGGGACAGCGTTAAGCCAGCAGGTTCTGTACTACAGGAATGGTTCTTCCTTCTGTATCTTGATGTAGATGGAGAGGCTCTGTAGGCAGGGCAGAATCCCAAGTGGCATCATCTAGGATTTCCTGGTTTTCCTCAAGCTCCAGAAAATAATCTCCTGTAGTATGAGCATAGCAACCAGCTGCAAATACAGGAAACAGGGCAAAAGATGGTCAATGCTTGTATGATACTTCACAAAGTCTTGATCACAACAATGTCACTAAAAGATATGTAACTTTAACGATGATTATCTTTGCATCTTTGCCTTTTCAAGTGCTTTCTGAAATACATCCAGAAACATGGTTCCACATGCTGCAGCTTCTTATGCTCAATTAATAGAAATATTGTGTCCTCTCCCCCCCAAAAAAAGCTCCAACAAAAGCCCTGTCTGAAAAGTTTTTCCAGGAAATAAGGTACTATTGACTGAGGGACACGTGTGCTTCCTCTGTGTTGGTAGTGTTTTGGATGTCAGCTGTTTGGTGATGGCACATTGTAATTAACGCTGGGGCACATTGACGTGTGCAGTTGTATTTGAGCTTGTTCTTCATTGTAAGCCTAATGAACTTATTCAGCCCCACGAGCATGAAGGAGCCCGTCAGGTACCTTTGCCAGCAGTCATTGGCAGAGATCCCTGTGCAGATAGTGTGAGGAAGCATCATTCAATAGAGCGAATTGTCCAGTTCCATGGAAAGCTAGCTACTGTCCTATGTAAAATACTTGAAGGGACACATTTTCTTCCTGCCTTCATGTAAGGAAGGTGATGCATCAGGGGAGAAGGGTGTTTCCCAAACACCTTTCTAGGCACAAAGACTTTTGGAGAGCCTGAGATGGCTATAGTATACCAATTCTGGCTTGCTTGCTGCTTGTTTTATCATCTGCTTTCAGGCTGATGAGCTGTCGCCAGATGGACTGTGGCCCTTTCAGGAAACAGCCCTAAGTTTTTGTTCAGCGTGGCTGGAGAGCAGTAATCGAGAGTTACTGCCCAGTAATCTCAATAGGGCACTTCAGTAAAAGCAAACTGCTCTGTTTGATTTGGGTGTTTATTTCGATTCGATAGTGTTTGAGCAGACTTTCCTGATGTGTGTGTGAGAGAGGAGGACAGCAAGAGGGGAAATCTGAGTGGAGGATTTTTCAGTGATGGCCCTGATGATTAAAGTATCAGTCAGATATGATAGTTTGTGCCTTTCACTGCCTCAGCCGTGGCTGTCACTTGAGGCAATTCACTTTCCGGCCCCATGTTCACAAGGATTTCTGTCTAAAAAAAAAGTCTAATAACATTGGCTTGTGGTGCTGCTGGGGGAAAATGATGTCATGGAGCTGAAGCAAGCAGTCAAAACAGAGGTCCTGTTCAGATTTACAGGTGCTTGCTTCAGTTCTCTACCTGTAAGCAAGCGATACCTGCGGTTCCTTCCTTGGTCAAACAATACTGTAAGTCTCCATTTGCAGATGTAAGAGTCACTTCTGTGATTCTCAAACTGCAGGCTGCACATAACCTCAGCCTCCTCAGATGTATAAAATGCTGTTAGCCATCCCTTGCACAGTGATATGGTGAAACAGGGCCTAGGAAAAGGAAACCTTGTAAAATAGCAGCTGGTTCTTGGCAAGCAGGACGGGTGCTGATGGCAGCAACTGTTGAGACGCTGGTTTCACAGGTGGCCTTTCACACCGGCCTTTCTCCAGAGCAGGACCAGGACTTGTGGGCACCAGTGAGAATGGCTTTCAGAGAAGCCTCTGAGAGGAGAGTCTCTCTGCTTCTGGAAAGAGGCCAGCGATGGGCCACGAAGATGATCAGGGGACGGGAACACCTTCTCTATGAGGAAAGGCTGCAGAAACTGGGGCTGTTCAGCTTAGAAAAGAGAAGGCTGAGGGGAAGCTCATTAACACAAGTATTTAAAAGGTGTTTGTCAAAAGGATGGCACAGCACTTGTTGCTGTTGTCTCC
>WBNH01021598.1:0-18924 GCA_013401255.1 Urocolius indicus
CATCCCCAGCCCCATCCCCAGCCGGCACTGCCCGGTGGCTCCTGGCGCGCCCGTCCCTGCGTGTGTCGGGTGGCTGCTCTTGGAGGGCGGCGGGGAGCTGGCGAGCACCGGGCTGCCCTCGCAGCCGTTTGACCCCGGAGGATATCGCCGCTGGGCTGCCAGCCCCGAAACGGGTTACCCCGCGCGGCCCAGGCGCTCTGGGTTCTCTGTGTGCACCTGGTGTCTTTTGGGGTGCACTGATAGCTAACACGCAGTTATGCCTGCGTGCAAATCATTGATAAAACTTAACCAGTCTAACTGCTTGATATTAAGGGCAATGGATCGTCTCTCTGATCTCAACCACTCCTATTTACTAGGATTTATCTAGTCTGTAAGAGTGCAGGGAACTAAAGCAAAAGACAAAACCAATGTGTTTCTGAAAGAGCAAACGAGCTGCAATTAAGTTATTTTGGGGGATAGTCTGTACCTTTCATCTTTGGGATTGTAGTTTCTTGAAGGCCAAAAATCTTTGCGAGTCTTAGGATCACAGGATGGTTTGGGTTGGAAAGGATTTTGAAAGTCTCGTTCCAATCACCTCCCCCCTACCCCACCATAGGCAGGGACACCTTCCACTAGACTAAGTTGCTCCAAGCCCCATCCAACCTGTCCTTGTACAGGGATGGGGCAGCCACAACCTGTACCAGTGCCACCCTGACAGGGAAGCGCTTCTTCCTAATATCTCAATTTACCCTTGTTCAGTTTGAAGCCATTACTCCTTATCCTGTCACTACAGACCCTTGTAAAAGTCCCTCTCCAGATTGCTTTCCCTCCCCAGGTCCATTTAGGCACTGGAAGGCTGCTTTAAGGTCTGGCTGGAGACTTCTGACTGAACAACCTCAGCTCTCTCAGCCCCTCCTCACAGAAGGTTCCTATGGAACAGAAGGTACAATGCCTGTTGGTGAGTAGGTATCTGAAGAAAGGATAGGCGCTTCACAAGAAAACAGGGTTTATGTCCTTTGTCACTGATGGCTGTGGTGGATATTGTTCTGTGCTCTCCTCTTCTCCCCTCTCTTTTCCACTCAGCACAGCAGAGATTCCCACTTCCTACCATACCACACTGCAGGGATTGGTGCAATCCTACTACTTGGATGGATTCGATGGGCATGCAGAACTGGAGTACCATACAGAAATCCTGTCTTTTTGGCATTGATCTTGTTCCAAGCTCTCCGAGATGCATGGTGGCTCCGCCCCGCCTCATGCAGATCAAGGTGTTCCTTTTTACCTTGTGTTTTCAAGGATGTAAGCCTGTTTTAAAGAGATACAGGGATTGCAGTAGCCATAACCCTGCAGGACCATCCCTTGTGTATCACTGCAGCAGTGCTGTCATCTTTGTACTTGCTCCCTCTGGAATTGTGCCATGGTCCAAAATTTGGGCTATTTACCGAGCAAGAGGATTAAAAGAACTGAAGATGACAGGTACCTTTCCATGACATAAATGGATTTGGAAACACAAGTCTATAGTAGATAGGCTTTCCATTTCCATATTGTTACAGTTCTCAGCCAGTGCTATTTAAGCCCTGTGCTTTTCAGCACTGGAACATCTGTTTTCAGAACATACATTCATACCTTGCAACATGCCCAGAGTGATAAACGTTGGCATTTTCTTATTTGTGAGAGTTGCTGGGTTTGCCCCATCCATGACATCCAGCTTCTCTTGATTAGGTCTTTCACACTTTTTCTTATCTTGCTTACCTTTTGGATGCTTATCTATCTTGTTTCTGTGAACTTGTTCACTCTGTACTCTTTTAGACGCTCACTGCTGCAGGGCTTTTGCTCCCCTCCCTTCAGCTGCCTTATTTACTGCCTCCAGTTATGACAGAGTTGTCCCACACTGGGACATCCTCCACGCTTGCTCAGCTTGCATCGCACCAGGAACACACAACTCATCTTTCCTGAGCATGGATGTTTTTTAAACTTGCAGAAAAATCCATGAGTTTCTTTTCTTTCCCTGGTTCTGTGGAAAAGAATTGGCTAATCTTACTAATAATCAGGATCACACCAGTGCTTCCTTCTGTCTGAACTGGGATATTGGAAATGCAGGCAAATACAGAGCTTTCAGGGAACTTTGTCTTTTCTCCATGCTCTAGGACTTGGCAGTATTGCTGAGTGGTCTTTGGGAACTGCTACTCACCCATGGAGCATGTGCTCAGGCAGAGAGGAGAGGATCTGGATAGCAGTTTGGCAAGTGTCATTGCGTTTCTCCTGCCCAGGTGGTTTAAACACTTCCCCGAGCACTCTGGTGAGAGGGAGAGGAGGCCTTTGGCTGCCACTGCCCAAGCAGGGCATCATGTGTTACATGAGCTCCTACCATTTCTATCTTCAGGGCTGAGCAGCTGCACAGAGGTACTAAGCAGCCTTTTGCTGAAATTCTGGTGAGCCAAGGGTGATGTTCAGGTTGTGGACAGCGTTCATAGCTGTGACAGCTGTGCCTGTGCATTCCCTGGTCCTGCGTCAGCTTCTTCACATCTATGGTGTTTGCAAGCTGTGATGAGAACTACAAAGGCAGCCAGAGAACTTTGGGCCAGGTGGTGTCCATACACCAGGCACCTACACACTGCCTGTATTCGAGGCTTGATTTGTATCTCGCTTCACCAGATAATCCCTTCAGACCCAACATAGCCTTTGTATCAGTTTAGATGACAAATTACATTAGTTTTATTGTAAATGATTTGAAACCAGACATAGTCAATGAATGCAACACATCAGGTAGGGCCTAGGCTCTGAAAGAGAAAACGCTTAAAGGGAGAACTGCAAGCACTGATGAAGTAGAAGTATGTGGTGAGACGTGAGGGAGGCTGCAACAACGGAACAACTTTCTCTTGCTGCCTCTCTCTGCTTCGCTGAGATGCAAGGAGACCATGAGGAATTTCAAAGTAAACGTCACTTGAGAGTGAAGTATTTTTATAATTCAGTCACTGCAAAGCCACAAACACACTGCCACTCTGATTCCAAACGCTGCACAGCTCCGACTCATATGTTCCATGCCTGCAACAGCAATTACCAGGATAATCACCAGCTCTATCCTCTGGCAAACAGGGACCTTCCCAAGCAGTTTTATGAAGTGTCTGGTGTTTGCGCTGAGCATGCTTCCACACGTACAGCACTTTGCTACCCAGAGGTTACAACGTACGTCCAGTTCCATCTTATGCTTGTTCCTACTTCCTCCGGCCTTTTCCAATACTCAAGATATGCTGGTAAGAAGAGAACTAATGACTTAGTTCTCAGGGGCTACTGACATCATGAGCTAGTGTCCCACAGCTCCTGTTACGCAACAGCCAGGGACATGCTCTACAGATGCTTTTCCCTAAAGGAATGTTTGATGTATGAGCACCTGTCCTCGTTCCCTTCAGTGGGATCAGGTCTGGCTTAGCCATCAAAAACCACATGGGTACAAAGAAAGCAACTTTCAAAACCACATTTCAATTAAGACCTGAAGTTACGAGGCAAAAGAAGAGTCTGCACAACATTCTTTTTGCATAAATGTGAGTATAGGGGTAGCATTAAATTATTCAGAATTGACATTTTCCTCTGGAAATTATCCTTAATAAGGGTTCAGTATGGGAGCACAAGGCGTGAGTTCATAAAATATTTGAATTAAACTGGTTATTTCTAAAACTGGCTGGAGAGCTCACTGTGAGCAGCTGAAGAACCTGGTGCGTGACAGGAGCTAGCACATGTCGTTTCACTTCTCGCTGGACCAAAGCTGGACTCCAACTTACCCCGTGCTCTCTCGAAAGATGGCAAGAAGTGTTCCCAAAGCAGCACGTAGTCCTGGACCTGCTTCAGTCTGATGCCTCTTGCCTGCCGTGAGGGAAAGAGCTCAAGCCTCAGAAAGCGAGGCTGGTTCTTTCCCAGGAGAATAATATTCCTTGGTAAAAGAAGATTAGTGTTCCTTGGATACGCAACAATTGCAGTTCAGCTCCCAGTAAATGACAAATACCATCTGGGGGAGCCTCGTGATCTCTTAACCAAAAGGATTCCAGAAATAAAATAGGGAAATGTGTTCATCGGTCAAGTGATCAACCAGGAAAGGGTGATTTTTCCTCAGTTCAGTTAATTTCTAGGTAATGAAAAACATTGATGGCTGATGTCTGAGAAACATTTTTTAACATGTAAACAGCTCAAAATAGTCACAGTAGGTAAACCCCAACTTAATCTGTTCCCTTCCAAGACCAAAAAGCCCTTTAGAATAACTCTCTTCCACAGCCACCTCTTGTTGGGTGAGGGAGTGAATGCCCAGGGAAGCACAGGAGTCAATCACGTGCTTCACAGTCCAGCTAGTTAAAACAGAACCCACTTCTGCAGAACCACAGCCTCAAGGTCATCCCTGCTACTTCCCAGGTTTCAGCGGAGGCAGTGGGGAAGCTTCCTGCTACCTCCCTTTGCAGGCCGGTCCTGGTGCTGGGGCAGAGAGCAGCTGGGGCCAATGCTGTGGTCACACATCTATAGGTACTGCTTGCTGCCTGTCCTGTGGGGGAAAATGGGCAAGAACTGGACTTGAATGACATTTTTCCACAGCTGAGGCCTCTCAAAAGCCACGTAGAGTTCTAGATCAAAGCTTTAGCTGCTCTGTCACTTTAACATGGTACATGCAGCAGTGCTGCAGAGTCACTCCTCCTTTCTGCATCCTCACATACTTTATTCTTGTCCCTCCCCGATCCAGCAATAAGCACTTTACTAGCTCTGGAGTAAGCTGATCTGTATTAACAGTGACATGGTTTCTTCAGTTTTGTTTACCGCATCAGCACTGGTTCTCCTTTCAGTAGAAGCAGATGCCTTTTGGCCAGTACTGCTGTTGTTCATGCTTACAGAGTTACACTGCAGCCCTCCTCATCACAAAGTTCAGAACTGAATTCCAGACAGTAAGGGTGGAAAGTCTCTAAGTCCAGTTTGGTATCACTCCATAATCATTCCATAATTTTGCCAGGCTCACGTTCACGTGTGAACAGCATTTGCAGTAATGTTCATATAGGAAGTCTGTACGTGGTTGTTCAAAAACTGCAAACTCATCCTGGCCTTCTGCATACTAATTCCTGCAGGCAGGCCCAAAGCTGTCTGCATGGACCAGGGCCAAAAGACTTTCTGCTGAAAAAAATGAAGTCTTCAAAAATGTACCTATCAGTGGGGTTCCACCTATACCTTCAAAAATACATCAGTAGAGGCCAAACCAGCTATTTCAATTCAGTGCCTGCAGGAATTGCAGGGCACAGTTGATATATTACCCAGTCAGAAAAGGGAGAAGACTTGCCACTGTTTTCCACAGAGTAAGCAAGTGAGCTAAAGTCTAAGAGAACAGGACATCCCCTGTACTACAGGGATGTTTCTATACATGAAAGACACCAGTAAGAAGAAAATTTTCAAGCATTTAGTTAAAAATTCAAATTGTTACAGAAAGAGGAAAAGTTCTGAGAAAGAGGTTTTCATTACTATTAAACCCCTCACATTTTATAAGCAAACTGAAAATTGTTGACCTTTTACTTCCAAGTCTATAAATGGAAAAACAACGGATCAACTTACTGCGCTGTTGCAGAACAGTATTCAAGCTGGAAGCACATCGAGTCCTGCCTGCATTACTCCACCTTTAAAGCTGAAGGAAAATGAAAACGCTGCTGTACCTATAGTTGACACTAATCAAAATGCACGTACATCTATACATGCAAAAGAACTTGGCAAGAACCGCTAAAACCAAAGTGGTGTTGTAGGGTTTAATTTCTTCCATCTACAAGAATCTACAATTAGAAAAGTATCATCTTCAAACTTTACAGTACATTTACATCAGCAAATGCCCCACAGCTTTTCCTCACTCCTCCACTTCTGTACAAATCATATACAATAAAAAGTTTCCGTTTTCTTGTACAAACATCGCTTTACACTTTAATACAGATGAAAAGATTGTTCTCTGGCACCTCAGCGCCTCCATGGTGCCTGTTGTTTTACAGTACGGAGCACTTCTGATCTGTGCTTCTGAAGTCTTCAGCTCAAATAATACAGACTGATCAACAGGCCACTGCTGCTGCGACTCCAAAGCTTTAAATAATGAGAAAATCTCCCACTTGTTTGTATAACAATCAACAGTTTATTAATGGATATGGTGAAATTTTAGCTATCCACCAAAGATGTGTAAAAAATTGTCATGAAAGTAAAAATAAATAAAGCTGTTTTTAAAATCAGTCTTGTTTTACATCTCCGTTCAGAATGCAACATTTAACACAAAACTGTCATTGAAGTTTTAAAGAAGTCTACTGATATTCAAATTACAGCTTTTATGACAAATCTAATGAGAACTGAAACTGATTTGGTTTTAGGTTTAAAGACTTTCACATTCAAATACAGTGTCTCGTTTAGCACAACACCTCCTTCGACAGTGATGGGCAACAGTGATGACATATTGCTGTATTTTGACATAAGGCACTATGATATGAATATGCCATACACTTGCCTTATGTCACATATATCCGTTGCTGACCAGTGACTTCTGTCAGATACAAAATGAAAAGGTTTCAGAATACAGTGCATTTTAATGAAGGACATCATGTGAAGTCTTCCAGCAATGTTCTGAAGACGTTTGGAAATACAAGCCTACATTGGAACATAAGCTTTTGTCATGCTGCTTTTTTTTTTTTTGCGACATCACTGCGGGGAAGAGACTCATCATCCATCACTAAGTCCCCACACACATTCTCAACCATCCTGCTCTGTTCTACTGCAGTCACTCTTCTTGAGACATACTTGACCCAGAAACTTTGTTCAAGTTCTCCTACAAAGGCGTGTACATTCACAGCAGTCATTCACTTTCATTCTCTTTCTGTTTGGCACCTGTTAAGAGAAGAGGAAAGCACACGTGATCTCCTTACGCACGGCACGCTTGGCTTCCGGAAAGACATGGCTTGAGCCGGAATGCTGGACCCTTGACTGACCACCTTATCAGGGGCTCAGTGCTAGCCACCCTTCAGAAGGGACACACCACAGGACACAGCGAGGCACGCCTTGACGCCACCGTTGCTCCTAACTTCGTTGGCAAGGTACTCTAAGGAACTCGTCCGGGCAGTTAGGGAAAGTGGCTTGGAAGATTCTCCCCAGCACAAAAACTGACTTAAAAAAAAAAAAAATCCAATCAAAAACACCGCAAACCCACACCCCAAACTTGTCCATCAGCTCAGAGGCCAAGCTTAATCATCCTAATAGCCTCAAAATATGAAGTCCTGCTGGAGAACAGACTATACAATTCAGTTTAACTACACGGCATTGATGTACCCATTTTTCCTGGCATGGTGGCAGATGCTGCTTACAGCAGGGATCTGGGAGACCTGTTCAGCAGGACTGTACAGCAACCAGACTCTTCTCCAAGTACTCAGACCAGCCTCATGCTGGGCAACCGCTGAACCCTATGGTGAGTTTGGCTTCAACACCCAACTCTGGAGAACGAGAATCTCTTGCCAGCAACCTGGAGTTATTACTTATAGTGTATAATGAAAAAACACTGAAAGACTCAATAAGTACATCCAGTTTTAACATCACAGCTAATATTCTCCTCACCTAACATAGGCTGGTTTTAATTCCTTCCTGTCAATAAATTTTCCTTTCTAGTCTGTGAAGAAAAATGGACAGTCTTAGGGCATAACATCTACTTTTAAGAGGTGAATCACACTCTGTACTCTACAAAGAGACCTACACCACAGATACAGTCACTTCAGGAGACAAATCCCAATCTAAAATCAGGTAGTTGCCTGTGTAACTATAATCTAATGCCTAAGGGCTCCTAAAAACCACCTTCCCTCAACCTCAGCTCTTCCAGTGGCATAATCCTGCTCTAACCCCTGTACTCAGTACTGCATTCTTCTGTGAGCCAGTTTAAGGTGCCAAACTGACAAAATCCCACAGCTTCCTTGCTGGCTCAGTTTCCTGTTAAGATCCATAAGTTAAAGCAGCTGCCAGAGGGATCTCACGAGTGGGGATACTGCCACATGCTGAACACCAGAACCACATGGACCAGAGTACAGGAGCAGGAACTGCCCTTTTTAATTAGAGAGCTCTGTTTATCAGCTCACAGAGCTGCAACTTGAGTGTCTATGTAATTCCAGTATAACAAACCTCTTGGTCAGTCTCCAGATGAATCTTTTTTGCCTCAACTTTGCTCCATCAACAGTAAGTTCTACTGTCCTTGGATCTTTCTGTTCTCCAGTCACAAGGGGAACTACCTCCTCTGCCTGTCTGTACATCTCCCTCTTAAGAGGAACACGTGTCCCTCAGGATATCCATGTATTTGACTCAGGCCTTTGGGCTGATTTTATCTCTTCAGCCGTATCTCTCACAGAAAGCTGAGTTACTTGCTCTTCCAGGTCATTACAAGGAACCAGAGGCATTGACACCCAGTACCTCCAGCAGTATCACAGATTACTTCATTTTAGAGGAGAAATCTTGCTATTTGAAAAAAAACTACATTAACTTTTTAAAAAATCCACAGAGGAGAAAGAGCTTTACAGTATCATGTTCTCTATCAGTGTCAGTAAGAGATCCCAGCTAAGGTCCCATATAGACCTTCTCTTTTTGAAGGATGTCTCCATCTCCATTTGCTTCAATTTGACTTTTTTTTTTTGAGGTAAAATTGTAATCCAAGACACTTTTTTTGTTCCTCACAAAGCCAAATGAGGACTTGGCTTTAGTTCTTGTGACACTGAACTCATCTACGTGGTCAAAATGAAGCTAAAATTAAGAACATAAAACAGCTTAGTAGCTTGGGTAGAACTTAAACTCCCACACCACCATCCCACCTCCTCCCCCTTAAACTAACTCCCTTCAACCAATGGACAGAAAAGCAGAGAAATAAACCCATTGTTGGATACTCTTGTTAAAAATGAACCTGATCATGTTTAGTAATACACTAGAGATTTCTACTGCAATCATTCTGGTGGCCTGGGGTGCCATCCCTGACAGTTGTGCCAACCATACTCCACGGTGTGGATGGACAACTGCGGGGCTCTGGGGAGGTGGCTTTGCAGAGATAGAGGAAGGCAGAGCACAGCTACACCCACACGAGAAGCACCTGGCCAGAGGGCAGAAATTCAGGAAGGTGGGGAGGGTGCCCTGTTGTAGATGTTGTCTATGCAGCATTCAACTTCATCCTGTTTTTCCTGTTAACATATTAATCAAGGCCTTTTTTTTTCCTGTAAAGAAGATATATGAACAACAATGACAGTCGTAAAGCTTCTGCATGTGCTTCTCAGTGAGCATCAGTCTGACGGTGAATACTGTCAGATTTTTCCTGAAGAGACATGGATAGTGTATTTGGTGACTATGACCAAACAGTTCCATAAAGTTGAAAATCAGAAGTTTGTCACTGCCAAATAAACCCAGCAAAGTACACACACTACCAAATGACTTATGGCAAAGGTCAGAGGGCAACATCCGTACCTGCGGGTGTGAGTACCAAAGCCTGTAGAATGTCAGAAAGGGAGATGATACCCACAATGCTATCTGCTTCATTCACTACCACCAAACGATGAACCTGCCATCAGGGAAAAGAGGGAGAGATATTTGCCTGATTTGAAGTAATTGCTAAAGCAAAGAAAACAAAAAAAAAAACCCTTAATGTGGAATGAAGACAAGCAAGAAAAAAAAGAATGATCAAAATGTTAGCCATGTCAGTCTCACACGGCAACACAGACATGTTGCCCTACATAAATGAAAACTAGTGCACGTTTAAAAAGCACACTGCTATCTGTAGTGGCAATAAAATCAGGTTTGATGTGACAGGTAAGCCAAAATCTAGTCTTCAAAATACTTCTGATCTCAAAAGCTGGCATTCACATCAAACACTTTTTCCCCAACTTACAGGCTCTGTCCAACTCAGCCTGCAATGTCACAAACTCAGTCCTAAACTAGAGCTTCTTTCTGAAAAAATACATTCTCAACAGAGAGATAATTTGCTGTATCTTGAGAAATCCAAGTTGGGTTTAATTCTTCTTATAGGGCTACACAATTGAAATGGAGTGCCAGATTGGCTTTAAAACAGTTTGTTTTAAACACTGTTTAAAGCAGAAAAGATTCAACTTAGCTGTGCAAACTCACTGTGGCATTAATGAACATGAGGACACAACTTGGAAGAAAGCTTTATCAACAGTAAGACAGTATTTTCAAATAATGATCTTATCCTTACAGACATATTCTGTGAAACATTTTATGCTACAAAACTTCTGTCCTAACTGGAGGGAAAGTAACTGGATACTCCTGTATCCTGAGGCTCATCACCCAGAGCAGGCCACAGAAGTGACAGACCAGGCTAGTGCCCTAATGTCAGTCCTGGCACCAGAAGCTGTATGTCACAGCTGAACCACTTCATAAGTAAACAATTCTAAAAAGAGTGTTTGTTAAAAGTTGAGAAGCCTACTATATGCTTACTTTTTACCCATGTGAATTCACTCCCTTCACTGCTTGAAGTTCAAATAATCAGATATAATGGTGAAGGGAAGTGAAACTAATTTTTCTCATCTTCTCACAGAGATGACAGCAAGAAAGCTGCATCAGTCTTGATAGATACGTTAGTTTATGGTTGAGGTTGACCACTTGGTTGCTAGTCAAGATAGAAAACAAGAAGAACTCTGAATTATTTAAACACTCACACCTACCTGACACAGGGAGGGGAGAAAAAGAGAAGAGAAAGGAGAGAAAACATTGTATTTTCTTTTTGATAAAACTATCACAGAATGGTTTGGGTTGGAAAGAATCTTAAAGGTCATCTGATTTCAATTTCCCTGCTGTGGGCAGAGACATGTTCCACTAGACCAGGTTGCTCCAAGCCCCATCCAACCTGCACATGAACACTTCTAGGGCTCTTTTCTGTCTCTGTTTCACAGTACTTGTATGAAACCAGTGCAGGACTCCACATGCATCAACTAATTGTGCAATATGCTAATCAACCTAACTATAAGCTGGAGTTGAAAGAATTATTTCTCCCTGCAAAACTTGTTGCAGGCTTGGAAGAAACTTCATTAATTCCAACATAGCTTTGCAATCAGTTCACTTAACATTGCAGAACAAACAACAAAGAATTGTTACAGATGTACTGTACAATATTTTGCACATCACTGTAAGGATCTAAAACTATAAAGCCAACTGATACTTAACAGGTGTACTTATGAAAAAACACACTTTCCCTAAGTAATCAAAATAACTCAGAAAGGATGCACTATTTATGAGTTTGGTAATACACCTTTTAATTTATAGTGAAGGGAAGAAATAAAAAGGCAACTCACCTCAGCCTTCACTATTCTATCCACAATGGTCTCCAGTGTTTCCAGCATACTACACTTTACAACACCTTCAAAATACTGAGAACGGTGCTGTAGGGCTTGTGTCACTGTGATATCTAAGTTATTATATGTTTTTTCAGCAGCAAGATTCTGAAAAATAACAAAACCCACCCAAGGCACATAACACATCTCAGTACTTCATAATAAAGCACTCAATGAAGTAAATATTTTGGCATTGAGGAGATACACATTTCTGGTGTAAATTGAGCCTATTCCAAGTCACATATTAAGCAAAGCAGATGCTCTTCAGCTTCAGTTTTTGGGAACAGTCAAGCATGCAATTATGTTAAACACCATATGACAAGCTGCCTTAGTGGATAAAAACGTTTTGGTGATACACATTAAGTTATTTAGCTTGATGTCACCCACCCTGCTCCTGCCATGAAGGGGAAATGTAAAGATGGATCTTAAAATATACAGAATATACTTTAAGAATATAAATTTGTTGCTTTGTTTTTCATAGGATAGGGAAGGACACCAGTTGCTCTCAACACCACCTGTGAACTAAAACTTAGTGGGGATCTAGTAGAGAAGGAATGAAAAGTTCTCTTCACCTTTTAATTTGTGGGCTTAAACTCACTCTCCTGGACTGTGCTGGCACTGACATTTGACAACAATAGTCTGTACTATAAAAATAATGTCAATGAAAAACCATCACCACCACTAAAAGGAAGAAGACTGAAAGAGTTTCAAAGCTGACATTCTCAACTTTCATTTTAAGAACAGGAGCAGACGGGTAGTAGGAGGACTTTGCCCAGACCACCAAAAACTTCCTTTGTAGGTGAGACCATAGCAATAGTTTGATAGTATTGGCATATCCGGGCCTATTGATTTTGTGCACTGAAGCACCAAAGGAAAAAATCACAGAATTTTAAGGGCTGGAAGGGACCTCGAAAGATCGAGTTCAATCTCCCTGCCAGAGCAGGGCCACCTAGAGTAGGTCACACAGGAACTTGTCTAGATGGGTTCTGAATGTCTCCAGAGAAGGAGACTCCACAACCCACCTGGGCAGCCCGTTCCAGTGCTCCTTCACTCTCACAGATCCTGCTGAAGCAGACTGATGAAAAACTGGAAGCTTCAGAGGTGATTATCTTTTAAGATTAGAAGTTTTTCACCTTTTTTAACAAATAAAGTAGTATATGTGAGGAAAATACCAAATAATAACAGATGGCCTAACTCTTTCCCATGTTACTAGCTGGGAGCAAACCATTATATCCTTGTGTTTGTAGTGGGCTTTATTTTTCCTGATCCAAATACATGATTTTTGCAATGAAATGATCCAGCACCTCTAAAAACCCCATGACTTTTGTTGCCTCATCACTTAAAAGGAAAAAAGCAGCAAAAAAACATTAGGAACCCTCTTCCTTTTCATGACTTTCTGAAAAAGAAGAATGTCAAATAAACACATCCTGCCTCAGTCTAACAGAGTCACAAAATAAATTTGAACACTAAAATAACTGTGAAATTCCATTGGTTTTGATATGTTAGATCACTCTCACTACAGCTACTACCTATTTCCTGGCCAGCTTTTATCTTGCACAGCAGAGAATCCAAAAGAATGACAAACACCTAGGAAAGACAGGCAGGAACAGTGACACCACGACATTTAGTGTTAAGAGTGCTATTTGCTACCAGGTATATTTATAAGCTTGAAGTATTTTCATTTGGGACTATTCTCCGTCATTCTGAAATCAAATCTATGCAACGTTTCAGGCATCTGGATTATTCACAGCACCAGCAGCTGATGGAATAAGCAACTTCAGCACTTAAATCTCAAAAATCCAACATAGTTAGCAGAGGTTCCAATTACAAGGCAGATACATGCAGCTGGGAGGGAATAGGGATAATAAAACCCTAACTATGTTTTTCAGGTTTCTGAATAGCACAAGACTAGAAGAGCCCTTGCTCTCTGAGGCTGGCAAAGCATGGCTACGATCTGACTACACTCTTGCACTCCTTTGGTAAAAATCTCAATCAGCAGCCTGGATTAGAACTAAACCAGAAGGAATACAGATGCAGTACCCTGGAGTCAGAGGCTCATCCAAATGAATAGGCCAAGTAGTTGTAACTCACTGAGGAACGTGAAAGTACACAGACTGTAGGGAAAACTCTGCCTTTTGTTTTTTTTAGATAGACTGTGGGATGGGAGCAGCTGGGAAAAGAAAATTGTCTCTCAAAACCAGAAACAAACATAAAATGCCTACGTCCTTTTTGTAAGGCCAGATGTCCCTTTTGGCAATGTCCAGAGCAGTAAATGCCTGTGTGCAATGTATTACTACTAAGGACAGCTTAATTTGATTTTTTTGGTAAATATTAACAATGCTTTGCAGAGTGAGTTGAAGCTGTTTTGTTCAGTTTGTTAACTAAAGCTTAAGGAACAAAAGAGCCATAACTGACATATCAACAAATCATTTGCAAATGCTTTATCTACATAGAAAATATTTAAATGGAATGAGAGATATACTTACTATTACATCGAATTTGGAATAAATATCTACAACTTTTCCTAAAAAGAAAGAGAAAAGTTAACAAAGTGCTTAAAATACAAAATTAGTTTCCTTGATTCCTGCTTTCATTTGTTATCTTAAAATTATACAGAAATAAAACAGATAGGGAATATAAAGAAATATTTATGTGAGATGTAGGCTGATAGTCTTGGAAGAACTTCATGGTTTGTTAGGTTGAGTAGCTTTTTTCTATCTTTCCTTCTTGATCTTTCTCCCACTCACCCTTGTTTTTGTGGTTTTTGTTTTGTTTGGGTTTTTGTTTGTTTGTTTTTGTTTTAAACAAAAACAATCCAAACTTTTTTTTTCCAGGTTTTTTCCTCTTCCCCCATCGCCTCAAAAAAAAATCAGTCCAGGGTTCATCACTATTCATCCTGCCACACTTCTGGACAAAGAAGACCTGACACGTACCTGACTCATCTACAACAGGTAATGCCGATATCCTTCTCTCTACAAATATATTCAAGGCTTTAATGATAGGAGTGTCTGGATGTATGAAGGCAATGTTGTGGTAAGTTCCTATTCCAAGTTCATCCAGATTCTTCTTCATAAAGGCAGGCTTTGGCATCTCTGACATCTAGGAAAGTCAGAATAAATGTATTTACAGTGCAGTTTTCTACACCTACCATGTTTCCAAGTGTATTTATTAAGAAATATGTGTTCACTTGTCCACCTCTAGACTCCAGATGATTGCTACAGATTGTTATAGTAATCTGCTATTAGATTACCATAAAGCCAAAACAAGCTCTGACCTGGATGTGTTACTCCTGTTCAGAGCAGCTCTAAATTAAGACTATGTAACTAAGTTCTTTGCTCATTTGATTATTTTCACAGTAGCTCATCACTAAACACTTTTGATCCCCAGATATGTTGTTCCCACTAAAACTTGAGAGAGAAAACAGCAAAAGAGACGATAGGCTTGATGCTTATTTTGAATTCTTGTTGCTTTATTTGGCCTCCATTCCTGAGACTAATGTAAGCTACAGCAAGTAATGATAATCTTGTCTCTGGGAGACAATAGATTCCTTTTTCTATGTAAACAAGCTTCTGAAGCTGAGGATATCTTCCAGAAAGGACAGTATATTACTCAAAGACAAGACAAATACTTTATGATTAGGTTTCTTTAAAGTAAACCTAAGTAAAGGTAAAGTAGAGATCCTATATGAAGCTTTAGTTTTTCTGCTGTCAAAAAAAAGACACACACAGATACAATAAATAGGGAAGTTAATCAAGAAGTTTCTGTACTAAGATTTAAATTAGCTAAAATTAAAGATACCTCCAGGGTGGGGGGTGGGATGGAGAGGGAATCAGTTAAGCAAAGCTTAACTTTAAATACTTACAAAAAGCTGGAGAAACTTGAGGATTCTTTTATGGGTAAGTATATAAAGTGCATTTCCACTGACTGGATCTATAACTGGCAATCTGTGGATTTTGTTTTTGATCAATGAATATACAGCATCAAAAAGGCTGAGGAGAAAAACAGTAGGGTTTATTAAATGATTCTAGCTGACAATGAGTAGTGTCAAGTGATATAAACATCTATTTACAAACTCCCATAAAGCCTATATGAGTAGCAATTATTTGCCTTATCTTTGTTGTTATAGAAAACAGAAGTTAAGGGATTCTAAATTAACTTTTGCAGCTGGTAAAACACATCAACAATGATAATGCTTATGAACATATAAAACCAGTAAGAAAATATGATGGAAAAGTGACTTTTTGTGGTAGAAAGTATAGCAGAAATATTTCTTTAAATGTGTCAATTGTTTTTCCAGGGAGTGCTGTGCTCACAGTACCCCTGCACTCAAGAACAGATCTTTCTGTTCAGAGACACACAGTGAAAAACAGTGTGTTCTTGCACTTAATGCATCTCAATCCCAAACTTCTGTAACATTTTCTGGGAAGAGCATTTTTATGGATGAGCACATAGATACAATTAAGCCAAAACAATTATCTAATAATTTCACTGAATTATTATTGAGGATTGGCAAAAAAGTTATTCCTGTGAGATTTGAACCATTTCTCCACACACTGCAAACTATAGTTTAGCAATACTCCAAACCATGCAATTGTGCTGTTCTTATAAGTAACACTTTTTTCTTCTCCTTGGTCCTAGTAAGACCAAGATGACCAACTGTAATAAATTAGTTAACATTATTAAAACTTGAATAAATGCCTACTTGCTGAAGCAGGCTCCTTCCTATATGCAATAAGCTGTATGTTCTCAGTCCATTACAGAGATGAATTACCTCCATTTGATATATATTGAGTCAAAATTCCCACCATTGCACTGTAGACTCCACTCCTGGAGCAAGCACTTAACTACTCCTAAGTGCTGCTGCCTGTCACAGAACCCAAGTCCATTTCTGGATCAGGTCTCAAGATGACTTTCTGTATCCTTTTATGTATCTCTTACTGCATCTTCTTTATTGCAATATTTCTCTTGCTGCACCTCTGATTGAAAACAATTGTAACTTTTGTTGTCTTAATGATATTCTTTGCAACCAGCTACCATTTCAAAATGTGTTCCTTATGACTTCATTGAACAACTTGGTCATGATTTAATGGCAATTCTACTGAGGATACAGCATACCATTACTCTGAGGTAATTACTAAAGTACCCTTCACCAGTTTCCTTTGTCAGAGCATAAGCAATCCCATTACACCAACTCAAAGCAAGAATCAGAACGTCACTCTCCAGTTCAAGGAATAAATAGTACTTGAGTTGCTAAGTGAACAACTAAAGCTCTCTCTCAAGTTACCTTTGGTAAGAAAGACAGTTTAAAAACAATTTCTTTCAAATTCCATCAAGAAAAAAAAGAAAAGGATAGTCATTGCTATTTTAGTGAACATATCTAGTACAACAGAAAAAATCCTACATAGATACTGTCTTTCCTTTAAGTTACTTGCATTGAAAAGTACTGTAAGTTTTCAATTCTTGTGATTGCAGAGGACAAAGCAGCTGAAAGGCTCTGTACAGTTTATTTTCATGAAATAAACATGACCTGTAGGCTAGCTTGAAGGGTCATCATATTGCACCTTTTTGCATGTTTTTTGGGCAATTCATTTTGATCCATGTCTGGTTCATTGAACAAAAATTTACATTTATGAAAGACAAAAGTTTTACTAAAAATTCTCTTCTTTGGGTAATTAAAGAGTCCTCACTTCCAATGAAAACATTCACACACCTTCTTGATTCTATATACAGACAGTCCTTCATTCTTGTTTCTAGTTTACAATATAAATTGGTTCTTAATATATAAAGTAGTCTTAACAGTGTCGAGATGAAGTTCACTTTTTGCAAATTAAACAGATGGGAAAAGCCAACTCCTACCTTGCATCTGGGGAGATGTTCACTAAAGGTTTAAACGTCTCTTGTAAATAAAGCTCTGCGTATAGAAAACAGACCATTACCACTTTATATAAAAACATTAGCTTTTTTATGGAAGCATTTTATGAATTCATCCCCACAAAACTAAGTGGAAGACAGACAGCAACATATACAGTTATTCTACCACTTATGCACATTCCTCTATACTGACATTAAAAAGACATAAGATTTAAAAAGCAGCACTAAACTCATTACCACCAGGGGTCATTGCAACAACAGCAAATAATCCTTGACCCGTTCCTTTTCTGTGAGGGTCTGCTGCATGGAGTACTTCTATATATTATTTCATGACATACAGACTATTTTAACATAAAGGCTTCTCCCTGCATTCAGCACTTCTGTTCACACTCAGCATGTTGTATGAATTTGTATTCACATCATTCAACTCACACAGGCACGGCTTGCTGCTCATCCGTCAGTTCACTCAATACATAGGGTCATCTATTCAACCACACTTCCTTTCACCATACACTCACAGCAACTCCACAGCCACACGTGCCACCTCACTGTAGTTTTTCTCCTTCCTAATCATAAACGAGGGACAAAAAAGTATATAGCCCAGATTACTCTAGTTGACATGCTGTTTCAGATGGAAAAATAAGCAGCAGGAGCCAAAAAAACAAGCTTTTACTATTTCTGCTTTCATTAAAAAAAACATATGAAGGGAGACAAGCTAAGAGTATGATAAATTAAAAACCCACCATGCTAAAAAATTAGAGAATTTTAATTATCAAACAAATAATAATTATTCTTACCCCTCCAGGTTTCTATCTTGTGCTCCTCCAGTTCATAAATCTGAACCTACAATAGGCATGACAGCAAGTTTAGCTTGAAGTATTAGTTTTAAACCCAACGTCATTACCAGTACTGTACGTATCCTTACACTTCAGTGCAGACAATTTAACAGAGTAAGAACATTTCTTGACAATAACAAGAAGAAAGGGTGAAATCCAGCTCAGTTTAGAGTACCACACTGGATCTATCATTTCAGGGGAGAGGAAAGATCTTTAACCTGCATCAGTCTGTAGTTTAGATCTCTTCTAGTCTCAAACGCATCTCCTCAGTAATTTATCTCACCTTAAAATAATCACACCAGAGTAAACTCTCTGATAATTCCTTACAAACACAAATCTGTACAAAGCTTATCCTAATCACTTGACTTTTTAACTAACAGGGTTGAATTTTATTGTTTGAATTATATCAAACAAGCAAGAACATTTGATTTAGTGCTCTGCTCAATCCAAAGAACCAACATCCTATTCCTCACCGCCCCACATTTAATGCTTTCTTGCTGTTACATCCTTCAAATGTTTTCAGACACTGCATGGAAGCGGTGCATGTTCTCAGCATTTCTCCTGTGCCAGCTGTGTTGCTCATCTCACTTGTGTTCAGCTAGTTCCATGAATAAAACAGGCAATAAAAAAAAGCTACACAAATATTAGTTTTCTGCTGGTTTAGCTTTCTTAACCAGCTCACAAAAAGGACAGGTAAATGATACTGGATAAAGGATGCAGCAAGTCTACACTTTTTGATAGCACTTATCATCAAATCAGTAATAACATCAACCCACCCTCAAAGGTCCAGTCTTTGAAGGATAAAGCAAAAGAAAACCAAACCAAAACAATCCAGTCACACCAAATTCCTGCATGTGACCTGCAGTGCAGTCCATGGTGAGGCAGCT
>WBNH01021740.1:0-13449 GCA_013401255.1 Urocolius indicus
AAAAAAAGTGTTGTTCCATCCTTGTGGCATGTACTGTTTAAATATCTTTTTTAATACATTGTGAACAATGGAGAGATAATACATGAGATGTTTTATCTTTTTCAAGGTGTTCATCTGTACTACGTTGGTGGGGAGGTTTATGCAGAGTGTGTCAGTGATAGCAGCATTTTCGTGCAAAGCCGCAACTGTAACTACCAGCACGGCTTCCACCCAGCCACTGTCTGCAAGATCCCCAGTGGCTGCAGCCTCAAGATCTTCAATAACCAGCTCTTCGCCCAGCTGCTTGCCCAGTCAGTCAATCATGGGTTTGAAGTGGTGTATGAGCTGACCAAGATGTGTACGATCCGCATGAGCTTTGTTAAAGTAAGGATTCTTTCTTTTCTATTGTGTTTCTGTAAAGGTGAATCCCGTCACTTGCTAACTCGGGTGCAAAACTAGACCCCACCTAATCCTTCCCAAGTGGGGATTTAGACACCCAGCTTGCAGGCAGCACTTCAGACTGCCTGTTTTACAGTGTTGCCTTAAACTTCTGGGTGCCTAGAATCAGTAGCTTTTGTGCTCAACCTGGAAATTTCTTGGATTCCAAAACTTAGGTATTCCATGGGGTTTTTGTGGAAAATAAGCAGAGACTTCATACTGATATTCCCTCATTGATTGTGTGAAGAGCTCAAATTTGAGGAGCTAAGCACTATGTAAATATTACAGCACATATCTTAGGCAGCTGCGATCCCTCCTGTTACTGGTTTGCAGTAGAGCTTGGTTGAACAGTAGATCTGAAAAGAATGTCATTATGTCTGTAGGCTAATTTACAGTCCCACCATTTCTAGGCTAATTGACAGTCTCACCATTACTGTAGACTGGTGTATATGGTCTGAATCAAGAAACACCAAGTCCTCACTCAACCCCCACTGAGCTTGATGGGAATTGCTGATGTTTGCCACTTGTCTGATCCTTGCTGAGACAGTATCTTTTTTCCTGATTACATTCACTCTGGATCACCACCCAAGCAGAAAGACTTCTTGCAAGCAAAACCCAGAAGAACATCTGACCTTCCCCCTGTTATTTGGAAGAGACAGGAAGCCACTGAAGCTGTTATCGTTTCAATGTCTTTCCTATCTGAACTTTGTAGTCTGAATGCTCTGTAAACAATACATCAGTCTTTGTGGGAGTTTCCTGATTCTGAATGGCCGTCTCACCAGAATGAGATCTCTTGACCCTTTTTAGCACTTAGAATCTACTTAGGTGTCTTGTAGCATCTGAAACCCAGAAAATGGTGTTTCAAGACTGCTTACAGATGTGCTAGGCTTACTTGCCATAGTGCTGCTGAGGAGAGCTGGCAGCAACATTCAGCCTGCAAACTAAAGAAGTGGCACAATTAGAAGCCAGTTGGTCCTGCCATAAGAAGTGGTTTGACCACATTTGGGTCTATACAAGTGACTGAATCAAGCTGATTGAATTCTCATCTAAATACTACGATTTTTTTCCAATCTCGAGCCTACTTCCTCTATGTTCTGCAAAGCAGATGAGTTGAGTCCCACTCAGCTTTGTGGTCTGATTCTTTCCAGCCATCCTTGGAGACCCATCTACTTAACCCTCTGAAAGCATGAAGAGAGCCCTGTAACTTCTCCCAAGAGCCAAAGCAAAAATCTGCCTCCCTATGACCATGCTGTTGCTTTGTTCTTGGGAAGGAACTGACATCTTGTTCACACGCAGGCATTAGAAGGAAAAAAAAAAAAAGAAAGCAACAAACCCATCAAACAGCCTTTTCTTTAATGGAAGGCATGAATGAGCATGTTGTTTGTAAAGGCAGTGTAGCCAGTTACACAATATTTTCATATCTCAGCAACTCTGGGGCAGTCTCTTTGATGTGTTATCTGCCTCCATGCCCAGCATGGCAGCAGCAGTGATGGTGTTGATGCACTAAGTAATGCTGCTGCTGTATTATCACCTTGCTTTGTTGAAATAATAGCAGTAGCTATAGTGCCGCAGGCACCAGAAGACCAGTGCAAGGAGTTATTTTGAACTCTTTCCCATGACCTTTGGAAAATGGCTATGCAAATTTCATGTAGGTTGTTCCTTCCTGGACTATGAAAATCCTTTCGTGTACTTTAATTATTTCTCTCCCAGGGTGTGAAAGCTCCAATGTGTTCAATCTGAGAACAGGAATGCCCCTGGGTGTTGTGTATGTAGTGCATACAGGATCGTGTTCTGTCAGAGCCACGTACCAAGAGCCCCCGGTGCAGGACAGTCCTAATTTTATGTCCAGATGCTGCTGGTCACCTGCAGCACAGGGCAACAAAAGCAAAGGGCTGGAGACCCTGCCTCCTACCCACTAATGCTTGAGCTACCAGGTGGGATGCAGGGATAGGTAGGGACCAAGATGTAAGAAACTTGGCAGGACTGTATCATCTTTGGGCGCAGGACATAGGACAGAGGGGCAGTTGTGGAGTCTTCCTCTCTGGAGGTCTTCAAAACCCACCTGGACACATTCCTGTGTGACCTGATCTAGGTGGACCTGCTTCTGCAGGGGGATTGGACTAGACGATCTCTAACGGTCCCTCCCAATCCTACCATTCTATGGCTCTATGAAGGTCCTGTGCCCTCTGATATCTTTCCTGTGCCAACCAAGCATCTGGGAGGAGCTCAGCCCTCGAGCACATGTGTGTGTCATCAGTGAGAGCAGGCAGCAGTTTCCAGCCACTGAGCACTGCTGATAAACAGAGCAGGATGGCTGTTGTCTTTTCCCCAAAGATGAGACAGAGTTTGTCCAAGCCAAGGTCTAAACCCAGCACCCTCCCTTACATATTTCTCCTGGTCTTGGGGCCAGCAGACTTGGCCAGGCCCCACTGCATGAGGCAGCTCAGCACCCTGGGACCTGTCTGGAGCCTGGAACGGGGAGAGTTGTTGTCCACAGGAAGTGTGGAGGGCTGGCAGGAGCAGCAGAACTCATCAGCTGATCTCCTCCATGCCAGAAGGCACGTTCCTGGTGTCCCTGTTGCGGATATCGATACCCTCTTCCTACCATCTGTGCAAAACACCACTGCCACCAATTTGCAAGTTCTTTTCACTTTGTTCCTTCATTAAGAGACCTCCACCTCTGGGCTCATTTTGGCCCCAGGGACGAAGGAGGCTGCCTGCGGCCCTGAGAGTAGTATAGATGAGGCACAGGGGCTGCTGCCCTCCTGGGTTTCCTCAGCTGAGAGCCCCAGCCAGCAGTACTGAGAGGCCTGCAGATGGGGGTGTCCAGCCACCTGCACCTGCTGCCAGGCTCCTCCAAATCCAGTGGGTTCTGCTTCCAGCCCCTCCTCACTATTCCCCCTGGTTTCTCATCCAGCCAGTCAGCAGAGTGCAGCTGCTCCCCCAACATCGCCCTGCCAGCCCTGTGTCTTTGCTGCAGCCCAGTACCTGAGACCTCACCAACCCAGAAGTCTGACTGAGCTGACTCAAAGAGTGATGTTTTATGCAAACACTTCCAGAACATTGATCTCAGGTGCCTGTGAACACAGGCCCTTTCCAGCCTGATAATGCTCTGCAGGTCAGGAAATTGCTGCCTGTTTAAAAGTATCCTTTGGGCTTTGGTAGGTTCATATCTTATTCTTGCTCTTTCTACCCCCTTTTCCTCATTAAGTAGAAATGGATTTTATCCAGATCACTTATTATGGCATCTAGTTTTGTGTTCATCCTAGTTTTGCAGCTGATTGTCTGGAGATGTGGGTTCTAGCAGCCTCAGTTGTCAGCACTGTTCAGCACTCTACAACTTAGGTACCTTTGGCAGGCATCAGTCAATATACTCCTATGGTCTTCTTGTCATGACAAGACTATCCACCCTCCTGACAAGCATAAAGATAGGTAGAGCTCAGCTTCTCCCATCCATGGCCCACAAAGGAAGAGCCTCATCCTACAGTGGAACTGTGTTTTGCATGTTGCCCTCTGGAAATGTGATGAGTTCAGGCAGTGAAGCAGCCAGGGAGCTGTGAGGCTTTGGGTGTCTTTGGGCTTCGGTGTCTTGCATTGCTGTGGTGAAGGCAGGATGCACAGGGACTTCTCTTTTCTTCCTGCCAGCATCACATCCCCATCGCCTATTAGGTGCTCCAAATGCCTTGACTTCCTGAAAGAGCTGGAGAAATCACTATTGGACATCCCACAGCAGACAGCTGTGAACTCATCTGGGAAAAGAGAATGTGTTCAGGGAACACCTATGGAAAATGTCTATATATAGGTTAGATATGGTACATAGGAACCTTGCTGGAAGTTTGCAGAGGTTCAGATAAGCAACTAGAACTTCTAGAGCCTCAGACTCATAGGTTGCATCTCTAGTAATGAAGCAGTGCTCAGGATCATGCCCAGTTCCTGTGAGAGCGTTCTGACAGGCCTGGCCTGTTTTATGTCTGTGCCAGATGGCACTCTGGAAGCCTTCCCTGGGCATATCTCTGGGCTGCGAGCAGCAGCAACCTTTCCCCATGGGCTGTTTGCAGGCAGCCAGCCTTAGAACCAGGCTTTGCCGTGCCAGTTCATCTCAGCACCTGAAGGTGTGACTGAGCATTTTAAACTTAATAGTGTGGAGTCCCTGGTAACTGTGGTATCAGTGACCTTAAAAAGGAGGAACGTTTCTGGAGAAAATTATCCCTAGGACAGTGCATTAAATCTTGGGAACTTGGGTCATGGACTGCCTGTAGTTGTGTTTGTTAGACTGTCAGCACGGGAGTTGTGATTTAATGTTGTTCTTTTAAAAGAAGAAAAACCTCACATTTTGGTCCTTTGATGCTTTTGTAGGGCTGGGGAGCAGAGTATCATCGCCAAGATGTTACAAGCACGCCCTGCTGGATTGAGATCCACCTGCATGGACCATTGCAATGGCTGGATAAGGTGCTGACACAGATGGGCTCGCCTCATAACCCCATCTCCTCAGTCTCTTAAGAATCATCTCTAGAATTCCCCTAGGATGGATTCTGTGGCAGGCAGTGGCTTATAGGATGTCCAGTGAACAGAAGCTTCTCTATGTAGATGTATGTAGATGTAAATATATCTATACATAGTCTACTCTCTCTTTTTTTTTTTCTCTTTCCCGCTATGTTTCGTGGTTGCTAGTTACTCTGATGCTGCCAGTACAATAAGTTTAGAAATTCAGGTGTAGCCTATCTGTTCTCTAGTACGAAATAAGCCAAATTCCTGTGAAAGTGTCAAACGTTTCCTGTGAGCATCTGCATTCCCCAGCCACGCCAGTAAACCGGGCGAATTCTCAGCACTTTCACGCGGATTCAGAAACCTGGCTGTAGCTGTTCATAGTAGGTGAAATTCACCCCGCTGCAGGCAACCAAAGCCAGATCTCTACACCATTTATAGCCAATTTAACACCCTAATTTTGGGTCTCAAAGAGGACCTTAGGTGGTGCACGGGACTTTATGTATAGAGATAACTTTTATCCAGTGAACCGAAGGACTGAACTGCAATTCCTGTTTGTCTCCTAACTGCAAAGCACGACCAGACAAGAGATCCTGTGGGGAGCTGAGGCACCCGTGTCTGCCCTAGGCTGTGGCAGGAGAGAGCCCTCGGGATGCGTTCAGCACTGCAGCCTTATCAGAGCGTTATGGACACATCTGAGTAGTCTGATGCTGTTAACACAGTAGCGTACGGTACTGCTGCACTGAAAAGCAACAAGCTCTAAGGAAAAAAACAAAAACAAAAGGAAATTTGAAATATATGCCTGTAAGTTTAAAAACTAACTAACTTCCAGTGCTTTTGTTGCAAAGTACGTACATACTTGCATATGTATCCGGCATGTAAACTGAATCCTATCCATTATACAGTATTGATGTAGTTTGTTTTAAAGTTAGGACTGTCTGTAGTTAGACTGCTGTGCTGATGTCGAGGGTACGTCTAAAAGGGACTTGAACTGTGATTCTGAAAAGGGAAATGAAGTGTGCATTGAAGAACTGAGTAAGGACTTTTATTGCTCCTCTTGGGATCGTCTCTGTCTGGGGAATGGGAAGCCCCACGCTCGCAGGATGCCCTGCGGGCATGGGAGTGAGCCACATCAGCCCCCTGTGCTGGGACAGTCAGGATCTGACTGACAGAGAGGGCTTCCCTACCAGGCACTTGCTGCATCCCTGTGGATGGTTTCTCGGCTTACAAGCTTCCTCATTTGCAGTGTGTTGGGCTCTCCTGCAGAGGAGGGTGAGGCAGGGCAAGCCACAAACAAGCAAAGAATGAATCTACGTGCAGAACTTTTTTTCCAAAGCTCCTTGTCTGTGGTCCTTCTGTAAGCAGGGAAACCTATTGCTCCTACTCTCATCCACAGAGCCAGTGTTGCAAAATGCTGTTCACTTGGTAACCTTTTCTCAGGAGGCAGGTGAAACTCTTTACTACATTTTTGTGGTCCCCATGACCTTGCTGAAAGGGTGTAGAGGATTATCTGTCTTCAGCCATAACGGTTCATTTAAAACTGTTTTGCTTTAAGGGCCAGAAAGAGTGCTAACTTCTCCAATCTCATTCCTCCTTAGAACACACCAGAAGTATACTGAGAAAAGAGGAAAAGTATGTTTTACAGACTGTTTCATTTCTTCTCCCATCATATCTGGTGCTACACATTTTACTGCATATATAGAAGAGGATGCTTGAAATCTCCAGGTGCATCACATACACGAAGGGGGTAACGTTCACTGGAAAGACTTTCCCTGTGGTTCAGATGCTATGTAATACCTGTTACAGGATGGTGATTGTGAACAGAGCAGAAGAATCAGTAGACTAGCAGGGTTACTTCATTTCATAGAATCATAGAATGGTGGGGTTGGAAGGGACCTTTAGAGATCATCTAGTCCCACCTCTTTGCAGAAGAAGGTCTACCTAGATCAGATTGCTTAGGAACAGAAGTAGAAGATAATGCTGTTTGAGCAGCAGTAAACAAGTTGTGTAGAAAACTGTAAATGTGAAGAACCCTACTATGCACCATGTGATGTCAGCAGTGTGACTATGGGGCAGGAAAAGCTTTACAGTCTCCTGCAGCAATGAACTCTGGTAATAATGTTACACAGAAATTCCGAGCATGCCATTTCAGCAGGCTTGGGAGAGATCAGTTTGGAAAAAGACATTCTCGTCAGCTCCTTCTGTCGTCAGTGTCACTGTACTGAGGTACTGGTAACTGGGTTTTAGCATGTTTATTGAACGCTTTGTCCAGTAATTCCTCTATGTTTTCATGTTGATCATCCCTTTGCTTTCTTAGCAGCTCAGGACACAGAAAATCACCTCTCCTGTCCCAAGATCTATATCTGTCCTTTGTCCTAGACTCTTCCTGGCTTTTTAGGCTGAAACCTCCTATCTTTCTAATACAGAAAAGCCTAAGAGGTTGCTTGTTGACATTTCCAGCATTGTCATCTTCCTTGCAGAGAGCAAAGGGCGATGTTATGAGGTGCATCTGCTCTTGGGCAGCTCCAGAACCCAGTTTCCTGCTGATGCTGCAGAGAACTGGATGGCCATTGAAGACAAGCAGGTTCTTCTGCAGCATCATTCATTTCATCATAAGGCAGATGTTTCAAGCAGGTGAAATACACTGTGCTCTGAGCGCGTTTCTGTCTTCTCATGGAGGTTAAGGACAACTCAGGGTCACTGCCTCATTGGACATGCCCAAAAGTATGTGAGGAGGGCCTGAGGGAAGATGTAGTGGCTTTCCTAGCCTAGTAATGGTGCTTGCTCAGTAGGTGTCTGTGATGTTTAAATTGAAACTGGTAAATTCAGAGCACCTTTCCCTTTCCTGCATGTCTACTTTTGTAGTAATCCTCATACATATAGGATTTGGCTTCAATGCAGTGCACACATGCACCTCATTAAAGGCAGCCACCTTAATATTCCCTTACTAGTAAGTAAAGAGGCATTTCTGGAGCATGGTTCTTCTGACCTGTTTAAAATCTCTGCATGAGGATAAGATGAATTTTAGCAAATTTTAAGTATTTGCTGAAAGTTGCATTGAAGCACCTGATTGTGGGCAATCAAAGCTAATATCCGAGTTGTTAGCCTCTGGAAGGGCTGGTACTGCTGAATGAACTGTTTCCTCTTTTGGTGACCTCTGGGGACTTAGTCTACTGTATGAAATGCTGTGCAAACACACAGCAGCGGACAGCTCCTTCCCAAGAGAAAGGGAGAGATCACAAGGGAGAAGTGGCAACAGTGGACGAGGTAAACCATAGGAAGACAACCCCTGCCCAGGTGCAGTGATAAAAAGTAAGACTAAAAAACTGTTCATTTCCCTTTTTGAACAGTCTTTGTTACAGGCTTCCCTGGTATATGTGAACTGAGCTCAGTTAAAAATTAAGGTTTCTCATAATTGACAGCAATGTGACTTTGTATCTCACTCTTAATGTCTCCCCCATTTCGGAAGGAAATACTTTCTACTGATTGGTCTTTGTGAACCCATCAAGCTGTAGTCAATTTAAAGCCTTTAAATGTACTCATTAATACTCAAGCTTTGGAAATAGGCTTCCTGAGAGATTTAAAACCACTTATACGGAGTCTATTGTGGAAGGCAGATTTTTTTTTCTAAATGGGGTGGGTTTTTTTGAGCCATCAACAGTTCAAACCCTCTTGAAAGTTTCTGTGGAGAAGTACCATGCATCAGCGGGCAGCAGTGGGAGTTTTAGCAGTACCATGCATCGGTGGGCAGCAGTGGGAGTTCGAGCAGACAGAGGCATAAACCACATTGGTCACAGTATGGAGACCACTCATTTTCCTCTGAAGTGGTCAGAAGAAGACAGTTTAACTGCTGCCAGTTCAGCAACACAAAGGGGAACTGCAGTCCCAATTAACATCAGCTGGAGCTGAGGAAACTCCTTCCGCGTCTCCAGTGGGTACTGCGTCAAGACTTTCCCCGAGCAGCTTTCTTCGTGGTCCCTGCCTCGAGGAGAGTGTTGCACTTGGTGCCCTGCAGAGATCGCTTCTAACTTAAGTTATTCTGTGGCTCTGTGCAGAGGTTGAACAACTGGCTGCCACAGGCCAGAGCTCTCTGTCAGAGACAGTTTCAGGACAAAGCATGTTTATTCTCAGCTATTTCTGCATGAGTGCAGTACAAGACAGAGCTACAAGGTATTAATGTTCCCTCAGCATAAAATCAATCAACACTGCAAGCATCTCTCACTGCAAACATCATTTCTACCACACAGCTCTTTAAAATGGAGAAAATCAGCCATTTGTGACTGTAACTTCATCTAATCTGCCCTTCTTCTTGTCTTCTACGAGTCAGAAAGTCTCACCAGCGGCTGAGGAGTTGCACAAACAGCTGGATTTACAAAGGCAGCTCAGGCAGACTGTTTCTTGGCTGGATGGAAGTGATTTATAGAGAAGTTTGATTGAATTTAGTACCTTTGAACAGGTCTCAAGTACAAGGCCAATCATCTTGGCTCACAAGAGGCTTCTCTGGTGCAGTTATAGATTTCAAGAATGCTTGAGCACTACCTGGTGCTCAGTACAGGAAAGAAATGTTACATCCTCTGTACTATTCACCTCTGCCCCGGCTCCTCATAACCTAACTTAGTAAAACCAAACACAATTAAGAAAGATTAATGAGTCATAGGGTAATTAAATGCCGTTTTTCAAAGTTGAGAGGTGCTGCCCAGAATATAGATTTATATCATCAGAAAGGTACTGAACATAATGCATCCCATGTGCCCTCCAAGCCAAAGGCTCCTTGCTCTGCAGAAGCCTGGAGAACAGGCTGTTATTTGAACATCTGAACTCCAGCCCTTCTCAGAGAGTGGAGACTCCACTGAGGGGCTGAGGAGGTTTTTATTAAGGACTTAAGAGTTCATGGTTGGTTTCAGTAGCCAGAGATTGTACTGAGAGGATGATGGGACTGGAGAGGAAGCATGTGCTCAGTGGTCATTGCTGGAGGCATCAAGGCAGCATGTGCTTGGGTAGCCATTGTGATCACTGGAGCTTTGTGCCTTCACACTAATCAAGACCTGTTTTAGGAGCAGCTTGGAGTACCACAGTCCTTGAGCTGGTGTGTCCTATACATGCAGCCTGGCTGAATGTGCCATCCTCCTGCTGCGACCATTAGATATGTTCAGGCAAATGGTGCCCCAGGAGATCCAGGGAGGCTGCTCTGACTGCACCTGGGAACGGCACTGGCAAGATTGCCTTGTTGCAAGACAGCAGGCATTCAGGGACACTGTAAGCACAGCCAGTGGGTGCTCCTCAATATCTGCATAGAACCCACGTGACTTAAAGACACAGATTCTCCAGAGCACCTGCCCAGGAACTGCAACAGAGCAGTTCACGCCCTGCGCAGGTGGGAAACTGCCGTGCCCAGAGGAAAGTGCAGTCTGCAGGAGCCTTCACAGGGGCTCCTGGCTTTGAAATTACAGCTGTAACAGGAACTAAGGCTGGACAAGTGCTCCCCTGAGAGCAACTACGAGCTCAAGTCACCATCAAAAAAGAGCCTGACAGAGTCAGTGCTACCTTGCAACAGGGAGAGATTCTGTGAGACTTTTGGTCTGTTGAATAAAAAGCTCCTGAACCTGGAGGCTTCACTGCATTCACTGACATGAGGCTTCTTCCTAGGAGCAGCTGGGGGAGTACCTTTCAGCAGGGCACAAAAAGCCTGAGTAGGCATTCAGCCTGTGTTCAGCAGGGTGAAACCACTTCACCTCTCCAGCACAGACACTTCTGCATGTTGTGCACCAGCCCAAAACACAGCCTTTGGTGTGTAGCAATCACCTATTCTTAGGATGTCCCAGCGTGGCCAGGAGTAGCCAGAATCACCTGCTCACCCCAGGGCTTTCCAAACAGCTTGCTCGGGGCGTGCCTTACCTTTGATTGCCATATTGGTGCCACACTTCCCTGCCAGGGAGCTGAGGGTCCTCTCAAGGGGATACTTCCACTTGCCCCTGGGCCATGCTTGCAAATGGTGCCTGTACAGAGGATGAGGTGAATTTGCAGGCCGCGTCTCTTAGGCAAGGTACACATAACCACTACATCCTCCAGTCAGCTCCTCTGCCATTACACCCAATGTGAACATTTGCAGCTAATTATGAACAGTTTTTTAGACCTTCAGTCATAGTGTTTTTATTATCAATGGATGCTGCTATTTTATATTTCACGTAAGTATTCAAATACTATTGCATATGAATAGCATAGGAAGAAATAGACCAAGCAGTTAATAATTTTAAGTACAGACCTCATCAGCAAAGAAAAGCTACAACAAGAAAACCTGACTCCCTGCACTTTCACTAAAGTGTGTGTTAAGTCTCATTAACTCAGTTAGGTCCTTATTAAGAAGCTTCACAAACGAGAACAAGGGAACAAATGTAATGGTGAGCAGAGATAACGCACATGCAGATACATTCTCTTTGCTTACTCAAGCAATTGGAGTTTTTAATTATTTATAATACTCAAGTACAAATGTACCACAGCATACTTGCTGCAGGGTTAGCAATTTAATCCCTCGTTTTATTATTGCCCGTGTTATAAATGGGGCTGAAAAGCAACACAAAGTGAAAAAACACAGCGTGTGAAGCCGCAAGGTTGCCAAATTCTAGGCAGCCAAGGGGGCAAAATGGTGGATTTGAGCAAAATGGGGTTTTTTTTGGTTGAGTTACTAGTCTGGTGCTGAAAAGCACTGAGACTCATAACCTTGATTTAATAGCATCATTTCTGCCAATGAGCAATTCTGCCCTCTCTTTCCCATCAGAATGAAAGCAAAACACCTGCACCATACAGGGGAAAGTAGTACATTCGCAGTTAGTGATGTTCTGTAAGACAGTATCTTAGAGCTCACTGTATAAAGAAGGCTACCTGGACTCTGCCTCTTGAGAACAAAAAAAATCTCAGACATACTTTTTTCAGGAGCCTGAGAGGTCAGGGCAGCTCAGAGTCCTTCCACCAGCCCCAGAGTACTCTTATCTCGTGCCCGGTCACGTTGAGAAAGATACAGCCACTGCGGATCAAGTGGACATTTTCACAAGCATTCCTCCTGCTGCATTTGATTTGGGGCATTCTGAAGTCAACATATTTAATCTGATGTTTGAACAATACACTTTTTAACACACTCCATTTTCTTTGGCTGGAATTATTCTATTGTAAAAGGGATTATTCACGTCTTGTGTTTTACTGTAATAAAGATATTTCTGACTTAAGAGCTCTTTCAGTTGTCACCTCCCATTTTTCTCTTTGAAAGAAACTGGCCCTGCAAAGCTGTAGGTCCCAGTCTGAGCACCAACAACTTTGTGAACCAGAGCATTTAGAAAGCCTTTATTCGTACCAGTCAGTCTTAGGCAAGAAGAATCAGCCATTTCACTCAATGAGTAATGGGACAAAGCAATGCTCCCAGCAGAATGGGATGCCAGACACTACAAAATAGAGTTAATACAGCATAAAATCTGCATGTTATAGAGCACACACATCCCTCACTGCCCTGTGCCAGATGAAGGGTGTGAGGGTGGCTGGGCTGACATTTGTAGGAGGTGGGTGACAAGCAGCCACTCTGCTGCCCCCTGGCAGAAGCCCCAGCTGTGGGCCAGCCTGGCATCAGCGGGAAGACAGACTTTAGCTGTGCTGGTTTCAGTCAGCCCTGTCTCAGCCCCTTCTCAACCTTGAGGCTTTGCTTATAATCAGATCCATTCACCTAAATGCTTTCATAAGCTGGCCATTTAAAACAAAAGCAAAAACTTTAGTCTACCAATTTCAGCCAGTTAGGTTTTCACATATATTCTGCCACATTAAAAAGAGTAATTTGATTTTCCTTAACACTCAAGTAGCTTTATGTAACAAGAGCCTTGGAACACAAAAAGTTTTAATGTCACCTCGTCAGAGGTAAAAAACCAACCCCGGATCAACACGCAAATTCAACAGAACAAACAAGAACAGCCTTTGGTTTTGGGTTTTTTAAGAGAAAGACAAAGATTTTACTCAAACATGTATTGGTCCAGAAGTGTTGATACAAAGTTTTTCCATTTCTTTTTTAAAGAACAACTTGCACAATACTAAATACAGTAAGTCCCTACTGAACAAGTTCTATACATACACAAAGCACAGCTTGCAAAAATTCTTAAGACTAACATATACCCCCAAGAGAGGTTATGCAAGATCAAAGTAGAACTTGAAATAAGCACCTACACCGTTCAGGTAACCTCTACTCAGAAATGTGGTTTAATGCAAAACGTTGTTTTAAAAACAAAACCTGGGATTCAACACTTACATAACACAGTGTTTGGATTCTTAACCCAATCAATTGCAAGTTTATCTGGGTTGGACAAAAACCTGAGAAGTCTGGCACTAGAGCTGACCAGGTACCAGATGTCTTAATAGAAGAATTCGAACGCCTGTTTTCTCAGAAGGCTACATAAAGGGGAAGAACACACAGTAACATTTTAGCTCTTGGATGTGCTTGCTATTAGGAGTTAAAAGCTTTAAAATTTAATCACTTAAAAATGAGTGATATTCATTCACAGAAACACAGAATGG
>WBNH01021786.1:0-12498 GCA_013401255.1 Urocolius indicus
CAAATATCTAAATGATGGATTGTCAGGATGGTTGGGGCATCACTTTTTTCTGTTGTATCTAGCAACAGGACAATGAGATGAAGCTAGAACACAAAAAGTTCCATTTAAATATAAGAAAAAACTATTTCACTGTGAGGGTGACGGAACAGTCACCTTGGGCACAGGCTGCCCAAGGACGTTGTGGAGTCTCTTCCCTTGGAGGTCTTCAAGATCTGCCTGGACATGTTCCTATGTGACTTGATCTAGTCTCCAGGGGGGTTGTACGAGATGATCTCTGAAGATCTCTTCCTACACCTACCATTCTATAATTCTATCATTCTATGATACTCATTCAGCTTTCAGTTATTTTTGTTCACATGCCTGTGTGGATTTTACATCCCTTCATTATATATCCTTCAGTCATCTTATTTATAAGTTAAACTTTGTTTAGTCTCCTGTGAAAATCACTCTATACTACTGGTTACTCTCCTCATTCTCTTCCCCATTCTGAGTTAATGGCATCAGTACTGCATGTAGTAATCAAGATGGAAGCATATATATCGGGATGGAAGCATACATATCAGAAAGCTAATTACCCTACATTTCTCTCCAATTGAACATTACACTCAGATTTTATCCAAAATTACCACAGTATCTGCTTCTGTAGTAATAACCATTTTCACTGATAAGTGCCCACATTTTGTAAGTATCGTTACAGATATTTCCGCACTCTATTATTTACATTGATTTACATTTAGAAACATTTAATTAAAAGTTGCCCTTTTATCACCTACTCATCCATTTTCACAAGAATTCATCTGTATCTTGCATCTATTTTCATTAATATTTTGTAGCATTACTAAACTCTGTTATCCACTACATACGCCCTTTCAAGGTCTTATTGGGTATACCTATGTGCAATGGTCCAAGCACATATTATTGCAGAACCCAGTCATACTTTTCATTCACTGTTAATTCTATGTACCAACATATACCACATTTCCTAAATTGTATCTAGATATTAACATTAGAAGGGCATTATCCTTCTCTTAAGCTCCTTTTTAATGCAACATTTCTGATGGCAAGATTTAAGAATCTTTTTAGCAAATTCATTGTATCGGATCACTTTTTCTATATATTTACTGATTTCTCCAAATTGGGCATGACACTTGTGAAAAACCTAGGCTGATTCTTCTCCATTACTTTTATTCCTATGTCTTCTAATGGTGTTCTTTGTCATAATTCCTTACAAATTTCTTTGAAACAATGTGCAGACTTGAACTGTTTTTTTCTAGATATTTCAGGAATGGAGTTTGGGGTTCTTTTGGGTTTTTTAAACACAACATATTTATAATTATTCTGGTGCTGATAGATCTGATAGACTATACCCTCATGTCATAGATTTTAATAGAATCATATCTGATTCTGTTACAAGTTTTAGATAAACATCATAAGACATTAGTATGTTGTCATTCATTCTAAGGTTTTATTCTAACCCTCCTACTACTGTCACTTTGCACAAGGTCCTTTCCAGCTCACTCCCTATAGTAAACTGCTCCATCATGGGAATCTTCTAAATATCTTTCGTACTGATGTGTAAATAAAAGAATTTTCTTAACTTTATGATAATAAATTAATAAATTAAATTGCTTGTACACAGTTTCCGTATTCTTTGGCAGAGTTGTTGCTTACACTGTGCTTGAAAACATTTCATCACTAGTCTTGTTCCTCAATTTTTTAATTATTGTTTTGTCTAGTCATAGTTTAATATTTAACTTGCTAAAGTATATGCCCTTTTTCCTGTTTGGAAATTGCTACCACTTTTTGGAAGATTTATTTTTGTTCCTAATATTAGTTTTTGCTACATTCCTTAATCATGACTCCTTTAAATCAGAATCTTTTCTTGACAGATATAATCATTATGGTCTCTAATCTCTAATGCGATATCATCAACATTTGCAATTAATTAACTCTTTTGCCACACCTTTTAATTTCTTTTAACTAACTTCTTTTTATGGAACACTTTTGCAACTCAACATTACATATATAAGTCTATTTAGAGAGAATCTTTTCACTGATATATCTTGAATCTAATTGTATAGTGAGGACAATTCCAGAACACTGCTTCAGTTGAAATATTTTAAGGTGTCAGATACATCACTCTCAACCAAGGACCTAAGTCAATAAAAACTTCCTCTCTTTCGAGGTTTCTACTTGTTTAGTCCAAGATGTTAAAACATATGCATGATATTTTTTTACCAAATTCTGATTATTTGTTTAGTTATGGTAATTTAATCATTCCACTACTCCTATGGAGTAGGCTTTGCAGCCTTTTTTAATCTTACAATGTAATTTGGTACCAGGGACCATTTTCTGCCTTCAACATACACCCATATATATAACTTATCCATCCTACTATGTGCAGTAAATTACAAAGTAGTAGTCCTCCCTTCTGCCTACATTTTTACTCGTTGGACTTACTTCTTTTTGTGTCCTGATTTTTGCTTATTTATTTTTTAATTAGAAAGCAGTTAGATGAAAAAAAGATATGCTTACATTTTTGCTTCTTTTGTCTTGTCTTTCTAAGGCGTAAAGTCTAGGATTTCCTCTATTTGAGGAGAAATAATTAGAACTAAATGAGAATAAAATAAAAGAAGGAGAACAAAATTTAAAAGCTTATTATTTCAAATATAAGCTAATTTACTTGCATTATTCAATCACATTTTTCCTATAGCTGTTAACAAAAGACTTTTTGCTGACAGTTGACATTCTTTAGAATGTAGCCAAGGGCCTTTTTATTTGGAATAACTTCCAAAGTTTTTCATTGTTTGCTGAGTAACAGATTTCAGAGAGAAAATTGATTGATTATCTTTAATTCCTCTGTATTTAAAATTATAAAAGCTGTTTGAGAATACAAAGAAGTGTTTACTTGTTCTGTTAAACCAAGATTCTCATCCTTATTCAAAAGACCTTTTATTTAATTCTATATTTTCATTTTTTCTAATTCTTTCAAAGGGCCAACACCAAATAGCACATTTGGGGTCAGTATTTTTCCCCTCCCTTTTTTTTTTTATTGTCAATGTGCCCTTTGATAATAGATGATGTGGGAAATCAATTTACCTTCCTCTGCGAAGCAATGACAATGTAAACAGGATCCTGCTATGGAAGAAACATAACATAAAAAGCAAAGTGATTGTATTTTTATTTTTAAAAATTACTGAAAGAATAATGAATGAAAATTGAAATGTTCTTAATTCAGAATTTTATGTCCTAGATTTGTAACAATATATACTCTTGCCATTATATTTTATCCTTATTAATGCTGTTCTTTCACTGTAATACCAAAATTACGAAAGTTTAAAAGAGTTCCATACTTGCTTGGTCATTTTGCCAATTACTTTTGTTTACTTGCAGTTAAAAGCATTTTGATTTTCCATACCAATCTTGACTTGCTCAGTTTAATATCATAGCTTAAAAACCAAGAAGATAATCTCTATTGATAGTAGATTTTACACTAATTGTACAAATAAGATCAGATGTAGTATGTAGAGCAAGATAAAAGCACATGATATTTTCCTAATAAGTGCTTTTCATTATTTTGAAGCAGATATAAAACTCCTGCCACATCAAATCTTCTAACTCTGTTTGATATGCCATTTAGGATTTGTAGTACCCAACAACCATCACTTCTTTTACAAAGCACTGTATGTTTTCATAGTGATCCATTTAACCATCCAAAATACCCAAGGTTCAAGCTGTCACATAGGGATAAATCCTTTGAAACTTACTTATGGTCAAAAAAAAATATATTAGCTGGCTTTTGGCTCCTTGGGCATGAGAAGGCAGATTAGGATAGGTATTATAAGATACTTGTATCCACATCTGTATACCACTCCACATTCAATCTTTCAGATGACACTTAAGATTTTAAAATTAGAGTAGGAAATGTTTATGGCTCTGAAGCCTCACTAAATGTTTAAAATCATAAAAATAAAAGCATATATACATCAATTTCAACCTTTTTATTAACATCAGTAGTGAACTATTAACGTATATAACTATGTTATATAACTATGTAAAGAATTTAGAGCTGTGCCAGCATAAATGTACAACTATTTGTCCAGGTGAGAGGCATGTTTTCCTTAACTAGGAAAAGCTACTTTTATCTCAAAACAAAGATGCCTAGATGAGAAACTCTTTCAGGGTAACAATCACAGGACAATTATACTAATATGATTATAGTATATTTCCATGTGAAAACAGTTCCTAAGATACTCTCTTATTAAAAATGAAACTTCATATAATAATTTTTTCTTTTCTCTTTTTTATGACTTTCTTAAAATTTCCAAAATATTTCTTTATGTGACTTGGGTAAAGCTTCATGAATTGTTAAAGGATATTAATGTGGCTGAAACAGTCCAGGATGTGCTATTTCACTTATGCACCACTCCCAATACAGTCTATCACTTAGGCAAGGGGGTCGGTGGGATTTTGATTATATGTCTGTAGATTTATTGATGACAAAAATCTCTAAACTTAGGGAGGAAAAAAAAAAAGTGAGGATTAATAAACTTCAGGGTTTAAGTCAACTGTAATTCTTTGGGGGAAAAAAAAGTCAAGATGTTTGACTAAGTATATAACTTATTTGATCCAACATAATCTGACATACTGATCAACTACATTTTCTTATCCTTTCTGAACCATGGAAGAAATTGACCCAGTGGTGTGAAAAATAGTAGAAAGTTATCTGCAAAATACATTAGCAACAATTACAAAATTTTTAAAAGCTACAGTAATTTCTCCAATTAGCCCTCTATGTGCTGCTAATTGCATAGAAGTTAAACATTTTTATGATAAAAATTAACAATGGATTCATATTTTTGTGATTTAATTTTAAATATTTGCAACAGATATGGAAGAATAAATGAAGCTCATCTGAATTTGCTATTCAGATGGTGGTGCAGAACCTAAAACTCACTCAATTTTCCAGTATGAAGGAATATGCTCATTCATTTTGAACAACAGAAAGCCATTGCAAAACAATTTATTCTGCTTTCCCAGCTAAACAGGAACTGAAAACCATTTCTGTTTTGGTGCATTCTTTCTTTCATTGGCAACAAACTATAAAAACATCATAATTTTATTTTATGATGGACCCAGCAGTTTCTCTCCCTAATAACCTTCTTAGACTTTCAATATCATTGTAATGATTGCAAGACATGAATGTTCCCTGCAGCGTTTAAAGTGACTTCGTTGTATAACATAACACATTTTTATAAGAAAGTGACACTTTCTTGTGTTTTCAGTTCTTCAAAATAATTTAGAATGTACATTATGAGTTCAAACAAATGTGTTAACTAATAAGACTGCAAAGAAAGGTTTTCTTTTTTTTTTCTTCTATGAGATTCTTTGTTAAACTTCTGTTGCATCTCATTGCAATTTTCAAAGAATGTAATAAAATGTGATGACATATAAAAAAGTTTATGGGAAAATGGTTTCAGATATTGGAAGCTTCTTGTAAATTGAAAATACACGTTTTTTTAAAAAGTTGCTTTTTCATTTAAAGAGGGCTTCATGTTTTTAATCTTTAGATTCCAAACAAAAAAGACTAATCCTTTCCTGTCTAGAATGTTTTTAAACCATGGCTCATCTAATTTCTAAATTATGTTTCATTTCTGAACTATGGCTCTGCCTGATCATGCCTATAGAGAAAACAGTTAAGTTTCCCCGTTTGATAGCTTCTCAGTTCTTTCAAACTGTGAAAATTATAATGGTGTTTAAGTGGTCTGACTGCGACCATCCACTTTGACTAGTGAACTGCTGACTTCTGTTTATAGAAGTATATGTTGCCCATCATCACTTCCTGAGAGCAAACATATCCATATTTTGTGAATTCCAATGAAAAATAGAAAAGCAAAATATCCATCTCTGAAAATCTACCCTGTTAAATAAGTGCAGATTTAGGGGATTTTCTGTTGCAGAGGGCAATTGAGTTCATAAGACAGGCTCCTAATGGCTCATGTAGGGCCTAATAAGAAATGAAGACTAATCTTGTTTATCTTCAATTCCTATAGAATATATACAAGTTTCATTCCAAGAGTCTTTCTGAGATGAGAAATGAAAGTGAAGGGAAAATATGTGCTGAGCTATGAAATCACACTTCTTTTTTCTGTATATGAAAAAGTTCAGACAAGTTTACCACAGAGTTATGAGACAATTCCCACTCATAACCTGTTCTAAACTTAAAATGTATTCTATCAGCTAATAAGGATTCAGTGGTGCTGAACCATGCCCAGCTTACAACTCCCAACTAATTTCTGTTATTAAAGTCCCTGCATGCTTTCAGCCAGTCACTGCTAACATTGATTACTGCTCAGTAATGACATACTAATGTTTCACTGGTGTGTTCTCTGAGATTTCTGAACTTCAGATATTTAATTCAGAATTCTATTTGTATTTTTTAAAGAATTATTGAAGAGAAATTGAATTTAAAAAAACCCTAGATATGATAGGGATGAAAATAGCCATATTGTTCTGGGCACCTGAATGAAGTTTTTTAGAGTCTGAAGGCAGTTAGAGAAGAATGAAGCATAGTAATTTAGGTAAAGAAGACAAGAGGAATGTGCATTGGGCTGCAGTTAGCATCTACTGGTTTGATGGTTTATGTCTACTCACATTGTTTGAGATGCAGTATCATTATAAGATCAACTATAACACAAACGAAAAAGAGACAGACCTGAATATATTCCATATATAAGGATATGGCTATCAAATGTATAATGACTTTTAATTATCCTTACTCAATAGCCATCTTCTTAGGAGTTTGCAAGTGGGAAATACAGAACTGAATGTTCTGGACAGACAAGCAGACCAAACTGCAGTAGACAAGGAAGGTTAAGAGTCTCTATCTGAAGATAAAAGCGAAGAACAAGGGCATTTTAGAATGAATTGTGCTGCCAGCAGATATCAAGTAAGGAAAAGTTAATGGTTATTTTTTTTTTTTAATAAAAGTCTGATAGCTACAAAAAAAAATACCAAAACTATAGTGACCGGTGTCAAAAGCTAATCTTACACATTTGTTGGAAATAACAGATATGGATGAGCAAGATAGGTCAGTAAGATTTTTGTATGTGTACTCTGTAGAAAACAAAGATGGAGAAAAAGACTGAAGGAAGATTTCTTCCAGATGTGATTCTTCCCAGCAGTTATTAACTCAAAAGCAAAAAGTAAGACCCAATTGACTAATGAAAAATATACTTTAAAACAGGAGAACTTGCATGAAGGCTCTCAAGATAAGTGAATTTAAGGAAAATAAGATATACAGTAATTCCTTAAAAGACATTGACAAATCCTTACAAAGAAATCTCATATGCTCAATATTAAACGCAAGTTTTCCTAAGGCAAAAGAAGACAGAAAGTACAGCAAGTGTTTCTTTCTCAGTATTCTGAAACTCAAAGTACGAAGTAACAAAAAAATGCAAATGTCTAAGGAAAAGCAGAAAAAAAAAATCAGATGCATGTAGGCCCAAAATTAGAAAGGTCAAGCCTCAAAATGATATACAACTAGCAGGGAACATAAAAGGGCAACAACACACCATTCTACAATTAGATTAGGAGGAAACCCAAAGAAAGTACCAGTCCATGTCACTATAGGAGCTGCAGACTAATAACAAATGATGTTAGGAAGTCTGACATTTTTAATGCCCTCTTTTGTTCCATTTTCACTGGAAAGGTTAACTTTAATCAGACTATTAATTATCAATGACAGAAGGCACTAAGAAGGAAAACAGATCCCCAAATTTTTGCTGATCTTCATCTACTTGTGAGTAACAAAATTCAGCCTAAGTTATGTGTAATAATGCCTGGGAAAACTTCTCATTATATTTGAGAACGCTTTGACATTGGCTAAGAATGTAGGAGCTGGGAAAAGACAAGTATAATAAGGCAGACGAAAATAAAGGGGGAAAAAAAGACTTTTCGCTCATAAGTTAACTTCAGTTACCTAATTTAAATGGTCCAAGGCTTTTCAGGATATAAAGTCCCTCTTCACTGGAGATAAAGACAAGAAAAATTTCTGTCTAAATATACTTAACTTTTAAAGTAGATTAAATTAATAGTATTTATCTTAAAATAAAAATGCTAAATCGCATCATGAATAATAGACCACTCATCTTAATTCTATCTCTGAGAAACTCTGGAACAAATATCTGGAAGATAATGAGAATATGACTGGATTCAGGCATGGACTAGTCAAAAGGAAATCAGAGCAAAACACTTGATACGTCTCTGTAGCAAGCCTTTTAGATTAAGAAGTAGGTGATACAATATGTTCATACATTAACACTTTTTTTTATCGTCTCACATGATTTTCTGGAAGTCAGGATAGCATATTCTAGAGAAGTAACTAAAACTGAGTAACAGTTGTTTATGTAACTGTAATTAAAATTTCAACATAAAAAAAGGAAAGACTAATACATTTTCTGCAGCAGCCAATGTAAAGTCTAGATTTGCTCAAGGGATTCATTGCTAATTACAATGAGAAAGTATAAACTATAGTGTGAGATAAGTACAAAAATAGATTTTGAAAAGCTTTTCTATTCTTGGGGGTTTTTTTGGTTTTTAATCTGGAAGGATAAATAGAGTAAGGACTCTGTAAGGATCTGCTCTCTGGCCTGTTTGAACAAAACAGATGATAAAATATAGCATCCCCATATTACATTTTCAGACATACTGAAGCTATGCTGGATACAGTTACTTGCAGAATGAACTGACTTTCAAATAACTTCAAAAAAATTTGAAGAAATTGTCTGAAATAACTACAGTTCTTTAATGATACGATCAATAATAAAATTAATTGAAATGCGATCAGCTAGCATGATTCAGACACAGTTTTAAAAAACTGATCTGGGAGTTAGAGTGCATCGTAGACTGAGCATGCATCAAAGCCATCCTACAGTTTAAAGACAAAAACAACCTAACATATTGCAATATGAAAAAAGCAAAAAAGCCCACATGAAACATGAAGTAATGTTTGGATTCTGTGTGTAATAAGGTCTCAATTGGTACATATATCTTGGCTTTCACATTACACTTAAAGTTAGACATAAACCAGCCAGAAGGAGATGAGTAAGAATGAGAATATATACAAACATCACCACCAATGGGCAAATCACAAACAATATCATTTGAGTGGAGGGAGGCCAGGACATCTTAGGAAACAATAGAGAAAGAGAAGGCTGAAAGATGACATTTCTCCACTTGTGTTTTCCATGTTCAGGTTAAAATTAGGCTCAGCAATTCACAGACAGCTCTGTTTTGGTTTCTGCAGTTATTCTTACAGTTCTGAATACATGAATCTCTCTTCTGAAGAGAGATTGAATAAGTGAAAAGTTTTTGACTGAAAAAGTCTGCTGCAATAGTTAAAAGGCTTTATAATTCACAAAAAAAAAAATCCAAAGAACAACAACAAACCCAGGATTCGACATGCTTCTTCCAAAACCATTAGTTGCGATAGGAAAATTCTTTTTCCTTAGTGTGATCCACTCTGTCACCAGTTTACCACCAGGTATATTTTCTTATATATTATAAGATTTCTTTACTTATATAATACTAGTGCCTCTATGATTTTTCTTATTGTTTTGCTTCCTATACTTGGGTTATTAGAGCACAGAAGCAGAAACTTCAAATTAGCCAACTCCTTGGCAATATTTTTGTTTTATTTATACTGAGCTTCTACTGGCTAATTCTTGACTTCCACAGAAAATGTGAGGTTTATGAACCACAGAAGAATAGAGCAGTTACACAAGGCAACTTCAAGGTGATCTCCACTTGAAGTAAAATAGTGTCAACATTTTCAAAATTCTTTTTTGAAAAACTCCACTTTAAATTATTTAGAAATAGTTAAATTGGCATGAGGAAGTCTGAGCACATCCATTTTTTCAATTTGTGCAGATAAAGAATACTTAATGATAAAATATATTTTGCTTTGCAAGTAAGAAAATAATCACTTTATTTAAACTGTGATGATTTAATAGCATCAGGCAACATTAGAATTACTTTTGGAAAGCTTCATTTCCATTTCTGAAAATACTACATGTATTTCATGATAATATATCCCAAAAAGAAATGTAGCTCAAGGAGCAATAACTTACTTTTTTAATAATCTGAGTCATTTCACATTTATTTTTCTTTTTGACAGTTGCTTACAAGAATACAGCATGCCCCTACATATAGTCCAAAATCAGTCCATGAGAATTCTTTCATACATTATGTTGCAATTTTGTGCTGTCTAAAAGTGCATTAAGAGAAAAAAAAAAAAAAAAAAATTATGTTAGACGTTTGATCCGTGCTATTTCCTAAAATTGGTAGTAGTTGATTTTTCAATAGAAATTTTGCATGGTTCTGTATGGGATATTATGCCTTCTGTTTCATCAGGAAAAATATAATGTTTATATAATTATATAATCAATTTACTTGTAATTTATGAAAGCAAAAGACAACAAAGAGTAAACAGGAAGATCTGTTTGGCAGAATTTACTTAGAATGCTTATTTAACATAAAACAAACTTTAATGTTTACAAATATTTTTATTTGCAGGCTTCTTTAATGAAATGATACCAAATTATCAGTGACCCCAAAGACCATGTTTCAAAGCTTTGTGAGAATGTTGGTCAATAGAGAACTTAGTGTCTTTCAGATGCTCAAGACTAATGGCATGTTCCCCACTATAATTACATTCTAGTATCCTCAAACCTAAAAAAAAGGACAACAAAAGCAGCTCAAGCAACTTAATAGATGATAAATATTTCATATGTTTCAATTTACAATTTTAAAACATCATATAGCGTATTTGATTCCACGCTGAAGCTTGCATTTCATGTTTCAGGAACATGTAAGTATTAGTGGCTTTGTTCAATGAAAATTATTATCTTTAAAACTGCACAAACCTCTAGTTGCATGGTTCCTCAGAATAGTGAAAAAAAGGTCAACTGAATTATTCTAGATACAAGCTAAAAAAGTTTTTGATTGTAAGATAGGTAATATAATAAACTCTAATAATCTCTTTAGCTGAATTCTCTAGTGAAATCTTATTTGCATCCGCAAGCCACACCCAGTGAATACAAGTATATCATCCACTACTTAATGCTAGAATACATCCATTGCTGTCAAGGAGCAGGAATATTAAGTCAAAAGTAGAAGGAAATTACATTGAATTGCACAGAAGAGATTCAGATGTAATTTTGTTACACATTTTGCATATATTATGCATCTTATGTAGTTAGCAAATAGAAAATAATAATCATTTTTTATAATTGATTTGGACGCAGATGCACTGTTAAGACATTCCTTATTCACAACTGTCATGCAAACAAATAAAATCTCATTTATGCTTATCTCCAGTTGAACAGCCTTCATTTCTTAACAAATATGACAGATTTTCTGCATTTTTGACAGCCACGGCAAAGTGACTGTGTGAAGTTTGGCAGCAACTGCAATTGCTGATTTTGAGCTCATCCTGGGTACACTTTCCATGCATTAGGGAAAATGCAGACATAGCTTTCCTGTGTCCACTTTAGCATACCGCATTTTAAATCTAACCTGTAATCTCAGCCAGATACAAGCTTGTAATAAATTACTAGATGTGAAAGATGAGTCATACTTCATTTGAAAAAAGAACTCTTTCAGGCTATGCAGTTTTGAATCAACCTGTAACCTTCATGTGACAGTAATTTGCTAATGTAAACTCATGGCTGGGGTGAGACAACTGCACTTTGAGCATAAATTCCTAGAACACCTTAAAATATGCATAGAAATTAAAATTGCAAGTAGGGCTTTTCAAGTAATAGATTTTTAGTAATAAATTGCAAGTAGACACTTTAGCTACAATGTTCTTCTGTTATCTAATTCTTAACTATATGCTATAAAAATTTACACTTATCTGGTGTACATTCAGTTGTATAGACAAGAATTAAATTAGTTTATGTAAGGGAAGCTGTTTTTATAAAGAAACATGCATTGAAACCTGATTTTACTTTTTTTACAATTATTTTCACACTAAAAATAAGTCAAGAAGTGAATAATTTTCAAACACAATTTAGTACCTACAGTGGCAATTTACTGACAAAGTTAGGTATGTTCACATCAGTTAGAATACTAAAATATAAACTATAGATAACAATGCGTGCACCAGTCAAGTATTTGACACTAACAACATGAAAGAGTAAAAGGATGTATAAACTGCAACATGAACTGTTCTAAGACACCATACAGATAGAGGGCAGCCTTTGGAGTTTGATATGTCTTACTTGCTTGTCATGGCAGTTTCATGGGCTTTTGAGAGCTGGAAACATATGAGAAGATTCATATTCAGTGGCAAACTCCAGCTATCTGTCAGCTACCACAGTAAACTGTGAAAAGCTAGTTTCCTCCTTCTAGGTCAAGGAAAACATACGGGAGCTGGAGAAGGAAAAAAATCAACCAACTAATCAAACAAAACCAAATTACAGAAAAAAAAAAAAA
>WBNH01021815.1:0-10501 GCA_013401255.1 Urocolius indicus
CTTGCTAAACCATGACAATTTCTTCACTCATAACCTAGGTTATTACTCCTTTTAAAAGCTTTTTGAGAAGAGCAGTCAGTTTTGAAGCAATAATTGCCAAAAGTTTCTCCTGAATGCTCAGTGGTAAGCACAGGACTTACTGATTTTACAAGTGTGGTAAGAACTAATGAAGCTCCTGTTTTTCTAAGCATTGACATTTCATGTTCTTTGCACTTCACTTTCATAACCCAGGTCTTTCCTCAACTGGCTGGGCAAAACCAACTACAAAATGCTTCAACAGAAATTGTACTTGAAAGCTGCAGCAGGCTCTTCACAGCAAACAGAAGACCACAAGAAGGGACACAAAGTGGCCATTCACTACTGGGAGGTTCCAAGAATTGCCGGTTAAGGGTGTGTATTGCTTCAGAATGTAAGTAAGTACTTTTTTAAGAGATGCTTTGCTACAGCAAGATCTTAGGTTTTCATACTGTGCGAATACAAAGTTTGAGAGTACTGAGACACATTTTACATCTCTAACCAATTTTTACTTTTACAGTGTCAGTGAAATAAAGATCACATCTCACTACATAATTTGTAGAAATATGCAATTAAATACTTGCCGCTTCAAATTATTGTTAGGCCCATAAACTGAACTTCTGAGGAGTATGTAATAGATTTTGGAAGTCATTGTGTTCTAGTAAAATCACGTTTGTATTCATTTTCATCTCATTTTTTGAAACAGTCTCATCAGCTAATTTGACAGAATGAATACAGTGTCTTTGTTTCTAAATAAAAGAAAAAGAAAACACATAAAACACACAGGAGAAAAAAAAACACACACAAAAAAATCTTAAGATTTTATAGCTCACTACAATGGGGATTTGAAGTTACTGTTTCCAGGATATATAATTTTAGTAGCGGCTACTGGTTAACAAATAACATTTTATGTTTTAATGACAAGTTACCTGAATTTCAGTTCTGTTGGCTTGCTGTTGCTGGTGCTGAAAATTCTGTGAATTGGAAACAAACACAAGCCCAAATGCTTAAGTAAATATCTTCTTGGTGCCAGCAAGGTGACCAAGCTTTGTTGAATTATAAGCACTGCCTGTAGCTCTCCTGGTTGAGATATGGCATTTTTTACATCATAACCTCTACTACACAGTAAGAGACTTCTAAAATTAGCTACAAAATTACCTATAATTGCTTTGTTTTCATATTTTGGGTACAGAGGGAACTTAATATGAACAAACCACTCCTAAAACTAATAAAGAGAAAGCTGTTTGAGCTATATATAAAATGTACACACAGCTGCCACTGCCAGTATTTCCTAATTACCATTGGAGAAAGAGACAAAAGCATATGACGGTTGGTTTAGATTTCTAAGTGAACATTTTGGAAGGAAAACTACGGAAATTTAAAAGAGATGGGGAACTAAAGGACTCCAGCATTTAGAGTTAGGACATTATTTCTAAAGATAAATAAAGTTTTTTTAAGTTAAAATAATGGATACCATCACACTTGTACACTGATCACTTACCATACACTTTGTCTTTCCTACTCAGTCTATTCTGTCTGCCAGTCACAGGCTGCAGTGAGCTTTTAATCATTTTTAGTCCCCTCATCTATGACAAGAGTGTGAATAGTAAACACTATATCAGCTAGGAGTAAGCAAAGCAAGACTAATCTATGCAACTGTAAAAATACCACGCCAAATCACCACAAAAACTTTTTGGTAAAGACTTGATTGAAAACAAGACTTAACAGTGAGTCTTTTTTCTTTTAGTTTGAAGGATGTGGAGTCTAGAAAGGCAGAGCATTTCCTTCTACCAAGGAACGGAAATGCCCCTCATTCAACAAAATTTTCTAATGGTCTATTAATCCACGTAGGTTTTACACATGTTAATTTTCCTTTTCATCTTCATAGAAAATGTATGCAAGTGTTAAAATCTTCTGTGTTGCTGGAGATAGACTGTAGACTTTCAAATGCCATATTGCTTCCTGTTAATGTAAATGATCATTGAACTCTCATGTGCATTATTATGCAGAAGCTTCACTTTCAACATGTTAGTAATGCTATCAAGTTCAAAGTGAAGAGCACGAGTAATTTTTCTCAGGATTTACGCAGTGGGCCAAGTTTCTGTTTCTTAAAATAAGACCTGTGGTTGGGGGTATTGCTAGTTTCCTTAAAATTATTTTTACAAGATAAGTATTGCCAAGGAATGGGAAACAGAAATACAGCTTTCAGCATCAATAAAGACAATCTGCAGAGCATGAAGGCCTTGAGAGTCATAGCCACCTCTCGCTGGAAAACACTGAAAGCAAAGAAAGCTGCCCTACATCCTGGCTACTATTAAATACAATTTCCTGTAGATATATATATATATGAAATCAGTTGTGCAATTAGCCACCTTGCACAGTATTTTTAGCGGATGCAAACATATTGGCAATTTTGAGTAATATTTCTGACACTAGAAAGAGTCATGGAAACAAAATTTTTCATATGCCTCTCAAAAGACTCAACCAAATACTCTCTTTTTTCATATTTTACTCAATGTATTTATGTAATACAAGAATTGGCAAGGAGTTGTCAATAGCAACATTGGTAGTAAAAAATAGTTGCTTTCAAAAGGTGTCTGGACTAACTAAACCATGTAGTAACTGGAAGTAACAGAAACAAGGTCAGGGTTGGTTTTCAGCTCTAACAAGGCTCAATATTGTGGCTAGTTCTGTTTAATAACTTTATCAATGATCTGGACAAGAGGATCAAGTGCACCTTCAGTCAGTTTGCAGAGGACACCAAGCTGTGTTCATCTGCTTGAGGGCAAGAAGGCTCTTCAGAGGGACCTGGACAGGCTGGTTCAATGGGCCAAGGCCAATTGCCTAATGAGGTTCAACAAGGCCAAGTGTCAGGCCCTGCACTTGGGCTACAACAATCCCATGCAACAGAACATCATACCAACCAGTTAACTACTCTTATCCCTAATTCTTCTTTGAAACACAGTCAGATCAAAATTCTTTGTTCCTAAATACAGCCTACCATATTTGTCCAATTAAAGCAAAATTGTTTCAATGAGTGTCATTACTTGTAATGGCAGAAATATGAGCACTGAAATATCAAAACCATTTCTGCACCATTCATTCAGGATTTGATACAACCCATGTACAATCACCCCATTTATTCTTTCTTTTGGTCAGACATTGTCTCTAATACATTAGGTAGGCATATTGGATCGTTTACCTTGCTTCTTTATGGAGAATTCAGGTTTCTCAATCTTCTTTCAAGTTTCAGAAATAACTCTTGATTATACACATTTCATCATTCTACCTGTCATGAAACTGAAGACTCTTGGGTTCTCATCATTTTCCCCTCTAGTCAGCACTATATCCAGTAGTACTGCAACATCACAGAAAGGCTGTTTCCTATCATTTTCAAATGGAAAACAACAGCCTTTTCACAAGACACTCTCCCTGAGTCAGATTACTTTTTTCCTGCTCCTGCTGTGTTGCTGCATTAGTGGTAATGTGATTATATCAGCTGAAAATCTGACTACAAATCAGTTTATTATATTTCAACCTACTTGAATTGCTCATTTTTTTTAAAAAAAATCTTCCCTCTTTGATACAGATGTGATCAAACGTAGAGAAGTTACTAGATTATCAGAAAGAGACAAAAGGTAGAAGTCTTTCTTTTGATAATGCCACATTTTTTTCAAGGGCACATAGCTTTTCAAGAAGAGAAAAAGAGTAAATTTTATTGAAAGATCACAAAATACAACACCACTGTATTTTCACTCATAGATAATACACTAAAATAAGCTATTAATGTTGCATACTTGAGATGTTTGCTCTCATAGTCTTTATCCTCACAAACTTCTTAGACATTCCTAGATAGCCTATTTGGTTTTCCAGTTATTCCCTTGCCAGTGATTTTGAGTAGAGGTTATGTCAAGAAGAAGCCACCTATTTGAGGAATGAGTTCTATTCAGGAAATCTTGTCTGCTTGTCTGTGATGCCAAAATGGATAATTTAATTTGATAACGTATACTAGATGACTGTGAAAAGACTCCATTTCATACATCTGTATCCTGTATATTTAGTAATAACTTTATCTTGTTTTCCTTCAGGAATTGTTGATGGCTTCCAGAAGTGTGACTTACAGAAAAAAAAGCAATTTTTAAAAGTGAACACATTCTGATATGCCTTATTCTTATTTTTCTTCTGCTTATACCGGGCCTAATAAATTTCATCAGTTACACTGCTTTCAGTCACTCCTATTTCAAAACCTAATAAAAATTGCACAGCATAGAACAACCATGTACAGTAAGTAATGCAGTAACACACTACTATTGAGTCAACTCACATGACATTAATGAGATTACTTTTCTATCCATGTTTCCCAGCAGTGCTTACAAGAATGAATTTAACTGAATTTTCTCATCCTTCAAATAATATACATAAACATATTCATAACACAAATAATTTCCTGAATAAATCATTCTGACTATGTAACTCTAGAACATTTGAGCTGCAGAATTTAATCCAGCTACTTCTGTACATAGCTTCTGATTTACTCACAGAACGACAGAATCAGTTCAGTTGGGAAAGACCTTTAAGATCATTAAGTCCAATCACTGACCTCATGGGATAAGAAAGGGAACCAAGCTCAGTGTGAAGATGTGAATTAATCTCTATCATTGTTTCAAAGGTTAAACTGGAGGAATAGCTCTAAGCACACAGAAACTGATAAAAGGTACCTCTGGGTTCTGCAGCAATGCACCGTTTGTACTTTTTGAGTGGTCAGGCACATAATGCATGCACCTTGGATATCCTCCTCTTTTCAATACTTCCTTTCCACCTCTTTTTCCAACACCATTAGACTCACAACAATTTTCTTCTTTAACCAGCCACCTTTATCACAAAACCCATCTATAAATATGTCTGACACATCTCAGTGGGTTTAGAAGTTGCAAGGGATGAAGAAAGACAGTATGCACATAATCACAGAACACTTCTTGCATAAGAAACCAGTGTTAGCACTGATTAATTTATTCCAGCCTTATCAAACAATAGAAAGCCTTATGAACTAGTTATAGTATGCAAAAAAAAAATTCCACGAAGAAAAAGAAAGTTTCCAAATAATGATACTCACTTTACACATGCTCAAAGTAGGGAAGAAGTCACTGAGGGATTTTGTTATTTGGTTGTTAGTACACATATTCCACCAGTGGCTGTAATGGAGTTCTTTCAGATTTATACTAACTCAGGAAAAGCAGGAATAAAATTCTCTGGAGGTACAGGATGTATACATTCCTGAATGGAAGGAAGCAAATTCAGGGGAATAAAAAGCTGTGATTAGATAAAGTTCATCTCAAACCAAGACAAAATGCAAAAATGCAGCTGGCTAAGAATAGGAAATTAATCCATGCCTTAGTTTTCTTCCTTGGAAGTAATGAGATTCAAAGATCCAAAAGCCTGCATCTCTGTTCCATGGAGAAATACCAGATATCTAACAATATCTAACAATCTGCTTTACCAGATTTCCAGTCCATACTTGCAGACATAATTAGATGCTCTTGCTATCTGAACTAAAATGAACTCCAAGTCTTCTGATCTTTGCCCATTACTAAGGACTGTTTTCAAGGACAATGTCCTTGCAAGTGCATGCTTTCCCACCGAGCCTAGTTGCTCGGCTGTCTAACTTCTTTGCTAAGTGAATTCCTTGGATATTATCTTATGTAGCATTGTTAAGGGTACATCAAGTTGTACAGCAGGTTAATGCTGCCAAACATAACATGTCCCTGCCCAGAGAGACTACATTCTAAAGACACTCCAGACACCTCACAGCACAGCCATGTGAGCATGGTTTCAGATTTATACCAGTGTGAGATGCTTCCTCCTTAACCCCTTCAGTAGGGCGTAAGACACACCATTCACTCCAGTACCAAGCAAAAAGCAAGTAAAGATGACTACAAAGCACAAATGTTATATTTCTATATTCAAGGATATCTCTGTATTCTTAAACAGGGATATGAAGAACCTTATGTTAGACTTCTGTTAACACAATTTGTCTTCTTAATCTCTAAATGTTTTGCATTCTCAGCTTCTGTTTAATTTACTAAATTGTAAATTTAAATAATGAATAGACTGATTGGACTTAAGTCAAGAAATTAATTACACATTTTCATGAAAGCCATTTCCTGTTCACTGCTCTCTACTGAGCTTTATAAAACTGATAGACACAAAATCTCAGTCTTTTTTTTCCCCGTCATTTGCTCAAATGTTGAGAAGCCTAGCATTTTGCCTTTGACTTCTGAAAGGCAAAAGTAAAGGAAAGAGATTGGCTGTCATTTCCTTATGAAGTGGCAAGACCTTCTAATCGAAGTTTTTAGGCTATGGCACAACTACCAAGTGTACACTGATTCCTCTTTCAGCTGTCTTTACCAGCAGTAGCACCGAGTTTTCTCTCACATTTAAATTCCTATAACAATCCTTTTTTTTTAATACCAAAATAATCCAAATGTATGGACTAGCAAAGAGAGAAACCTATTTTCTTCACTCATACCTTGATGTTTTTAGATCTCTAGAGGAAAATACTGGATATTATGAAACACTGGCACTTGTATTGTTTGAAAACTCTAGGTTGTTAAGAACAATATGACAAGACATAAGATGCATCTTCAATGCTTGTCCAGTTTGTCCGGGATTTACTTTGACAAGGGACATTGGAAAACCCGTTTTCCTCTATCCTGAAGATGACTGTTACTTTAAAAGATGTAAAATATGAATGGAAGAAGAAAAGAACTGGCATTTGAGATCATATTTCTAAAGGTCCCTTCCAACCTCTACCATTCTACAATTCTATGATTCCATGATATGTTTTGATGTACTGCTGTCGGTAATTTATTCCAAGTGCTTTATTTACATTGGGACAGGAGGTGAAGAGTGAAGGAGTGTTTATTTCTCACCCAAATCAGCCTTGTCATGGGCCTTTTAAATCCTAGGCATAGGCTATAATTTTGTTAGAACTTTGCTCTGTTGCAACGTCTGTGTTCTGGAGTTGCAAGCTTTCCAAGCAAACTGTTTAGAAAACATTCCACAAACACACCTGACTAGTTTTCAGAATTTCTATGCTAACCTCTGAGTTCACACAGTAAACTTCACCTTCACATATTAACAGGAGTTAAATATTGCTTGTAATAGAGATAGAGGTCATTATTGTTAAATTATTGCTTTAGAAACTGTGTTTACAAATATAGGACAGTATGATCCTATTTTTCTTTCTAAATAAATTTGCCACCAATTTAAGTGCCATGGAATTTTAAACCAAGACATTTTTTTTTTTACATTTATGAGAACAGGAGAAGAATACCACATTTTCATTGTGTCAATCAATATTTTCAGTTTATATAATATTATTTTTTAAGCAAAGAATACTCTATACTAGAAAAGATTTGACCAGATCCTTTTCTCACCCTGTTTGCCTCCACTGCCTTAGATACAAAAACCTGTTAAAAGTGAAAATGCCTTACAAATTTTAAAAGAATTCTATGGGACAAATAGTAGGGTTTCGTGACTCCTCATTTATTACTTATTGATAAATCAAGTTTGCTTTAAGTAAACATCATCATAATAACTTCCAACTGGGAGCCAAATGGGATCCAACACAGCCTGCCTCAGACAGGATCTCATGCTGTTTTGTCCAATAATAACCTTTGACTGAATCTCCCCTCTCCAAGTGAAACAACTTCCCGTAGATCCAGCAGAGCAGGAACACCAATAGTCAGGGGATGGGGCAGTTGCGAGACACACAACTTCCATATGACTTTTCAAGAAAACAGTCTAAAAAGCACAGAAACAGTTTTTCAAAATCAAAGTTATTTAAGCAGAAAGAAAAAAAGGACCTCCTAACCTGGAGGTTAGAACCCTCACTTGAATGGAGACCTAAAGTTTGTCTCTGCTGTGATGTGCACTTCTGAATGTTGTTGGTTTTTATTACCCTATGTAAAGTATCACATTAGTGTCACAAGAAAGACTCAATCATTTAGGATACCTTTCTCATTATGATGCATTTACTATGTTCCTGTAACAAAGGCAGATAAACATGGAAACAGGTAAAGTGCTGAAATGCTTGACACAAGGATGCCTAAGTCAATATTAACAATTTCAGCCCAAATATCTTCTTTTTACTGGTATCTGCTTCCATGACAGTTTTCAGCAGGTATTTTTTTCTGTTGTATGCTGGAGTTCTCTAAAGCACAGAGAAAGTGGTTTTTGTAAAGGTAATTCTAGCTCACAAACCTACCAGACCCCTTTAAGAAAGTAAGTCATCATGTATATTCAGAAGAATAGAACAGCTACTATTAATACCTGGATACACTTTCAGCATAGCCATTAAATAAATGGTGTTAGAGACAGTGAGTTATCACAGCCAAAGTGTGGGAGAGTCATCTTATGGATTAAGAACCTGGTGAAAGACAAAAAAATAACAGAAGACTTAGATGATCCATCTTCACAGAGGAGAGGGTTCAGCAGCAGATTTGATCACGTATCTGCTATACTCCATTCCACAAATAATCCACAAAAGTTATATCCTTACTGATGTTACAGAGCCTGAAGATAACTCAAAAATAATTAAGACAAGGAAAGCTGAAGCTGACACTGAGTAAATGTAGAAGAATTTCACAGTACTGAGTGACTGGAAGAATAAATTGACAGATCAAACAAAACAAAGTAAAAAATAAATCAAGAGGATCATTCATTACTGCAACTACAAATGTCTTGACTCTGGCCTCCACTTCCTATTTCTTCCAAGCACTAGAGTTACTGTAAGGGATTAGTGTGACACCCTATTTCTTACAGAATTTCCCTAAGCTCAAAAGCTCACTAGGGGGCCTAGTGGGCCCTAAGGCGCACTAATAGGTCTGGCTGGACTTTTGGTTTTATTGAGCACAACAAGATTTATGATCTTTAGTGGAATTCATCTGTGTCTACTTGATTGACCTCTTTGTTTCTGTCGAAAACAAATTTCAAATTACTTCCTTCAAAGCTACAAAGAGATAATGAATCTTTTAGCTTACCCTCAGTGTTCTTTGGATTATTTTGCTTGTTTCTGAAACAAAATTGTTCTGAAGAATTCACATAAGCAAAGACTTTAATTTTCTGATTTCCAGTCACTTACTCATGACTGTTCCAAATAGAGTTTCATTACCTAAGCATGTCTTTTCCATTAAAAACTGCATTGCAGGGTTTCAATCTGCTTTCCTGGACCACCTAGAAGTTTATCCACAAGGAAGGGAGTCAGAAACTGCCAGGTGTGTGAAGGACGCCACAGAGGTGCAGAGAGGATCTGTGAGGAGCACACCTGCCCTGAGGAGAGACAAGCAGAAGCCATCAGGAAAAGACTGACTGAAATCCCCATTCCCTGCCCCCGCTAAGCCTTTCAGTGGGGGAGAAAAAGACACCAGGATCAGGACTCTGAGCCCAAGAAGAGACGAAGGGTAGGGAGAAGGTGGTCTTAAAGGGCTGGTTGTACTCTTCATAATCATACCACTCTGTTGTTTTCTGCTTGTTATGTTTTGGGGTTTTATGGTTATGTTTTGACTAGTTGTAGGTTAAAGTATTTTCTGTTTTCTTCTCCAAGCCCAGTAGCCTGGTCTGTTTGGTCTGGTACCATAAGTGGCAATTAAGCCCTTCCTGCCCTTTGGGAATTCTCAAGTCTCTGGTACTTGAGCCTTGATGGGCCTAAACCACCGCAGACCTATTAAACAAGAGATCATCTTCTTACATTCTCATCTTCCCTTTCATTTATTCTCGATTATGTTTTGTGTGGCTAACTTTCATTATAAAGGTTTGGAAAGCACATGACAACCCTTCTGATGTGTTTTGTAGAAGCTAAAGACAAAATGCCCACACTTAAAGGAGTCAGATGCTACCACCATGTGTCCTAGTGTATTAAGGAGCCTGAAAGAGAAGCCAGCACATACAGTTACAGAATAAGGCAGGCTAGTGTCACCAGCTGTAACTCTTGCTCAAAACAGGACTAACTTAAAAGTAGACAAAGTTCTTCAGTGTTTTCTCCAGGCAAGTTTTGAGGTTTTCTTCTAGGATAGGTGATTCTACAGTTTCTTCAGGAGTACTGTGCTTATACTTGCCTGCTCTGGCTGTGATGATTTGACTCATATTTCCAGCAAGTCACTATCTCACTACAGCTTGTAATTTTTGCCTCTTGTCCATTCACTCTATAACTCTCTGAACAGCCCGCCTCCATCTTTACAATCTCTTGTATCTTTTTTTGGGAGCTGAAGACTTGTGAGCAGACCCTTTCAGTTTCCAATTAACTCTGCTCCCTCAGTCTCCCCTGATTTATTATGTGCTCCAGGTCCCTCACCATCTTTGCTGCCCGTCACTGGGCTTTTCGAGTTTCTTAATCTCTAGCTTGTAATTGGGAATGTAAAACTGGATGCATTACTCCGGGTTCATAGTGTACTTCTGCTTTGCAAACAGAAACATGCTATTTCCACCG
>WBNH01021887.1:0-13257 GCA_013401255.1 Urocolius indicus
TTATATTTTTATTTTTAAAAATGATATTGTTAGAAATCTTAGCCAGGTAATTACTTTTGGCAAAACAGAAGCATTCCTAGAAAAGCATGTAACACAAAGAATAAAATATGGGTGTAGCTCTTAAAAGTGAAATTAAGATCTTAAATAAGTGCCAAAGTTATTTCACAGACCTGCTAAAAATGTTTGAGCTTAAAGAAAAATGGAGTCTTGCTTAAACAACTTCATTTTGATATTTTCTTTGAAAGCAAAAACAAACAAAAAAAGAACCATGTACACATTTGAGAAGCATTTTACAATTTCAGCAGCACTGAAACAGAAATTAAATGATACCAGAGTAAGGACTGGATTTCTCCTTTGAACCCTAACTATTTTTAAGCTTGTGTCAGGTGTGATAAAATGAGCGCAACTGTGACAAAGCACAGTGCCTCTTTCCCCGTCTCTCCCAGTTTCTCATGCATAGCTTGGTTCTTCCAATTTGGAAAGAAAAAGCCACCTTCTATTCATTTCCAGTGGGGGCCCAGTAGTATTTTAGTAGGTAAAGGGACAGGATGTCACCAGGATTACATAAGTAAACACAAAAATGAGATACAAGGAGCAGACTTCTTCAGGCATGTTTGTCGGATGTTTCATAAATCACACTGTCATTGTATTACAGCAATAACAGCTCTGTTGTAACATACCCTGGGTTATCCCTCTCTGTATGGCTTAGTTGATACAGTTTGCAAATACCAGAGCTAGCTTGTCATAAACTACTATAAATGGAAAAAACCAGGAGATTGTTCCTCAGTTCTTTATACACTGTTGCAGACAGCTTTCACAGAGGCAGATCACGTGAGGTATTGCCAGCCCCAATTACCACATTCAAGATAATGACACAAATTACAAGACCCTCAAGAGAGTACAGAAAGGCCTGTATCGTCAAAGTTCTCCACACCATGGTAACTGTAGTGGACCTGCTCTGCTACGCTACCACAAACACCTTGGTCAACCCCTGAGCCTGCTCATTTTTTTTCCTACCTCATTTTATCCAATCTAAGCTAGTTTGACAGTGATAAAGTTTCCTTATGAAAATTCACTTTTATTCCAGTTCCATAGTATGAGCAAACATTAGCTGCCACAGCCTACATATACATATACATCATTTACATCTACATCTACATCTGCATCTACATCTACACCTACATCTACATCATAGTGCTTAAAGGTTTGTAACTATGGCCTTGATTTCCCTCCTCTAAGGCCTCTGGCCCATACCATACCATAGCACATATTTATTTATTTAAATGTTAAATCAGTTGGAAACTGGTAGTCTAGAAGGAAAACTTACCTAAATATATTTAGGCAGCACAGAAGAAATTAGGTAAAAAAGAAATCTTCTCAAAAATCTTTCCCATATTGCAGCGACAAATGGTAACAGACACTTCGGGGCAAGTTTATGAAGCAAGAAAAAAATATGAGACCTTGACCCATTTCTGCAAGTTGCATTTGCTTGTCTATTTTTTACTTCCACTACATTTCTGTCTACAAGTCTTGCACACATACATACATGGTTGCCAGGTCCATGCAGTGAATTGGATTCATTGTTCACTTCCGAGTACTTCATTTTTTGGCTTGCTCATGAAATCTCAGCCATTGTACCTGTCCATAAATTTCAAGTCTTTGAGTAGCTTCAAACTACCTGGGAAATTTGTCTTCATTTCCAAATATGAACAAAAAAGCATTCCAAATTACTCTAGTGTTGAGCCAAGCTTAATTTTGCTCTGCAAAAGTGACAGATTTCAAGGTCTCATTTCTTGTAACCCTTTGTGACAGAAATTTCTGCTGCATGGGAAAACCATTACTTTCTAATCCCTGGATAGTTTAAAGACTAAAAACACATCACCTTTTCACAGATGCAAGATTGTAGTTTTTTTCCTCCCACAATCATAAATAAAAATTCACTCCCTATGCAAGGGGATACAGAGGCAAGAAAACTTGATTTTTAAAATGTTTTTTTCCAGCTTCAAATTAAAATTTTTGGAGCTATGCTAGTCCTACCATAACCAAGTGAGTGATAGGGAAAGGCTGCTTAGACAGGTCAATTGACGCATGCACTGTGTTTTGGCAAGGTAGAAGAAGTGACTTAAGTCAGCTCAGGCTATAAGGAACAGTCAAAATTCAGTTGCATGGTGCCCATATTCTACAAGCTCAATGTAATGTTCCAAGGGGCTTAAGTGCCCTTATCTGCCAACCCTCTGCTTCATATCTTCATTTAAAGAAATTCCTTTGTATTAGCAAATGAGACTTGCTACTTAGCCTGTATGCAGATGAGGAGAACTGCTTTTACATCTGGCTGGCAAAAAGACATACAGGTAGCATGAACTCTTCAGGGATTACAGACAAAATTAAATAAATTGATCTCATCTTTTTCCCCCTTCCCCCACCACATTCTTTAACCCTTCTTGCTATAATAGAGTAATTCCAATGCAGTTATTTAAAGCTACAGCTTTCTACACCATTTTGGCAGCTATACTTTTATTTAGATTATTTAAAAATCTGTGATTTTTACGAACACATCCCAAGATTTGGAGTAGGCAGAAAGAAATTAAGTGGTTTCAGATTTGTTATACAGCACCAATTCCTGCAGCCCTGCCACAGGTTTTCAAAGCCAAAAGTCAGAGTTCAGGATACCCTACAGTTCACCAGCTTAGGAATGCTTTTAAAAATTGGCTGTGAAGAGGAATACAGATGTTCATTGTACTTAATAGAAATAAAAGGAAGGGGAGGATGACCAAAAGCTTATTATAGAGAAAGGATTTCCTGAATATATTTACATATTCCTTTGATGTCAATTTATAAATTATACATCTTTCAGTAACTAGAAATTAGAAAGTGGAATAATTTAAGAATATTTTAAAAGCCACAGAAATAGCCTGAGATTTCATTCAGCAAGGGCACAGAGGTCTTGACTGCATCTGTGATTTCTATCATGTGGAGCCTGAAGACAAAGAGGACATTCACACAAGTAAAGATGATAAAGGATTAGTTCCAAAATGCTGAATTGTCCATTATAAAACAAATTACATGAGTTTCTTCTGCAATTTAAAAGGCCTAACATTTTACACACCAACAATTCAAAATTAATGTCACTTCGTAGCCCATGCATCCTCATAATTAAATAACTTCAAAGGAATCGTAAATAAGAAAAAAAATACAAATTGAACAGATAAACAGGCTTTACTTTCAGTCTTAAAATTTGAAACATAGATCCATATATAGAAATCATAAGGGATTCAATCAAGGCTCCAGGCTATAAGAACCTTTGGAATTTTCTAAAAATAGAAACAAAACCCCGTGCCCTTTATGTTAATTTTAATATATTTTATACTATTTAATATCAACTTCCACAGAATTTAAAAATACATTACATATTTATGCAGATTAATGACACAAGTTTATGAATTGCAACATCTTTCCATCCTTTTCTTCTCCTACAACAGCACTTTTATTACCATATTTATGTCAAATAAAAACATAATATTTTTAGTTTATTCTCTGTGCATTCTTAGCAGACTTCCTAAAATCCCCTTCAGTGCACTGCGAGTGTAACAACCTTCCTCTCTGCCAGAGACCATATACACTAAAAATATTTAAAGATTTTCTTTCTTATTTATACCATACAATACAAGAAAGTTTACTCTCTTTTTTATCTGTGGGGCCTTTTCATTCCTACTTGCAGGACTGCTAACTTGTAACAGTTGTGATTGCAGAGACTGATGCTAATTCCTTGAAACTGACAACTATCCAGTTTCTGGAAAACAGAACTGGACAGGTGAAGAAGAGGGATGCAGGACTATTTCTCAAAGAAATTGATGTTCTTCTTACAAAGACCAGTATCACTAAAGATAGAGGTAAGTACTTACCTATCTACAAAAAGTACAAGCATTTTAACTGAGCTTTAAAATACCTTTTCATATATTCTGCCATAACATGGAAACTAAATGTATTTACTTTTAAAAACATTCTACTATCTTTTATCTGATAAAAGACTATATAATCAAACCGGGTTTTTTTTCCAGCTTAACGTAGATATTCTTGACATAAAAGATGCAATCTGGTTCAATAATGGGTTACAGTGTTTGTACATTTTCAAGTTAAAATATTATATAAAATCCTATGAACGCAGTTTACAAACCCAACCAGCATAGAGAAACACACTGACAGCAAAACTGACAGCATATATTACTTTTTATTTACTTAATCATCTCTAACACCTTTAGGAGAGCTGTAGGGACTCTCAAGTGAAAGAAAGAATCAACCAATTTAAAATTTCCTGAGTTGTGTATTTCCAGTGCCTTGAACTCATACAGTTTTGCTGTATAAGACCGATACTTACTGTTCTCAGTTTTTAAACATACTACTGAAAAGATATATGGAAAAGTTTATTTCTCTATCCAAACAAATATTTAGAAAAACACTCAAACTTGTTAATTTCATAAAAGGAAAAGATGACACACACAAGCAGAAGATCTAATACTGTGGTGTTGAATTATCAGAGAGTTTTAGACATTTCTTCTTATCTGAAAATCATTAAAGGGCCGACTTTAAGTACTATGACAGTAAGTTTAGTCCTACTTGTCTGTGGGCTTCTTTCAAATGACTAGATTGGAGGTGCGTAATTGTTTCAGTAATATTGTTGTGGTGCATAGGTCATGTGAATGATGAGATTTTAAGCTGAGACACTTCATTGCAGTCCCCACTTCCAGTTCTCTGCCACAGGAAACCTTTTCCTCCACTCTCCTATCACAAACCAATGTGAAGCTAGTTCTTATTTCCTCAGTGTCATCTGGGTTAGTTTATATACTTATGCGTTAGGTTTTTGTGGAGTCCTTTTTTTGGTAACAAGGGGAAAAGCTGCAGGGATGGGCCCCATAAGAAGTTGCTTGAAACTTCCCCTGGCTCTTTGTTGCTGGCTGAGCTCAACTTAGAAGCACTGTAAAAAAGAGACATAACCAAGTTGCAGCACAGCCACATTTGCAGTAATATCAGCAGCATAAATAGACATCATAACCCCTTTAACCTCAATTAGGGGCAAATGAAACAGTAAATATAACCTACCTTCCATATTCTATGATTCTAGAGGTATCTAGAGGTTAATGCATTATGGTATTTCCTTCCTTCCATACACTCATGATTCCTGAAAAGTTCCATTTTATTTTCTCTATTTTTACATTTACACTTAAAGATACAATTGCAGGGTTTGAATATGGAGCACATTGCATCTGGAAAGAGATTTGAGAATCACTTCCCTCTAAGACCAACATAAATTATTTGATGAAACTACTCCTATACATAATTACCTAATATCTAGCACAGCCTAAAAACTTTTTAAAAAGTGCAAATGTATTTCCTAGCATACAGATCACTACCAGAAAGAAATTCTAGGATCTGGATATGAGTCATATTCTGACACCTTATCAAGATGTAGGGTATGCAAGTAATATGACTGGCCTTAGCATCAGTACTTGTGATAGATGCATCCAACATCCATTTCTTCATCTTTCAAGAAACATAAAAAACATTCTCATGAGAATGAAATGGTTGATATATGTGGACTTAGTGAAAAAATATTTCCAGCCACCTTCACCAGAACAAAATATAGTTCCATGCAATATTTATTCCAAATAACGTTTATCTCTCAAAAAGAAATGAAACAATGTGGACTAGAATACCAGTGAATCTGCTTCAGGAATTAAATTTGCCACCATTACTCGAATCAGATATCAAGGCATTCCATTTTTTCCTAATGATTTTTTAAATATATCTGTTTACCTGTTCAGCATTTAAAGTCTGTAGGATGATATCTAGCTAACAAAGGCACATTACTGTGAATTGCATCACCTACAGTATTCCAATGCACAGATTCAGCAACATGTCTGAGAATTTGACTCATTGTCTTCAATCAAACTCAGATTGCTCATGTTGTAAGAACTCATATGTTTACAGAACTGGTGAATTAGGCACTTAGACATTACTCTGAAAGTAACAGACAGATTTTTATGCTAACGAATGCATTTAAAAAAGCTATTATATGTTTCTAGACTGGAAACATCTTGTTAGAATGCGATGTTTGGGGCTGTCCTAGAATTCTAGTTTGTAAGAGCTCAGATGTGAAAGCTATTAAGCCTGTGCTGCTATACAATAGGTTTTCACTAAAACTATTAACAGACTCTAACTGTGACACAAACTGGTAACATGTGTTCTAAATCTGAATTCAGTACTGCACACTTTTTGGAGGGCTGAAGGATGTGATCGAAGTTGCAAAGTCAGTTCAGTCCAGCCTCCCAGCAGGGGTGGTGGAAGGGCACAAAGTGGTTTTGCTTCACAGTGAATGAAGGAGCTCTTTCTGGCCCCTTGAAACAGAACTACCACCTTACTCTTCCTAAAAGCAGCAAATGCAGTGCTTGGGAACTTCTTTCTCATCTTAAAAGGCAAAGGTTCATAGCATGTATTTCAGAGACTGGAGAAAAAAGTCTTTTGAATTGGCTTAACTCTCTAATGGCATCTACTTCCCCCTTTATGAAGTAGGTCTTACAATTTAATTGTATCATCACTGAGATGAATGGGCCAATTCACATCTCGCAACTACAGACTTCAGTGAAGATCACTGCACTGAAATTAAAATTCAGGCAAACTTTTTTTCACAGTCATAAGGGGCATTGTAAATAGAGAACGCCAGAAGCTCAGAATACATGTGGTGTGCTTTTGCCTTAGTCCAACCTAAAATAAACCTCATAAAGAAAAGGATGTCATCAGACAAATTTTAAAAAGCAACTAAAAAAAACCCAATCACCCCTACCCCCAATTTCCACTAGCTCAGTAAGTATTAGTGAAATCAATATTTAATCCACACTTGATCCGGAGGGCACAGGTGGCAACAGCTAGGCTCTCTGTTTTGACAGAACTGCAGATATATAAGATTCTCAGGCCCATTGTTGTACAGTTGATGATCCTTTACCATAGAAATAGCAAGTCTAAAGTTCTCTTGACATTTTTCTGTACTTTTGTAGCTATCTGTGCTATTAAGAATATCAGAGCTTTTGTCACCTCCCTTTAAGCAACATTAGTCTCAACTACAGCATATGTATTGTTAAAGATTTCTTATTGCTTTTATTTTTTTCCAGTGTTGTGCTATGCATTCAGAAAATAAAAAAATCTGTGGCACAGCACAGGACAAAAGTTAAATCATGAAGTTAGCACACGCAACTGGTAGGTCACATATGTTGAAATGGAATTCCTAAGAATACTTAGAAAAGTCATTCGTCATTAAACATGTCCTGCACACAACAGAGGAAATGCTTGTCACATTGTGGAGGAAACTCAGCTCTCCTGCATCAGCATGAGTATCATCTTTCCAACAACAGCAAAAATCTTTTGCTCCAGCAAATTACCTCTCATGTTATCAGAACAGCCTAGGCTTCACAGTCAGTGGTAGGATTAAGTTCCCTAAAATGTACTCAGTGTTGAGGCTGATGACACCCTATTTTTTGAGTCATATTTCCCAGATTTTTCTTTTTACTCTTGTATCAAAATTGGACTCCATGAAAAAGCACATATTATGCTAAATATGTGTGCATAGACCTTAGCAACTGTTTTCTTTTAAGATTAAAAACAATGATTAAAAGTCTAAATAAGGTAAATGGAACAGACTATTTCTTAGGAGAAAAGCACTGAATGAGAAAAGCATGAACAAAATAAAAATGCTGGAATCAAACCAGGATTTCTTAGAGTATTTACTAACCTGTGAAATGTGTATATTCTTCGCGATAATGATCAGAACTACTTTATTCTATTTTGGAAAACATTCTTGTAAGCAAATAAAACTGACTGACCCAAAGCTGCTAGTGTCACTCAATATAGTATCAATTCATCACTACAGGAAGACTTCTTTGAAAAAGGACAACATGAGGTCTCATAGGAAGGTCCTGAATTTTAAATAACAGTCTTTTCTTGCTATGAGAAGCTATAGATAAACAGAAGAATAGGTAATTAACTGCAGTATTTAATAAATTACAGAATGTATTAAACAGTGTGGCATGGCAAAAACACTGACATGTCATAATTTTCATATTATGTAGCATTGAGCAAGTGCACTCTGCAAGGTAAACAAAAACTTTGTTTTTTCCAATTTGCACTGCAGTCATTGTTAAGTGAATTTATCTGCAGCCTGTTCTAAACGCACTTGCAGAACATCACACAAATGCTTACAAAGCTCGCCTCCAAAATGCTTAGCTGTAATAAAACTATAATAATGGTTTTATTTTGCAGCTGAGCTAAGGAAAGCTGGAATACGGGTATATAAATCTAAACTGAATTTTTAAACATTTGTATTCAGGATTCCTTTGGAAATTCACAATGAAAACTTAAATCTGAATTCACACTATGGAGATTTTATGCTTTTTCAGTCATATTTTTCTTTCCCCTTCTGCCATAAATTTGTTTTTACCTATATATAGAGAGATCCTAGTAATACTAGTGTGGTTCCATTTAAACTTAGTAATATCTTTTGGAAAACGATTTCTGTATTATATACAAGGATCAGTAATAATTCCCAGAATACTATTCAAAAATAAGTTTAATATTGACAAAAACATTATTATTTTTTAAAAAAAACCTTTCCTGTGTGCTTAAAATAGCACACCACAGCATTACACACAGTAATTTAAACATACTTACATGCTGTTGATATGTAAAATCCTGCTTATGTACTTGGATTTATTATTTGTCTGTTTCTTTATTTTCCAGATTACAACCTATTTGCATGCTGAAGCCCTTTTTTAATGTTCAAATTGTATTGATCAGACATATTTATAAAAGCAGCACTGCAGAAATAGGTGTATATTAACCAGAAAAACAGTAATGCACTCTGCTGAAAAATATTCTGTAGTTCAGCTGAAAAACAGGCAAAATCCTCATACACAAATCTCGCTTTTATTACTCTTTCTTTACACTCCAGTGGATTCACATACTTAACCATAAGGGAAAGTAGTTATTGCTGGATATCATGTGTTTTTAATGAGGAAAGTCAATGTAAGGATTCTAGTGTGTCTTTAGCACCATTTTTATTTACATTACAAGATCACGGCAGGGGACTCTAACTCCAAGTGAAGTTTAGTCTATAACTTACTTTCTCCATTCTGGTGGTGGTGGGGGTGATGGTTTTCTTTACAAGAGGAAGTGTTTGGATTTTACTAGGCAACTCTGATATACCTGTTTTAGGGTTTAGGGGGAGGTACATGTAGATTGTTTTAAATCAAGTAATTTCATAATTTAAAATTCAAACCTCTGGCTCAGAATTGCTCATTGCTCTGGGATGCTGTTTTGCTGGGACTATCTCATCAGGATCTTATTATTTAGAGATCATCGGGGTATCTGAATAGCTCCCGGGCCATATTTCGCATTTATTTGCCACAAGAGACTATATAAACTGTTTCTCCCTACTGGTGGAAGAAGAAAGCAGAACTTCTGTTTTACCATACATAGAAGTGAGGAATGGAACAGGTTAGTGGCTTATCATGCAGCAAGTCTGCTACAGAGTACAAAACAAAACAAATTAATTTCAACACCGTTCTAGACACAGGACCCATAATACTCTTTTCTTTTCCCTCTGGAATGTAAACAGTTTTGAAGAGTGTAACATGCACCATCTATACCAAGTCTACAAAATTGTGTGCCACATCAAAAGTGACAGAAAACATGATAAGCAAGAGAAAAATCACAAGAAAGTTGTCTTTAACTGTACTTTAACATAATCCCTGGACCTTAAAGACATACAAGAGGAAAGATACTATAGAGTTCTATAAGGTCTGAAAAATCCATAGGAAACCTATACTGATGGCAAACAGGTAGTCCTTAGACAAAACAAGTATGTGTATCAATTAGGATCAGGACATGGAGGTTAATGGAGTATGGTGACAGCTTTGTTTCATGGGTCCCGCTGAAGATAAATAATTGTTCAGAGGAATGTAAGGAACAGCTCTACTTTTTAGAAGGTAAGCTTAAAAGACAAAGCAGTGGAGTGTGAACATTACGTGGGGCAATTACTGGTGAAGATCCCTGGCTGAAAGTGAGAAGCCTGTTGGGATATATGACATTTGATGGGTAAAATCGCTCTTGCCATTTGGGTCATGACCGCGTTAACAGTCAAATAGCAGTGCTGAAAATTAACAACTCATCTGATAGCCCAGTGAAAATCTACTCTTCACAACGTTTACATTGAGAATGGACTTATCAGATCACAGTTATTGTAGACCAAGAATAACAAATTTTTAAGAGAAAACATTAAAGCAGAATTAATAAAAATTACATTCTGTGACCTTCATAATTTCTAAGACAGAAGATGGAAGGATTTGAATGGAAACAGAAGCCTAAAGCTCATGAGAGCTCTTTTGGACTTAGCTCCTCAGTACATAACACAGAAAACTACATGTGATGTCCAGAGCTTTATACATTGATACACACCTGCTAATTGGTAAGCAACAATCCAGAGGCCTTTACAGTATATTAGTGATAAAGTACACATCAAATTGTATGTTTTACATCTTAAAAAAAACACATACTCCAAAAAATGTCACCCAGGATGGAGAGATACAGAACCATTTTCTTACCTCAAGAGTCTTCAGTTGTCTGTGAAGGAAACCTGTCTACCGTGAGATTTCATGAGCTGACCTAACCACACAAAAGCATGAGCTATTAGACAAATGAGGAGTCTCAGGCCAGAAGAACAGTGTTTTTTAGCCTTCTGTCCAGAACTTATGCAGTCCAAAGGGGCCATGGAAAGTGCAGTTCCAGAAAATCTGGCCATACACAGGCAAGGAAGGATTTATGTGGTTATCATCAGAGGATATGGATTGTAGAGCGAATTTCAATGTCATTGACTTATGTTCTTCACAAAAGTGTCAATAAAAGCCCAACTGGCAAAATTTGCTAGGAGCATAACCACCTTAAGACATAATGGGACACCTGAACATTCACTAGAATCTGTTCTATTAGTTATTCACAACTACTTTGAGCAGATAAAGCTATTTATCAGTTGTTATAAAGAAAACTATTTTTCTGGCTACAGGGGAACTGGAGAGCTATTGCTTTTATTAAACAAAACAAGGACAATGATCTTCACAATGTACGTGTGAATTTATCTTTTATTTCAAGAAAAGTGCTGACTCCACATGAAAGATGGTTTAAAATACAAACAAAAAACCTAATAAATTTAGCATATGAGAGCTTCCAGCATTTGAAAGACAGAACTCCTGAGATTTACTTCTATATATTAGGGGTGTAGATTAATGGTTTTTGTATTGGATAGTTTACTATTTGTAGATCTATGGGGATCCATTTTAACTGAATTCTTTTAACACCTGATATGACAGAGATGTCCATTACCCAAACGGACAGCACTCTCTATTGATCAGTACTCCACTTAGCAACCCCATCTGTTATTTTTTGTCTCTGCTTTCCTCTGCACTAAATAAAAAGAAGGAAATTAATCAGCCTCTATGATAATTAATCCACCTATAAGGCACAATGAGCAACTAAAACACCTAAAGCACAGAACCTGTAGTATATCTACCTCAAAACCAGACATGAAATGATTGGTTTTGTCTTTCCACATGACAGGGAGAACTGCAAAACAGCCTTAGTATCAAACAGGAGCTGAAGAAATAGTACAATCATTGCAGACTCTACTTACATCAAGTGTAAGATTACCTTCATGTCTTCTTTTTGAAATGTTTTCTTTCTCTCAACATATCATAGGAAAAAAAAGTGAAAACCTCAACAAAATAACAGTGATTACCTGATCAACTAGTGAATCAGCTGGGGAGATGCAACTGCAATTAACTCGATTTATGCAGTCAGACTACAGTCATCCAGTATTCTCATACACATAGTATGTTTTTTTACATAGTTCTAATAAAAAAGATTAAATTAGACATGAGAAAGGCAGTATTGAAACATTTAATGCTCTTCCTCATAGTACACATAAGCACCCACATCACGGAGACAGAAGGTTTTTTTATGCCTTCACGAAATGCAATAACAGAAATAATTAAACATCTTCCAGACTTGAACTGTGTAGTCATTAGCCAACAGTCAATGACTTGAATGGCCACTAGAGCTCAAACTGCACTTTGCCCAGGCTTTTCAACCCATTTCCATTCAGAAAGCCTTCTACATCCAGATTTCCCCTGAGAAATGCTTTATGATGCTATAAAGACTGTTAACGAGAGATGAGAGTTCCTCAGCACCTGAGGCACAGACAGAACTATCAAATAACACTTAATTGCTGGATGACACTGGGTTGCTGGGCTCGAATTCTGATCTTCAAATATTATACATGCAACTGTCTGCAGAGATAAGATTGTTAGGATAGCACCAAATAAACCCAATTAAAGTGAGGAACAGTGAGCATATCAAGACCTTAACTTTCACCATAAATGCAGTTTAACACATATAAGTGGCAAGACACAATGTGCACTCTGCAACATCAGAAACACAGGACCTTACTCTTCTTCTGTGCTGGAAGGAGGCATATGCATAGCTGAGGGAACAGCAGAGTATGAGTGAAGTAAAACACTGGACATTCAGGACTAAAAAGGAGCTGTTAATGATCTTTTATAACAGCTGCTGCTACCAACAGCAGAGATAGGTTCAATTTAAATTCAGGAAGATGTATACAGCTTCAGCCACCAGCATAAATATTCCAAGAGAACTACAGGGCACATATTTTTCTTTTGCTTCACACCTGAGCAACTTCTGCTTTACAGGTCATGCAATTCCACTAGCATCTCTGTCTGGCATTGTTCATGCCCTAATCTGCTTCATGATTTATCTCTCAGTGTTGCTGCCAAAACCCTCTGATAAGACAATAAGCTTTAAATTTAAACATGCTCAACAACTAAGGAATACAGCAAAGATGTTGCACACAAAAGTGAATAAGAATTTCTTAGGAAGTATATAAAATTTTGTTCATTTGGCTGGAAAAGGCAGGAGCATGGGAAGAGAACAAAATGGGAGGGTTGATATCAAATCTAAATAATGGACACAAATCTGGTTAAATGAGTAATGGCTGTTAACAAATAAAGTCTCAAGTTTAACAAAAAAAAACCGTTAGAACAGCCCCATGCAACATAGTGTTGCTAATCATGCCTTCCTCCCCCTCATAGTTTCTCTCAAAATTCAGTAAGATCTTGATAATTGAACATGATGGCCCAAATAATA
>WBNH01021957.1:0-11756 GCA_013401255.1 Urocolius indicus
CTTGTCCTGTCATTGGACATCATGAAGATGCAGTTTCTTCTGTGACATTGATAGACCTGGAGAACAAACATGCTTTTACACATAAAACCCACACTTAAGATCTGAAATGGTAGCCACAGTCTTCAAATGCATATGGAGAAGAAGAGTACAGTTGTTAACTGATGATACTGGGCAGTTAAACTGTCTGGAAAAGCAAAGGTCAGTCCCCACAGAGCAGCAGTGACCCTGAGCACTGCATTGCTCTCCAGCACTCGTGCTCACAGTTTCCTCTCGACAAGTGACATCAGCAAGGACTGTCTGCAGGGGGACAGTCCTGCTCTGCAGATCGTTTCAAAGCTTTGGGGAAAAAAACCTCAAACTTTTCCATGGGAAAAATGTGACAGCTCCTTCCAGGCATTGCCTCTGCAGTAAGCAGAGCTGCCAAAGCCCTTCTGCCTCCTCCTCACTGGGAGTGCAGGAAAGAGGCCCTCTCCTCCCACTGCAGCTTGGAAGGAGGGAACAAAGCAGGGCCAGATGTGGCGTGGAGGCTGCAATTATGCCTTGTGGGAAGCAGCTTCTGCAAAACCCAAACTCTCCTGGTGATCAGCAGGTTCACAATAGCTGTGAAGTGTGGTGTTAACCTCTCCTCTCAAATACTAGATAAATCTCTTCTGTCCACAAGATTCTCTTGTTTTGAAAAACAAAAGCTAGAGACTATATTTAGCATTTTGATTTCAGGAGTCAATACATTCAAGTGTTTAGTGGATCTTCACACTTGCAAATGTGTGTCAATTTATAGCTGTTCCATGTTTCTGATTGTGGTTTTTCTCATTCTTTTGTGGAGTTCCATCTAAGTCAGCAACTTTTACCATGCTCCCCTGGACATTTTCCATGTTTGCCTTAATGTAACTGAGAACAATAGCACTCACTGTGAGAACTAGAGCATGCCTGGAAAAGAGGCACAGTGGATGCAGTTGCTGTAGCAGAAGGAGGTTATATTAAATCACTGCTCAGGAGGAGCCAGAGTCTCCATGGACCCTCACAGTCATCACCAGCAGTGCTTCTCATGCCTCAGAAAGCTTCCAGGGATGCTCCAGGGACCAGCGATCCTGGTTACTCTTGTCTCTGGAGTGCTGCATACCCAAAACCTACAGGCACAGGGACAAGTGTATGTAACACCGTTTTGTTTCTGACTCTTACTTTGTATTTTGCAACACCAGGATGGAGTAATGCTGCAAAACCCAGGCAAGATGATTTAGTGGGACAAGATACATTCAAATCCAATAAATTTGCAGCTGCCACTGAATTATATTAAAAGAGCAATTGATTTGGGGAGCTACAAAATGCCCAGTGACTCATATATTTTTGAAGTGGTCTGTGCTATTTATTTATCATGCTTTTTAGCATATATAATGTTTGGGGTTTGTTTGGTTTCTGCAGGACCTTTTTGCACACACAGTGTGTAAATGCATCTGTTTGTGGTCCATGCTCCCCAGTACCTTGGAGGTGCTAGTTTGGAGGTTGCCTCCACCTGCAGCACCAAGAAGGGAGTGGAGGGCTGTGGCTCCTACAAAGAGCATGTGTTGAACACTTTGCAACAGGACTGATGACACACATCCCTTGTTGCTGGACAGACTCCTTCCCCTGGAGTGATGCTGATTTCTGTCACGCTTTGGCTAACCAGGGACTCACACTGGTGGAGGCTTCTAGCTGGGAAGTGGTGGGGGAAAGATGATCCCTTAGACTTCTTTAGCTGGAAAAAAAGCAGTCGCAATGCCTCTTTATACCTAGGGATAATCAGTAAAACCTTGCCCTTACAACAGTCCTCATTAAAGTGTAGTTTACATAAAAAATACATACAGTCCAGCACTGTCAAACTGTGGTTTGCGCCGTGTCACTGGGACAAAATCCCCATCTCTGTGACCTGCCTGGGAAGACAAACCAGCCTGCTGGAAGGGGTTCACAGAGCCTTGAGTGAAGAAAGAGACAATATATAGAGACAAATACGTTCAATTATTTCAGAGGTACAGTGGAACATCAACTATACACTGGAACATTGAAGTTTCATTTTAATGTCTCTCCACTTAGCTGCAGGCTATGATTCAGTTAAAATTCAAATGCACTATATTAAAGTGTGATTCCTCTCTGCCCCTCAGGAGCTGCATAATAAAAAGCAGGCAGCAGCCAGGACACCTGCCTGCATCCCTGAGCATCAGCAGCACTATGGGCAAGTATGAGGGATGCAGTGAGGCAGGAACGGTAATTGCTCTTTTCTGGCTTCCTTGATGATAATATGCTGGGACCAGTGAAAGTTTCTGCTGTCAGAAATATGTGTTTTTAATTATAAGTCTGTAGATGACAAAACCAAATCACTGGAAGTACTGCAATGTTTTGGGTTTTTTTTTTTCTCCTGAAAAGCCCAAGGCCTTTGGGACCTGCCTCTGTGGCACCACAAATGGTTCATACGAGGAGACCAAAAAGGGTTCAGCAGCTCAGCAATGATCCCTTGAGACAAGGAGCTCTGAGAATTAACATGATTTTCCTCATTTAATGATAATTCTCATTTCATTTATGAATAAACTGCCTCCCTGCCAGGAGGAGGCACAGCACCCCACCGGGATGGCTCAGGCTGGCCAGGAAATGGATATAAAAAATACAACATGGATATGAAAAATATTTTTAAAAGTACTTTAAATTCCTCTCTGAACTAAAAAAAGGAATAAAGTCATCAATATTTTGAGGCAGCCCTGCATGGCCCAGCATGTCTCTGAGCATCACAGCAGGTTGGGAACTGCACACAGTGGCAGCTGGTGCCCCCTGGGTGCACATCTGCCCATGCAGGGAAAATTGATGGGTGCTGGTGTGCCCAGAGCACGTGGGTGCGAAGGAGCGGCAACAGCCTCGCCCAAGACAGTGGCAAGTGTGCCAAGGTGGGGAGGGGAGTCAAAGGTTTGACATTAAATGCGTGTGCTAAATACACCCAGGCGTGACAGGATGGACAGTGTCCCCACACTGTCAAGGGATTGTGCTCAGCCGTGAAATGGCAAAGGACCATCAGCTGCCTCCTTAAGCAGGGATTTGACAGGGCTGCCTGCAAGGCATGGCCCATGGGCTGAGCATGTTGCAACCTCTGAAGGCAAATGGAGAACCAGTTTTCTTTTCACCTCTCTTCCCAGCCAGCTGGATTAGAGCTTCGCTAAGGATCTTCCTGTGGCACAGAAGGGATTGCTTGGGAGCACACATCCAGGACGTCTGAACGAAAGAAGTATCTGCCTCACAAAGCTCTCAAATTCCCAGCCATCCAGGCATCAATCCTCATGTAAAAAACCACTATCATGGAGCTCAGACAATAAAATGCTGGAGAAAAGACAGACAGGACTTGCTTCTGTGCCGCTGGTGTTTATGGCATGAAGAGAAGCACTAGCTGTGCTCACTCATCACGCACTTGCAACTGTTTCCAGGAGACTTTCAATGGTGTTTTGAAAATACTTGCTGTATCGTTTAATGGAAGTTGTTTTCAATGATGTGTTGAACCAAATGAAGCACAACTTCACTGACAGACACCTTGGACATTTTATTACTCTCGATACTACATTTCACTGTTTCGTGTATGGGTTTGCCTCCATACCCTACAGACAGATGTTCTCAGTGATCCCCATCCCATTTTTCAAGAGTGATATTTACAGCCACCACAACCCTGCAGTTGGGGCCAGCAGTAAATAAGGAGTTTTGAAAGCAACTGGCAGGGTTCACCTCCAGTATTTATTGTGCTGCTGAGCACCTGTAATTTCCCTGTCAATACTGATGACCTGTAATTTACAGCCCCCACTTTATTCTAATTCCTTTTGTGTGGCTGAAGGGAGGATTGCACATTGCTAAGAGCTTCTGCCAAAACACCAAGGATCATATTTTTAAATTGAAATCATATCTCCCTGTCCTGGCAACAAACCAGCAGGATTTTATAGGCAATGGGGCAGAGCAAGGAGGGCTAGTGGTGATCAAGATTTCTGCCAGCATTTATCCTCTTTGCTGTTCCCCCTCCAGAATTGAGAGCAACCTATTGACAGATACAGAGCTCGTGTATTCAGGAGCTTTTGCTCACACAACCTCTGTGTGGCAATGCACTGTATGAGAGATCAACTAGCACTAGTGAAACTGTCATACTATGGCCTGATTGTTTTTATTTACAGTCAAAAGTGCCTCCCTAAATGAGGTCCATGTTAGAAGGCTCATAAAGAGAGTAAATCTCAGTGGTCAGAACAGACATCCCTGGGCAGAGCATACTTGGTGATCGCACTGCTGAGGAGCTGTTCTGTGAACCCAGCTCGAGTCGGTTCTCTTTTGATGTGTGTTGTGTTGTTTTTGTTGGTGAGTTTTACTTTCCTTTATTCAGGCTCAGTGAGGACCTCTGTTCTGTCTGGTCTTACAGGTCTTAGTCTTACCAATTCTTTGTGCAGGTAGCTGAAATGTTCCCCTATTGCTTAGATATTGGACCGAATGACTTCTTTCTTTTCCCTCAGCCATCAATCCCGTTGTGTTGGACAGAAAGGTAAGGGCATGGACTTTTAGTGCAGTCACAACTTAGAACTGAAGATTTATAGATTTCTATCTCTACAGCTTCTACAGTAAAATACTCTGTAAGGAGACATCTGTTTTCATTAGATTCTGCTGGAACTGTGCATGTGGCAGTATCTCAGTGGTGCAAGCACATTTCATGACCCTTCACTGTTGCTCTACAGTGCAGTTGAGCTTTAGTGGATGTGCCTAAATCTGCCTCTGGGGAGGAGCATGTGTGAGTTTAACACCTGCTCCCTTGCTTTCAAGAGTATCAGGATGAGGCACTGCATTTTATCCTGTGGCAACCTGGCACTTCTTTTTGAAGCCTTGCATTCAAGTCCTGCATTGTTCCCCTGACCAGGTTTAGGAATACCTCAGAGGGTACTAAGCTGTTTTACTACTGGGTGAGCTCAGCTGATGAATGGAATCCTTCCACATCACTGACAGGTACTAAATTTGCTCCACGTGGAACCATTGAGCTGTTCTTGCTTGCAGACAGATTTGTTAATATATTTCCTCACAGCAATCAATGATTTATTTTATATTCATTGTGATCTTGAATTGGGAGTAAACCTAAAGACAGATTGCTTGGATATAGGAACTATTGATTGCTGTAGAAAGCCCACTTAAAAGCTTACATTGCAGAGAATGTGAGTACACAGTTGCTTGCACTGCTGTTGTGACGTTAGGGAAGGTAAGAGGTAGCTCTTCTGTCATGACATTGCCAGGTTGTGTCACAATCAACTTTGGTCAGATCTTACAACTTTCACAGGAATGGTTCTCCAGAGATCAGTATGAGTGTTTGCAAAGGCAAGCAAATCTGACTTTTAGTACTTTTCTCATGATAATAGAAATAATACCAGATCTTGTTTGGCTATTGTAGCGATAATTGATAATTTATTAAGTCATACAGTAGTTATTAGAGATCTAATTTTTCTATCCTTAATGCTATTTATAGGAAACAAAGATGAGTTGGTTTCTTCTATATGGCTATAAATTCCCAGGTACTAAGTCAGCATGTGGATTACGCTGTGTGCCTACAGAAAAAATGCAGTGTAGTGCTGTACTGCACTGGTATACCGCCTCACCAAAAGCCACTGCTCTCCCTGTTGCTCCAGGGGGAATTATATACATAAGCCCTTCACCTGGCACAGGCCACTTCTCTTGCATCCTGGTTGAACTGCGTTGGCTGGAGCAGTTTCCTCTGCTGGCAGTTGTTCCTTGTCCATTCCCACCTGTGGGAACGGGAAGGAAGATGAAAGTGATCTTTGTTTCCTCTTTGTGATAAGAAAGAGCTGTATCACCAGTTTTAGGAGTCAAAAGCAAGTCCTTTTTACAAGACAGACAGACAAAAGAAGATTTCTCTTTTTAAATTCCTGTCATGTTCTTAAAGCCAGCCTGCAGTCATATGAGAGGAGTTAGTGCCAGCAGGGAACAAAAGCAGGGAAGCATGCAGTGATAAATTGCTTAGCCTGAAGAGTACACAGTCTATAGAAGCAGAGACTAGTAATCCTGAGCAAAAAGTGTTGTTGCAGTTATTGCCTAAACTAGAAGAACAGTGAGGACTTGCAGAAGACATTGATTAACCCAACATTTCTGTTGAAACTTGTATATGGTAAATGAGAACATAATTCTTTCATGAATCATAAAGCATCCCCATGCTGGCACATCAAAGCTCAGTGCTGGTACATTCTGCTGTACAGGCATTTAAAAAAAGAAAAGAGAGATTGATGGGAGTGATACTAAAAGCCATATTGTAGTGCATTTTGGAAATGCGAAGAGTTGATGCTGAGTATTGTATTTTGCTGTTCTCCTCTGACATACATAGGAAGCATTTCCATATTTGCACTACTTTGCTTATTGCCTAACAGCATAAAAAGGATTACATCTGGCTATTCTTTTCCAAACAAAGACAAACCTTGGAAAAGAGACAATGATGATACAAAGCAAACTCCAGATAACCGAGCCTTTGGGCTTTCTGAACATCTATGAATAAAACTTCAGATTCACACTGTTCTGCAGACTCTCTCTAAATGTCTATTAAAAAAGAAGAACAATTTAGAGAAATGATACAGCTAAAATATTAAGTTGCCATACTTCTTTTTATAAGTATCTCAAAGGGAGCAAGCAAAGTAGGATTTTACAAGACAATTCCTATATGACTTAAAAATACAGGCTCTTGTGGAAGAACAGCTGAATTCCCAAAGAAGCATCTTGACTGAGTCCTGCACCGAGTTCCTGGACACAACCTGCTGCCTTCCACAGCTCTCCAGATGCCTCTCTGTTTTAAAAATAGCTTTTGCTAAAATCTAAAATTTTGCTTAATTGAAATTAGCTGGAGGAAAACCATGATAAACTCCAAAATTACTATGGAGGAAATGACAAGTTTCACTGCTATTTATTAAAGGAGTGAAATCCTTTGAGATAAGGGTAGACTTGGGGCCACGACTAGCAGACTGCAGTTGGTGAAGGCTTGTTTGTCTGAGCTCATGTTCCCAAGAAAGGCTTCCTAAACATTACAGTCAACCAAAGATGAGAAAGTCCTTGTTACAAGTATGAATGTTGCAGTCATACAAGAATTTGCAAGACAAAGTGAGTAAAACCTTTTGTGTGTCCACCATGGTAAGTGGGCAATGGACTGCTGGCAATGAGAAGGACTGGTGGCCTGTTTGATCCTCACTCCATCCATTTATACAAAGCTGGCATGATAGAACAGGTGAGATCAGCTGCTATTTCTGAAAAAAAGAACAACTCAATCATCAATCTGTTTAAAAAAATCAATGAGTTTAAAAAATAGGATTAAAATGTCAACATTACTGTTATTTCAGTCCTTTGTGTTCTCAGACCATAGAGGTTACCGTAGTGTCAGACCATGTGGGGATGTGAGGATGTACGTAGTGGATTCAGGTGTATTCAGATACCATCTTTGCCACTGCTAAGTTAAATTTTGCAACTACTCCAAATTCCTGAGGCACCTAAATGTCTGCTTGCACTGAACAACCTCTTTTCAGCCTGAATGTTATGGACAAACTGTACTCCCTGCAGTAGTCTTCTCTGATTTTCCCATCTTTCCTTCTACGCCTTTCACATTTCATTTATCTTCCCAGACTCCTAAGATTTGTATCAATCGTATCCTGAATGTTTCTGCTTTTTTTTCCCCTCACATGTGATGAATTTTAATGGTCAGTGGCCAAAATAATTCCCCTTTCCTACATATTTTAGTATTTTGACTGTGTCTCTCAAGTGAGATGCTCCATTTACATTGGAATGTTTCTCTGAAAACAGTGATGATGTTTACACTGATTTCTCTCCTGTGCTGCTCAGTTTTTGCCTGATAGAGAAGGGCAGGCTGTCAAAACAGCCTGTGATTCTCTGCTGCCTCAGTAACTGTCATTTTCATGGTGGGAAACTGTACAGAGGACAAAGAGAGACAAAGACATTGAAAGTGATATAAACAAAAATTAGCCTTGGTGTTTTGCCCTCATTTTTACATTTGTGGAAATGACTGTGGATGCTGAAAAGAGGCTGCAAATCAAAGCTTACACATGCAGGGTCTATCTGTATTATGACTGTAATTTAAAATGCTAATGTGTGTCAGCACATACCAGGCAGCTATTTCCTCTTTCAAGCACAAGGAAAAACTCTGATATCTGGCAGTTTTGTAATGTAAAAGCCCTGCCTCTGCAAGAGGAGACATTTCAAAGATCTTTTTCATGAAGCTTTAATATATATTACAGTGTCATTTTCTTTTGAGGGCTGCCTGCAGGTGTCTGGCCATGGCTCGATGAGCTTCCACTGGCTCTGATTGTACCAACACTTGAATGGTGAGGAAGACGATACCCATGTCTCTGTCCTAAAGCATGAAACTGGAAGCTGGCATTTCCATTTTCCACTGTGGGCATCAATGGTGTCTAGTGCTTGCAGCTCTGGGCAGGGAGAGAGGCCACAAGGTTGTCTTTCCTTGCTTGAAATATCTGGGAAATGGGAGAGGCTTTCATTGCTGGTGTTGCTGAAAAGGGGCTGGTACCTTCTGGGTGCTACTGGAAGTGGAGATGGAATAGGACAACGTGGTAGAGCACTGCTGGGGTGATGAACCTCCCTCTAGAGATTTTTATTTCAGTAACCTCCTTAGAGAAATTTCCAATTTACACCGTGGGAAAACAGCAATGATAGGATGTAGACACGCTGAATTTTTTATGACGCATCATCAGCCTCAGCAAACATGATTTATTGCTGCTTAAATCCCTTTTTTCCCCTCTCAGAGGTTGGATTAATACAGAGCTGCTCCAGATGGTCGGCTGTTGAGCAGCTTCTGTCTGCACATCCTGGCCTTTGGGATGGGATGCCAGCCTGTAGGAACAGCCACACACACACTGCCTGCACTCAGCAGATGTTACTTCTTACTCCACATTAATAAAATGCCTTGGGTAAACCAGCTCTGTAGGATTTGTTGTGCATTAGCAGGACTGGAGTACTCAGTGAACTTTGGAAATGTACTGTATATGGCTGGAATCAAGTTGTCTATAGCTGGGGGTGAGGAGGAAAGTCAAGTGCTTTGAGAATACTTAAAATGTATGATTTTTTAATCACAAAATATTTTCAGTGTTTACTGCTTTACAAGTTTACTGCTTGCCTCATATTTTAGAATGTTTTTCATTTTGTGAGGCTGTTATTGTGGCACGAGTCTGCAGATAGATCTATCTGACACAGAACATTTCCAGTAAAGAAAAAGGATAAATCCTGAAAGTAAGCATTTCCCAAACTCCAGAATGCAAAAGGTAAGGGGAAATAAAAAGTGCTCATGCAGCAGATGAGTTTGCTTCAAGAGCTGGAGGCAGCTAGGTGCATCCCTGTCTCCAACATTGCACTTGGAGAAGGGAATCACAGATAATACAGCTCACTTTGGGAGATGATGGCAATTGAAACAGCTGGAGAAATGCTGCCTTAAATACCCATGTACGGGTAGACCCTCACAATTCCTCACACGCTAAAGTGAAGTTCACCGGTTGCTATCTGCAGAACTGCAAATACTCCATCTACCTTGTCACAAGCAATTGAAGCTTAATAGAGCTCAGTTCCTCTTCTACCCGAGTTCTGTGTTTGGCTTTGTAATAGGTCCTTTTGTCATTTATGGCAAGTGTTCAGAGTGAATTGTTTCGAGGTCAGGTGATGTTGGGTATATGATAACTTTTCTTTGTAGATAAAATCAAGTTATAAAATTCCTGAGCAGGAAATACTGTTGCTTAACGGGTATTGTTCTCTCCTTGTAATCTGTAGCATCAATGCAAAATGATTGTGAGCTGACTCCAAACATGCTCTGCCTGAACTGGTAATTTTGTTCATTCTTTATGTTGCTGTTAAATGCCGAAAACATATATTGCCACAGCAAATTATATTCAGTGTGGTTATCAAATTGTCAGATTTGTGAGCATAAATACTTAGAATGATGTTTTGAAATGAACTTGGATATAAGTAGCTTTAAAAGAAATGTTTGTGATTACAGTCTTGTGGTAAAGATATGTATAAAAACCTTACCTTGCAAATTGCTTTATACTAACAATGTTATGTATTTGTCATGGATTGTGTTTATACTTTGAGGTGTCTGACAGAGAGACTGCAGCAAATGTAATGTGGATTTTTTTCAGAGAAACACATAACGCAGACATCAAAGCTCTGTAGAAAAGTATGCTTAGAACAATTTCATTAATGACAAAGTAACCTTTGAGCAACCCTAGTACATGTATTTTCAATAAGAAATCCTTAGTGACAAAGCCAAGGTCTGCTGAACAGAGCTTTCCAGCCCTTCTCCTTTGCACTGGAGCTGTCATCTCCCGGGCACTTCCAGAGGCATGTCTATGGGTTTTGGCAAAGCCTGGGAAAATTTGCCTAGTTTACAAGGTGGAACAGTGAGTACATTCCAAGACCGAAGTTACTCTATTTGAGAACATCTTTGAAGTATCCAGTGTGGCTGTGTGCAAGTCTCTTCTTAGGGAGATACGTTCCTCCCAAAGGTTTGTAAAGATAAGTTGAGATTGGTGTTTGCTCATGCCAGAAGTCATTCTCAGGGACAGAAGCAGGAAAAACATACACAAAAAATGCTTTCTTCTGCAAATGAGATGCTGAATTTCTTACCAGCTTGAGTGCAGTGATGAGTTGGTTCTCTATGTCTGAATTCAGTTCAGTTGCTCTTAATTATGTGAAGAGAACAGAAGGGAACCTGAAACTGCCTATAGCAAAATCTGTTAGAGTTGCTTAACCAGAGTCTTTCACTCTGAGGTAGATGATGCACTGCCTTTGATAAGCCAAGTTCAAAAATTTGCAGATAAAAGACAGATTAAAAAGCAAGCAATATTGGAGATAGGCAACTCTCAGATGGTGTGATATGGTCTCAAAGGTTGTTTAAACTTTCCTGTAGGGTTAAAGCTGGCATCTTTCAAGCTAGGGACATTTAACGAGCTGAAGTTCCAGAGACTGCTATGAGTAGTTGTTTGCAGTTGGGGCTGGAAGACTACCTATGGCTTCATAATTAGTTTTGCATCAAGTTCTGCCCTGAATTGCATTACTGAAATTCCTATAACATCATTAGGGTTGAGTGAGTTTAACTAAGTCATTATTTGCCCTAGGATTACCTACAGTCAAAAAATTGCTGAATGTTGAGGGTCAGTAATTAAAGGTGTGTTTACAGGAAACAATACAGGCGGCACAGCAGAACAAGACTTCCCAAATCAAAGCTGCAGCCACATGAGAAAGCAGGGGACTGTGAAGAAGCTTCAGGGTTACCATCCTGCAGCGTTACTTGAGGACATGAAACATTTTTGAGCTTTCCAGAAACATATGCTATGGTCAGGGGAGTAAGCTGGGTTGGCATTTCACTTGCTAATAATGCTGGTCCCAAATTAATTCTCTGGAGAACACAAGGAGATATTTTCTTACATCAATTGCATTTACCATGTGACCAAGGACTGCTGCTGACTCTTGCTCATCTCCCTGCTCTTCCAGCAGCTCACCTGATGCACTGTATACTACCAGAGATACCTCTGCTGGCAGAGCTCCTGCCTGTGTGACAGATCACTGGCACAGGCTGCTCAGGGAGGCTGTGGAGCCTCCTTCTCTGGAGGTTTTCAAGAGGTGCCTGGACACATTCCTGTACAACCTGATCTAGGTGGACCTGCCTTGAGCAGGATTGGACTAGACGAACTCCAAAGGTCCCCTCCAACCCC
>WBNH01021959.1:0-10268 GCA_013401255.1 Urocolius indicus
ACCATTCAGTGATTCTGTGAAGGACTAGGCTGGTACTACAGGACTATGGATTGTTCGTCCCCTCACTCTTGTTGGCCTTGGGCTTCATGCTTCTCCCAAAGTAGGGTAGATAGCCTGTGTTTCTGAGCCCTGTGGATCTTATAGTGGTTTGATGCTTCCCTGGCAAGACACAGTTTGGATGTTGATAGAGCTGCCCCACTTTCCCCAGTGCTGCCTGAAGGGACAAGGGATGGTAAATGAGGCAGCTGGTTCTCTTCATCCCCAACACAGGTCAAGTTGTAGTGCCTCTGCTCTGATCTGAGTACTCAGGCTGTGATTCTAGGTAAATTCCTTGCACAAACTCTGGGCAAGGGATAAAGTTCCTTCTTCAAAGCCTGACCACAACTTGGAGACAGTCCAGTCTGTGCTTTCCAGCCACAGAGGACTCTTGAGGTGACTTTATAGAGAAGTAAAGTATCTTGGGGTCACACACACCCCTCTTGTCTCCTCTGGTTTCTATGGTTACTGATGGAGAGCTGTCAAGAGAGTCAAGTCCTGGCCAGAGATGAGCTGTGCCCATGCTTCTACTTGAAATTCCCATAGGTTTCAAACGAATTCAAGTAGCTGAGGGCGAGTTCGTAGCAGAGCCCATACTGCTCCTGTTGACAGACAGATGCATATGAGAGCCTGGTACACCAAGACCTGAAGCGGAAGGCCCAGCTTGGTTGCTAACAGCTTTCTGAGCAAGCCAGGAGCAGGTACAGCCCATTTTCTCTCCCAGTTGGAGCCCACCTTTCCCCGGTGAGGAATCATGGGGCTGTGCTTCAGCAGCTGAGGGCTAGGGTACCCCAGTGCTGGAGCCACTTGTCTTGGGAAGAGAGACAGGGTCCATGGCATGAAGCATCTGCTGCTCACTCCTACCCAAGGTTCTCACCCCCACTCAGGGCTCTCACCCCTACCCAGGGTTATCACCCTACAGTGGCCTCTGGCACCCAGGACAGGCACTTGAGCACCCACCTAAGGAGGCCAGGTTGGACCAGAAAGAGGCAAATCATCCCAGAGGATGCTTCAGTGCCCTTCTGATTCCGCAGAACTTGCCCCTGAGTGAGTGGCTATGGCCAGTGGCAGAACACGGGGTTTACAGAGGTCTCATCTGGACGCTGCTGGCCACAGGATGATCAGAGCACAGGGGTGCTAGCGCAGCCTCTGGAACAGTCCAGGCTCTGGCTCTTGCTCTGATGTTGTCATCCTGGCTGGGTTTGAAGTCAGCTCTTACCACATCTTTAATCAGCTGCCTCCGCCGCCTCTTCAGCATCCTCACAGCCTGGGATACATCCACCAGCCCCTCGCTTTGGATCTGCTCACACAGGAAACTGGCAGCACAGAAGACCCCGCTTCGGCTGGCACCATCCCTGCAGAGGACAGCAAGGGGACAGTTGTTTGCTGTGTGGTCATCTGGCAGAGCTGAGCCTCAGAGGTGTCCTACTAGATATCCAGCCTCTCAGGACCATCTTGTCCTGAGATTCCTGCACTCAGCTGGCCTTCACAGAGAAGCTTTCCTCTCTGAACACGGCTGAATTCATGTCTACATGTCCACCCAAGGTGGAACTGTGACACAAGTTCACTGATGCAGCCTGGGCTGAGCCAGCTCTGTGCTGTGGCTGCTCCTCTGAGAGACATCACCCACTCACTCACCAGCAAGTGACGAGGATATGTCTGTCTTGGCTCTGCCGATGGTGTGTCTCCACCTTCCCCAGCAGACTGATGATGGTGGCAGGGTGTGGAGGAAGGCGCTGCTGCATGGGCCAGTCCCTCAGTTGCCAGAAACGGACTTCCAGTGCAGACTTCTTGGGCTAATGAGGAAGCAAGACAGTGGGTTGGCCAAAGAAAAAACCCACTAGCTTTGTGGAGTGAAGGGAGGGACAGTGTGTGTCAGCCCTGGCCCAGACCTGCACACTGGATCAAGGGAGCAGTTCCATAGTGGGATGACCATGTCCCACACGTTTCCCCCTTCTCCATTGAGTGCTCTGAGACCAGCAGACAGAGCACAAGATGAGAGCTGGGTAGCAGCTGATTCTCAGACTGATGCCAGTCCAGCACTCAACTACCTGTAATAGCTGTCCCCATCCATGAACCACTATTGAGATGCACAAACACTCTCTTTGGCCGCTGTCCTCCAAGTTAGAAAGGTACACGAATGTAACTCTGTCCTGTACCTCTGCCTACAGCTCACTCTTTTGGGACTAATCTCTCTCCTAGGGATACAAGCCCTGCTCTGGCTAGTGTCCTTCCAAGACCCCATCAGATCCCTCTGACCATTGTGGCCTCTGTCATCCCTAGCTGTGATAAAGCAAGGCCTGATGATATTGGAGCCTGGCTGGTGTCCCAGGTCTTGCAACGGATGCTCTCAAGGGACTTTACCACCTCTATGCAAAGAGCCCACCTGCTGCCTGTTGGTGAGGGCAAGTGTCCAGGCTGTGAAGGCAGTCCCAGGCTCCTCTGAGATTAGGTGGACATGGAAACGGCCGTAGGCAGCTTCGCCCTTGGTGGGCCAGAACTCCACGTATGTCTGTTGTGGGGAGACAGGCGTGTGGTTAGAGGCAGCAGCAGCCCACACATGTGGCGTATCTCAGCACTGCCCCTGGGGGTGCAGATGCAGCCCCTTGCCCCTCAGCCAAAGCCTGGATGGGGCTGCACTGCCTGATGCCTCTCGGGACCAGGCAGTGCTGCTGCAGCCAGGATAATCACACTCCTGCAGAGGGGACACCTGGGTAGCAGTCAGCAAAACCTGGGAGTTGGTCCCTGGATGTGAGACTGGGGACACCCCACCTCTGCAGTGCCATGGGGCCGGGATTGTCCTCAGGCCTCTGGGAGCCAGAAGAAGATAGGGCTGGGCTGCTGACCTGGTCCAGTTCCTCAAGCTTGTTCAGCACAACCACTGATGTGCAGGTGTAATCCCAGACCAGAGCCCAGAAATCCACCAGCGTGGTGGAGAAAGGCAGCTGTGTGATGATAAGCCTTTCTTCTTCAGCGTAGGTCTGCAAAACACACCAGGGTGTGGGGAGAAAGAAAAGGTCACACGATCTACTGACTGAGAGCCTCTCTGACAGCAGGAAGGGCTCCTCTGCCTGCCTGCAGCCAGGGTTCTGCAGGCCCAGGGAACTCCAACCCTGCTGAGTGCAGCCCACTGATGCCTCAGCCCATCACACTCAGGCCTTGCTCCCAGCAGGCAGAAGCCATAAGCCGTGTAACAGACAGCCTGCTAGGCTGGGCTTAGACTGATCACGGGGGCCACCTCCTGGCAGCAGGTCCCCAGTCACCGGCAGATAGCTGCTGTGAAGAGGCCTGAGGGCTGGGACTTCTCAAAGCAGGGTGTCATGGTTTACCCCTGTCTGGAGCAGTGGTGCCCAGGGCAGGGGTCTGTGCTGCTCTCAGCAAGCTTCTGCTCTGCACTGAGGCTGGAGCCTTACGTTGGCAAACACAGCGTTGATGTAGCCTGGTGAGCCATCTGCGTTCAGCGAGGACATCAGGATGGGCCGGCACGAATCCGCTGTGGAAGCAGGGAGCAGAGAGAGGAATTGATGAGCCACTCTCTCCCCACACAACAGCATGAGGCTCTCTCTGAAAGTGGTGCAGTCAGTGTGGCTCCATGTGGCACACACTGGAGAGGCTTGGATCGACAGCACCAGCCCCTCGGCCATGACAGCTCAGGGGTGCTTGGCACAGGGTGATCCAACCACACACAGAGGCACAGAGGCACAGCAAGTCTCTCCTCCTCATTTCTCCCTGATGCCTTATCTAGGCTCTACCACTGGGAAAGACTAGACCCCGCGACATATTTATCTGAAGTGTGCCCCATGGATGCACACTTTCAGCTAAGCCCAGAAGGCAGCAGCAGTGGGGTCTTGGTCACATGGAGAGACCATACTCTTCTATATCTATCACCAGCCAGAAGATGATGACTGGACCATGGGCAGAACCTGCCAGTGGCATGGTGCTAGGGAGGGAAGCATCAGGGCAGCACCTTCCTCCCATCTGAGGTGCTGGACTGCAGAGCAAGGGGCTGCCCAGCCCCGCCAGTCATACCTGGCAGGATCCCTGGCTTGCGGTTCTTGGGCTGGTTGCTGGGCTTCTCTGCTTCTCTGCATGGCAGGAGCTGGAACAACTCAGAAAACTTCTGCACAGCCTGCAGGGATGATTCAACCAAGCAAGGTCTGTCTGTCAACTCCTGCCCTTCTTCAGACGTGCCAGAGAAAAGTTCTCCCACCTCCACCCCACATCTGGGGAAGGGAACAGTAGAGAAGAGGCTCCATAGACCATTCCCCTCCCGTCAACACCAGCCCCAGTGCACCAGGGCCTGGTGGTACCTTAAACTCCTTCTCAAGGATGTTGTGCCGTGAGGTCTCAGCTTCTCGCAGGCAGCGCATGTGGCTGGCAAAGCTCTCCACTGGGACCCTGGTGCTGCTGCAGAGCAAGCCTTCAAGCAGCACCTCGTACAGGAAGGTGTACTGCTCCTGCATGAAGACACGAGTCAGCTGCAGAGCCTGGAGCAGCTCCATGAGGAGCCTGAGGACTCCAGACCACCAGCTCACTGGCATTGACCTGTGCCAGGAATGAGGCAGGACCATCCTTTGCCTCCCTGCTGTGGAGCCCTGAGTCCAGACACTTCCCAGCACAGATAGCTCTGCTCTGAGAAACATCCAGCAGCTGCAACAACAGACGAGACCACCTTCCTGTGGCTTAATGCTCCCTCTTAGACCAGACCCCTGCTCTGGGGAAGGAAACGCAGAAAACCGGTGAACTAGTTAGCCCTCCTAAAAGCAGCTAGATGGTCTTTCCCAACCTAATTTCCTCCAAAGGCTCCAAGCACTGAGCAGACCATGGGAACACAATCTCTAGGCTGGGACTCTGCTGGCCAGAAGATGTCATAAGAGCAGGCAACCCAAAAGCCTGAAGGACATATGGACCTTGTCTACAAGACAGGATGACTGGTGCATATGAGTGCTGCTGGAACCTCACAAGGTCTCAGGAGAACATGTGTCCTTGACTAGGTCTGGACACAGCATTGAAAACAAAATCCTGCAGTCCCCAGCAACCTGGCAGCTCCGGCCCCTGTGGCTAGGTCAGTGAGCATCACAGCCAGTGTGACTCTGAACGCTGGCTCCCTGGGAATGGTGGGAAGCAGATCCGCAGCCTGACGGTGCGCAGGGAGTGGATACTTCTCCTCACCTTGGTCTGCACCATGCTGACCCGCTGCTCCCGCAGCCTCTGCACACAGTGAAACACATCGACCTTCCCCTCAGCCTTCGCCATCTTCAGCAGGAAGTCCAGGGCGATGAAGGTACCTGTGCGCCCGATCCCTGCGCTGCGGACACAGAAAAGTGGGAGTCAGTGCTGCCTTGGCCAGCCTCGCCTCACCGTCCAAGTGACCCCAGCCACCTACCTGCAGTGCACCAGCACGGGTCCAGAAGGCACTTCCAAAATCCTCTTGTTCACCATTTCCACTAAGCACAGGAGCTGGGCTGGGTTTCTGGGGACCCCGTGGTCTGGCCACAGCAGGTAGTGAAACTGCTCCACGACTCTTGGGAGAGCACAGCCTGCCTACAAAGAGGGAGGCATGGCTGGGAGCAGGGGGTGGCAATCAACCTGCAAAGTTGTGTGCAGTAATTGCATGCCAACAAGTGGGAAGCAACGGAGAAAATCACTTCAGGGAGGCACTGGCACTCGGTGTTCGCTCCAGCACCCTCACCACAACAACTGCTTCACACAACAGCTCATCAAGCGCAAATTACCCAGCACACAGCCTCAAAATTTGCTCTGTTCTCTGCTTCCCTTTGCTGTGAACAGTGAATGTGGAGCAGTAAATGCAGCTTGTGAGGCAGAGGAAATAGAAATAATGGTTTAAAATGGTTCCATAGTCATGGAAAAGACCCAATATCCCCATATAAGCCCTCAAAGCTGGCACTGCACTGATGTCAATGTAGTCACCTTTGATACCAGCGTGTTTTTTCCTAAACATCACATTCACTTGGCCTGAACTAATGAACTGCCATGTCCCACCATCACGTGCTCTTGGAGCTTTATTTTTCAGCTAGGCTTTCGTCTGGATGAGGCAAGAAAAGACAAGAATACACAAAACTGCAGTTTCTTTATATTGTACATGTTTTGCCTTCCTTGCAGCTCCTTCTGTGACATGTACAGCTGAAAGCATAACTTCAGCAGAAGTTCTTGTCTTCAGAAGTGTCATTATGTAAGTTGCCTTAAAACATAAACTATCAGTTCAGTTTTACGAGCTGTAAGTGACCATGGAGCTCCAATGCGGATCCTCTGCAGATTGGCCTAGGTGACAGGCAGGCAGCTGTCTCATCATCTTGGATGTACAGACATGCCATTTGATATCCCTCTAATTGATTTTATACCCCTCTAAATGGTTTGACACCCTTTGTGACCATCTCATCCAAGGAAGCATGATCTGCCCGTGCGTAACAATTGTCTTTGCCTAGCACAGAAACCTGGAGCTGATGCCTTGGAATGGCATCTTGTGTCAGGGACGCTGACATGGGACCTGGCAGGGTTCCTGACAGTGTCTCTTGTCCAATAGCTCCCGTCACCTGCCTAAATCCAAACGTATCCTGCATCCTCATCTCTGCTACACGCCAGGCTTACCTTCTGCAGGCAGAAGATGCGTGTGACAAGGCCTGTGGTGGTCCTGGTGTTGTTGAGTGTCACGGTGAAATCCCCGTAGACCTGCTCCTCTTCTGGCCAATACTGCTCACACTTGGTCTGTCAACAGCAGTGAGACTACTAAGCATGAGCAAAGTCACGAGGGGAGTGTGATGAGCCAGCACTGGTGTGGAGCTGCTCCCTGCCCTCATTGACAGCTGTGCTGGGAGCAGAGCAGTGCGAAGCAGCCAAGGAAACACAGGCTCTGAGGAGGGAGGCCCAAAGAGGAGCAAAGGCTGGGATAGTTTACCTTGTTCTGCTCCACTAAGCCCGTCAGCATCACAATGACTGAGGTCTTCTCCTGCCAGACCATCTGCCAGAAATCCACCACTGTCCCAGGCAATGGGCCTTCAGGGGGAAAAGGAGAACCGTGTGCTAGTGTTCAAGCTGTGAGAGTGTAGCAGTTCCCAGGCACAAGTCAGATGTTCCCAGGCTACAAGAGTAGCCTTTGGCTTCCCTCTGCCTGGGGACTAACACTGTGCAGCCTGGGCAGAGCAGCACTTGGCAGGGGGTGCTGGGCACCATGGCTTCACCACTCACTTTACAAATTCATAGAATCTTTTTGGTTGGAAAAGACCTGTAAGATTATCGAGTACAACCACTACCCTCACACTGCCAAGCCCACCACTAAACCATGTTCCTCAACACCTCAGCTACACAGCTTTTAAGTATCTTCAAGAACAGTCACTCCATCACCTCCCTGGGCAGCTTGTTCCAAGGCTTGGCAGCCCTTTTCGGGAAATCATTTTTCCTAATATCCAATCTAAATCTCCCCTGGGACAAGAAGGAGGGCAGGTGAGCACAGGGATTCACTGCTGCTTCAGGGTCTCCACCATCCAGACTCTCCAGATGACTGTGAGCTGCTCTCACATTTAGGAAGACCATTTCTGAAGACCATTTCTGGAGGAGCCCAAGACCTCTTCAAACCCATCCTAGCTTTGCACCAGCAAAAGGAGCCTGTCTCCAAGTGTGCCAGATGCTTGCAGGTTTGTCCCTGTCATGCCAGCAGCAAAGGGGAACAAACCAGGCCTGTGGGTGGAAGGACCATGTCCTCAGCCTGGGCACTGCAGGGACCAGCTCACCAATGCCAGACACTTGCTGAGGCCTTGCATGCCCTGCAGCAGCCATAACCACCATCCAAGACAGAGCTCTAGGAGATACAAGGCCTGGGACTGAGCCATTAAGAGCTCCGAGGCTGCTGTCCCTGTTGCTCGCTTCTCTAAGCTCTCAGGGCAGGGACCAGCACCTCCTGAGCATGAGGGCTGGGAGCACCTACCTTGAGCTGCAATGAAGAGGCGTGGACTCCGATAGCTCTGTGGGAGAGAGGTTTAAACAGCTCTGATCAGACAGGTTAAACATTTAACAGGAAATGAAATAAAGAACCCATCCCCACAGGCAGCAGAGAGCCCTGGGCACAGCGTGTCCCACAGCTCCACTGGCCAGCATGGAGAGTGGGTACAGGGGGCTGCATCTTTGCTCCTGTCACCGCACACAGGTACCATTTTCTTAGAGATGAAACTAAACCCAGAGTACTCTGGGCAGGTCAGAGAGTGACAACCCAATAAGTGCCAGCATGTGATGGCAGCAAGTGTCAGACCTCAGGGCTGCCCATGTGAGCAGGGCAGTCCTCAGCCAGCAATGCCAGACACCTCTCCCACCCTGCCTTCCTCGCTACCTACATCCACGTAGCTGGCGTTGATGTAGCCACTCCCCGTGTCAGAGGGCTGCAGCACCACGCGGCAGTAATCGTCTGAAAGAGAAGAGACGTGGCAATTGTTGGACCGTCTCTTCAGGGCCACAATGAAGTAACTGTTTAAGGATGGGGATGTAATTTAGGTGGGGCTGGGACTGCCTGCTGCCTCCTCAGTAGCACTCCAGGCCTCAGGACACGTTCAGAGGTAAAGGGCAGCTAATGAGACAGATGAAAGGCAACATGGCACAGCAGGAAATGACACAAGGGTTTGAGGAAAGCTGTTCATGCCAAATGTCCACTCCACCTGGAGCTTTAAGTTTTGGTGGGAATTGTGTGCCTCTCTCTGCTATCTCACAAATAGCTACCTCTGGGTGGGACGTGGCAGTGTTCAGGCCTGTCTGAACTGACTAGCAGACATGACAGGCATGTCTGGCCTGACCAACAGCAGGAACGGGAAGACAATGATGAACGATTAAGCTTGCAGGCAGGTTTGAGGACCAGCATGAGAATCCTAAAGTGGATATAAGACAGCAGGGATAGCAGCTCTGGGAAATCCCTCCGTGTTTCAGTGGACACAGAGAATGAGACCGGTAGCTCAGCATTGCTGAAGAGCTGGAGGGGCACCAGCCCAGCATCCTGTATTTCCCAACCAACTCCTATGCCCGTGCCAACCCTTGGACAGCTCTGCTTACATGGGATGATGCTCTTGTAGCGGTTCTTGCTCTGATTACACAGCTCCTTCCCGGCATCACAGGGATGCAATAAAGTGGAAGACAGTTGCTGCAGAGGAAGAGAAGTCCACTCTGCATGGGCACATGTTCTAGGGCGGCCAAGACCAGCTGCATCACACACCCAAGGAAGGAGTGAGGGCTGTGTGGACAGTGCAGCCACATCAGGAAGCAAACTAAAACAGACCTGGTATTCCCTCAGACGCGCGACATCATGCTTGTCAACGGCTTCATCCTCTGTCAGCTCTGCCTCTAGTTCTGCCCTCTTAAACCTCTTCAGAGCCTCCAGCAGTTCTTCCACTGGTATTTGTGTGTTCAGCTTGCACATACCTACAGAGATTGTGAGGCCAGGAGTTTAGCATGCAGCTGGATGGCTGGTCCTGGGGTTCTGCAGCTGGGACAGTGTTAGCATTGTGGTGGTCAGGACCCCACCAAACCCTAGATTGTCCCTCCCCACACAGGTCCCGTTCTCTTGGGAGATTTCCCTTTCCCCATGTCATTCAGCTCTGATCGTCCTGTTCCTGTCAGGACCTTACAGAGCCTGTAAGCACTCTGTCTGTGTGTTTAACAGACAGCCTGTCCAGACAAGGCTTGTAAGGCCTCTCCTTATACTGCACCTCCTCGAGGTCTTCTCAGGGGAATAGCACTGTTGTTGTCTGAAGATTCTGAACTGTTGTACCTTCGCCTGCAAAACACCAAGTTGGGCCCATAGACCAGCAGAAGAGAGAGATAGAAGGGAGGCCGTTGTCCTTGTAGAAGCTTAGCCTCCCACCTTATTTTATCTTGAGGTTCACTTGGACACTCCCTGGGGATGCCAAGGTGCTAGATGCCTCTCAGGGAGCAGAAGAGGTGAGGCATGTACTGACCTGAAGAGCACGAAAAGCAGCAAAATCCCCAGTGCCAGGAGTACAACGATCAGCGCTACTGCTGTAACCATGGGTATCCTGTCCAGCAGAGGCACTGGCTCTTGCCCTGCAACCAGCACAGCCTAGGGTCAGACAGCAGCACAGCCCAACCCCAGTGTTGAGAGCTCCCAGAAGGGCATGGGTTGGTAGGCATCTCCCCTCATCTCCAACCATAGGCAGAATAGCTAAGCTGATGCAGAAAGACTAGGTAGGTGCTACAGACTGGGGTACAATCTGTCA
>WBNH01021966.1:0-36939 GCA_013401255.1 Urocolius indicus
AATAAATATTTTTTAAAAAAAACTATTCTAGAAGGAATTTGCTGAGGCAAAGTAGGAAATTATTACTGTAAGTAGTTTTCAAATCGATATTAGATTGCTCTTCTGGATGGAAATCTGATGGGATGTCACCATAAATCAAAAGCAGCCAGAAGTGTATTAGACATGGACCAAAACCTGTTGAGCCACTCTAGTACAGTCACGCAAAGCTCATTTGCAGTATCTCATTGGTGATTAGATTATGATATGTGAATGTTTCCATGAATCTTGTTGTCTAGGTAAAAAGAATGAACCAACAGCAAGGCCTAAGTAAATATCCATAGAGATTATACGGCTCTGTGTGTCAGTCAAAATGAATGCCAGTGGTAAAGATTAGAGAAAGGTCTTTTAGAAGGAAGTTTTGACCATATTGCTGCTATATTCTTTTGGAATCTCTAAGGTTTAGTCACTGAATAAAGTCAGGTAATATCTGATGTCTTCAGGATGATCTCTATATTCCTAAATATACTTTTACTATACCAGCAATACTTTAAAAAATTGGAGCAGTACTTCAAACTCTTGAGTAATTTGTCACTTACCTGGGATATTTTTTCTAGTAAAGCAGCTGCTAAATATACTGTGAGTCTTGACTTCTAAGCTATAAAAAATTGGGCAAACAAGGCAGAAGTGGCCATTGGTTCATATCCATTAAAATGTCAGTACTGTACATATGAAATATCATACCTTTTGTTTTGTTCAAATGGAAAATACAGCAAAGTCTTAGCTGCAGATATCTTGATAAAAATGACAATAAAAATCAATGGAAAGGATCCACTTGACCTAACCGTGTTTTAGAGCAGAACCACTGTGATCATAACTCTCAAAAACCACAAAGTTTTCAAAGGACCTCTACAAGAAAAAAGATCTGAGAGATATGTTCAGGATGTTCATTGTTAAGAGCAGCCCATAAGAGCTTTGTTCTGGATATCTTTTTGTTCTTGTAAGCTTTTAAATTTCCTAGCGTCGTGAACAAAAACATCACTAAAGGAGAAGTAACCTCAGGGAACAACAGCATGTCTGAATTTAGCAACATTTTTTAATATTTTGCTTATTTAGTTTTCAATGCCAGCAAATGCACATGCTACTTGTCACTCCTTACTTTTGCTGGACACAGTCTGATAGCATAATCTCAGCCATTTGGTGTTTGAATAGCACCTTTCAAGGATCCTTAAGGTGACTCATTCACCTTTTATCCCAGCATGAGACCATTGTTTCCCACCTATCAGGCATATCTTTAGAATGTGATGTTTTGTTGAAAGAAAAATTATATAGACAAAATTTGGTGATTAGAGGTAAATTCAGCAAAGAAGATACTAACCCCATGGTGGTCTGATTCCACTTTGGAGGAATTTTCATGGCTAGATAACTCACCTTATATTTTCAACTAAACACAGTACGCCTATTATGCTCTCTTCTGCAGTGTTTCTCCCTGCTTTGCGTTGCCTATAAGTAGAAATCACCTGTCTACACAATATTCTCAAAAGGGCTGTGAAGCCATAGAGACAGAAAGGCCCTGAATTAATATAAGATATTGTTACTACTGGTTGTATGTGCTTGAAATGCAGAGAAGGCTGCAGGTTAGGTAGTTGAAATATGTATTCCAGTAGTTTTCCTTCTCATTCTGGTTCGCTTTTGTCCTAACTGTTTAGCATTACAAAGTAGCAGGATTAAGGGAAGTAAAAGACCAACATTTTTTTCTAGAGCTATGTCAATAGTAGATATCATCACTTGTAATTTTTTTTTCTTGAGGAAGCCAACACCTTGCTGCTTTGCCTAAAGCTTAACCACTGCAAATAGTGTGATGACTCAATGAATGCATTGAGTGAAGAATCCGTGTACGTGTGTTCTTACCTGGTTTAGTATAATTCTGCTGTCAGTAAAGCTGTAGCTGTCAGAAGAATTACATTGTCCTTAATGTTGGCCTTGGGCCCATATCTGCCTCTCATCTCAACCCTAAGTTTTTTACTTGACCCTAAACAGCAGTGCACCTTGACTATGGTGAGAGATCTGGTCACCTCCACGTAGCAGATTGACCTGGCTGCTGCTGATATTCCAGGCAATGTCTGCAGGATTGGAGTCTACCCACGTGCAGATCTTAACACAGAAAGCTGATGGACAGGAATTGCACAATTCCTTGTTCCTGGCTTCTGACCTGTCAGCATATCATCTCTCACATTCTGTGTGGGGTAGAGGTATATGGAGGAGAAGCAAGTGTCGGCAGAGGTGTTCCTCACGGGAATGGAAATCACATGGCAAGATGATGTTCCTTTGTCTTAGTGCTGTCTTAAGAAATGCAGATAGTATGTATGGGTTAAGTACAAGATAGAGGACTTGATAGAAATAGTGTAGAAGGCAAAACAAGTCAACTCTGACCATCAACAGAGGTAACTTCTGAATGATTGTCACTCTTTGACAACTGCAAAAAGGATGTGCATTGAATCCAGGCTCTAATCTATTTCCAAAAAAGATTGAACAGTTCTGGCACACAGGTTATTTCTAGTCTTGTGTTTATAAATTGGTGTATGCACCTTTAATGAATATAGTAAGAATGACTCTATTCTTGGGACAAGTCTTTTCAAACATGTAGCAGTGCAAAATGTGTGAATGTAGCAGATTTAGCAACTCCTAGGGTTACTGGGGATGGTGACTGCTGGATGTTATGTTGTCAAGAAAGCAGTGAAAGTATATGAGAAATTTAAGGCTGTAAACAAAGCTGATGAAGTAATGGCACAACTCTTTGGGAATAGGATTTGAATGAAGACAACAAGCAATTTCTCTTGTGATATCTCTTTTTAATTTTTTTTTTCCTAAAAAAGAGAAGGTAGGGGGCAAGGACCTTTACTGACCTTGCCTGTCTCTTCCCGTATTCCTTGCTCCCTGAATTCTTATTACTGTAGTCTCAAACTGAATAGGCAACAGTGACAGTTTCTGCCCTTTATTGCAAAGGGAATTAGCCAGGCTTTTCAAACATCTGTTCATATAATTCCTAACAGAAAGTTAAAACTGCTATTTCTAACAGGATAAAATTTATGTTTGGATAATCCTAAAGGATTCCTAAGAGGATTCACCAATACACATATGCCAGAAGCATTGTCATTCCAATAGAAAAACGATAATTTGTCAGTCCTTGGGTAGAAATATGCAGAGATTTAAACTGCATGCTACAGACCTTCCAGGAATGTGCATTTATCTAATATTTCCTAGCAGGGGAGATATCATAAAAGGCAACTGCCTAAATAATATGTAGAAGGAAGTAAAAGCTTAAAGGACACATTGATGGTTCATGTCTCCATAAAGCTTAACTATCTGTATTTAGCCCAGTGTTACTGCTGAAAAATAAGTTTGTGCCTTATCAGCTTGACTGCAAAGGTTAATTGAACTTCTTTTTGCATTTGGTATCTTTCCAAGAACATGTAGCAAATGATTTGTAGAGCTAGCCAGTTTACTACAGTAAATGCTGTTATATACAGCAAAAAAAGAAATAAATCAAAGCCCAGTGAACCTGTCAGGGTCTGACAAGAAAACAGGGAATGGATTCCACTTGCATAAATTTTCCTCATGTCAAATACACTATATGCTCAAAGAGAGGCTTGGCATCACTCACTGTTTAATGACAAGCCTCATAGTCCTTTGGTGCCTTTCCTAAAGCAAACATAGATGATGTTGAGAAGCCGTATGAAAATATCAGCTTTCCATTTAATGCAGTGATAACAGGATAAAGCTCTCAAGTGAGCATGGAGCTGTCAATAAAACAAACTCTGCTATGTAGGCAGAAGATTTTTTGGAAATGCTGGATCTGATGTCTGCTTGTCACTGTTGCTGCATAGGGGAGATGGCATAAATTTCAAATGTCACTGTGCTCTACTATAGTTTGTTTCCTAAAATCATCTGCCTTGTTCCTTGAATGGATGTCATGTTAAAGGCACAATTTTGAAGAACTGCTTTCCTAGAGGAAACTCACCTGGAGATCATGAATCAGGAAAGCATGCACATAACACCCTAGCCTGTAGCTTCAAATACATCCTATAATGAACAACAAAGTAAAGAATACAGAAAAGAATAGGATGTAGGTTTTGTAATGCCCATTGACTTTGATGAGTCACACCATATCAGAGAGAAAAAAAGAACCTCACCCCCGCTCCCCCCCAACCTAGTAATCCCTTTTAATATACTTCAGTGAGAAAAAAAAAAAATTCAGCTCAAGATCTGGTTTAACTCTGTGTGCTAACAGGTTATGGCAGCTGGGTACCCGTGAGAAGGGAATGTAGCATGAGCATTGCTACACCCTCTTAGCTCTGCCCAATCTCTGGGACTTCAGAGTCTGAAAAGAACAACTGGAAGCCAAATCAAGCATGAAGGAACACAGGGGAAATTATTCCTTCCTACTCTCTCCTTCAGCATCCAGTCCCTGGAGCTATTGTGAGGATGAGGAAGGTATTATAACTGTAAAGTCTATTTCCAGGTCATGAACAGAGCTATTCTGAAAAATAGTAATGAAAATAGCATTGAAGTATTTTTGTCTTGAAAAGTGAAATATTTTTCAAGATCATGTTCCAGATGATGACAGTTTTGATCAAAAAAAAATGTTTCAGCAAGGTAAATAAATGTGACTTTAGAGACATTTTTTGTGGCTCTAAAATTAATTGTTGGTTATGTTTCATGTTATGCGAAAACATCAATAGAAAATATGTGGACTATATTTAATGCTAAGAGAAGTGCCTATGTGTGTTAGTGTGCTTATATGTAAGGGCATTTCAATACATTAAAACTACAGCAAATAAATTAAAAACTGAGTAAAAACATCTTTTTTCCCCCCTTTTTCCACATCAAAGAACTCATTTTAAACTAGTCTGGATATTGGTTATCTCATGGTTTAGGTTTTTTATTGAAATTCCAGCATCTAAACTTGTCAGATGCATCACTTCTAAACTTCCGTGGTTCAGAATGTGTTGACAAAAGATAAACTACTGAAGAGTGACTCTGACTACTTGCCAAGGAAAACAAAGGGATGAAGGTACAAGTCCTCTTTATCCCAAACTGTGTGGATAGGATACTGCATAGACAGCTGTGTTTGGTTTTAGGACAAGCAAATAGTGCTACCTAAATAGAGATTTATTGAGGTATATAAGGCAGCCTACCTTCTGCTTTCATGCAAGTGTCAATATTGCTAAAGCCTAATATTGTATAAACTTTATTACACTGTTAACTGGCACTTGTCTGATCTTTCCTATTCATATAACCTGATAAGACATCATTAAAGGCATCTAACTTGTTATAAGTGCTTTATCTTTCTCTGTTCGTTACCTTGTTATGCCACCATTAGATAGACTCTGAAACTTATTTATTGATTCCCAATGAATTTTGTATGCTTGCTGTAATAAAACAATCTGTGTTTTCCTGTTGGAAACGTAAGAAGAAGCTTCTTACATGGTTGCCAGGATTACGAGAGCCTCAGTGGGAATACACATGCATTTGGTAATTTTCAAAACATGCCATTTTTCCTACATGATTAAACTCATTTGGGTTTTTTCTTGCTAGTTTTTTAAAGATTGGTTTATTGCTTAGATTTTATCTGTTCCATACCCCCAACTCCAAGCACAGATATGCGAGCAGAGTGGCCCTCAGGTAAACTACACTACCATAAATCCAGCCAAATAAACATTTCACATAGTTTTGAATGAAATCTGCAAAAGAACTCAGATCATATTGAAAAGTAACCTATTAAGATTTCTTTCGATTCCATGCACTCCTTCAAACCAGCAGGACTAACCCATTTGGAATTAACCCATTTGTTTCACATAGTCTTAGAGTAGCAGCTGTTTCATCACATTTCTATTAAACTATTAAGCGTCATAGAAAATAGGATCCTGACTGTTAGATAAAGAGAAAGAGAAATCCTTTGGGTAAATTTTTTGGCTGCTGCTATGTAATCACAGTTTTTCTCTTTTGCCTTCCCCATCTCTTTGTGGATTTGCTAGTCCTACTCTGTAGTGGTGTTATGACAGCTTCAGCATAAACTGACTTGCTTGAGGTAAGGGACGTCTTAGCCTTTGAGTTAATGGTTTCATATAAATATTTGAAAATATAATTTAGAATGAATTGGGTAATATTATCATGAGGAATAGGCACCTCAGTTCTCTTTATCTAGCTAATATGTCATTATTAAGCCATTGACATTACTGACTTTCAAAGACCGAAATAGCCCCATGCAACTTGAATTTAGCTGTAAACTCCATTGTTTGGAAAAAGTGGAAGAGAAACTGTAAACACATAAAACCAATGACTTCTGGACATTCCAGTGGTGTGACATTTTTTGTTTATATCTGATTTATATATACCTGACCAAAAAAAAAAAAAGTGTGCTTTATGGTACCATAACCCTGAGAGTTGTCACATAAGTAGCCACTACAAAGCAAACAGTATGCTATGCTTTTTAATTACTCAGACTATATGTGGAAGGGCTCCCCAGGGGAAAAAGCAACCTCATCAACCTACAGTAGATCACGTTTCTTTCACCTCTGATTTTGCTGAGATACATGCTTGATGGACTTTTATGTTACAGTTGACTCTTAGTAATCTCCAACCTTGCCTGCTCTGGTCACCCCTTCAGCAGAAAGAAGCCAAGGACTTCTTCCTGGCAAAGCTGTTCCACAGTGAGCTCCATATTGCTCTTTGCTGATGCTACTCGAGTCTTTTCAGTCCCTTCCACTATCAGCATAAATGTGACCTTAGAAATTAAGGAGAATGTTGCTAGGAAAAGAATTATTTATAGGGATGTTCACTGCTAAGAGAAACTTGATACCTACAGCTTGGTCAGTTCTCCCTCTCTCTTGTTCTTTACCAATTCCCATGTAAAAGCAGATTAGTGGATAGGAAGGGTGCATCTTCTTGAAGATTAGGGAAGATGGGATAGGGAAGGGGCTCAAAGTGGTAGAGCAGACCTTACTGAGCCTCTACCACCCTGCCCAATTATAAGAACTGATTAGATCTAAATTGAGCAACCCAGATCATCCTTTTGAGGTTACTTCTGGCTCTGCTTCATCCAGACAGTCAGTTTATCATAGACTTGAACAAGTTTGCTTTTAAACACATAACAGTGTCCCAACAAAGGATATCTTCTAGTCTGAGTACAAATATACAGTCATTGTTTCATCGCTGTGGAAATGTTAACTATTCCCTTTTATTTACTTATGACTTAATCTCCCCTCAAAGGGAAGAGATTAACATTCATCAATGCACATTTAGTTTTGCATAACAATTTGGTGATCATATAGAACTACAGGAATATTTTCTCAAGTTCTAAGTAATCAAGATGTTTTTAATCTAAGAAGCAAAGTCAAAGAAGGAAGTGTTCTTCTGAAACTGTAGATGAAAAAAACAACCTCTTAATATGTAAAGGTAGTGGGTTAAAAATATTGTTTTGTAAGTTCAACAATTTAACAGTACCCTATACTGTTATTACCCAAAGTTGGTAGGAAAAGCTCATCCATAAAGAATGTGTTCATCTACCTGGGTCTTGTAATACTGCTGTTTTATTTAAAGACTTTGTGAAGGGTTGGTAAACAGGTAGAGGCCAAAAGTGGGATAAAAATTTCAGCAGCTGAATTTAGTAGGTGAATCCTATATTTTTTTAAAAGGATTAGCCTTCTTTAAGTGACTTTCCAGAGTACTAAAATGCTCAGTGTACTGATAACACCAACAAAGTATGGTTGCTTTGTACTTGTAAGCTTGCTGTGATGAATGGGATGAAGACAGACAACTGGGAGAGAAATTCACAATGCAAAGTTCCTCATGGAATACAAGGAGCCTGAATAAATTGATGAATTCATGCTAATAAAGGTAGAGACCCCTGACATTTTGCAAATGAAAGAATAAATATTTTTTTTCATTTCAACCATGGTATAGGTAGTTCCTACACACCTACAACCAATACCACTACTCACCAGCAGTGGATATTAAGCACATATGTTGAGGCATATTGACCAATGAGTGGCCCTCTTGGTTACTGAGTTATTTCTGCTGTTCCAATGAAGAAAGCCATTTGATATCTTTTAGCCCCTGCATGGCTTCCCTCCTGGCACTCTGTATTACACGTAGCTTCAACCCTGTGTTGGAGTTTTTTTCCCTTTGTGTTGATATACAAAATCTCCAGAGGCAGTGAAATGAAGATGACAGATGGGATCTGACCCCAGCTGTAGTCAGTTAATATCTTTCCCTTGACTTCCCTTTCCTGCATTTGAGATCTGATGCTTTGTATTAAATGGACTGCTTTGCTCAGGATGCTGACATATGGTCCTTCCTGGATGCTCATGTGTCTGCTGTCTTGAGCTGACTTCCATGAAATGATTCTGATCTCAAGGGCACACATGACAAGGGAGACCTTAGGGTTAGGCAGCTTTACAGGACAGGATAGAATCCGCTTTACAGGACAGACAAAATCAGTGATTGCCTTTGGAAACCAAAGTAATATTTAACTTAATATTTGCTGACAGCAAAACTGAACTCTGCTTCCTCAAAGTTATGGAAAATTTCCTTGGTTGTGAAGTTACTACTATTTTTATACTGCCTTTCCAATCTTCACTGAGAATCTGTGATCTCCAGGCAGACTCATCTCAGTACTTGTTGTGTCTATTGCTGTATGACTGAAGGTAAATGCAGGTTAGACAGTGAGCTGTGTGGACAAGAGAATTTTCAAAGCATTCCAGTCCTCCAAGGAGCCAACAGAAGTAGCTGCAAATATCTGGATAATGAATCGTAGGATATAGAATGGAAGGTCAAATGTGGGACCTGTTCTCAACGGGATCTCTTTCCATATCAGGCCACGGTCATTGATGGGTTGCAGGTAGGGAAGCTGAGAAGCACTGTTTTCAGTAAGCAAAGGCTGGACACCTGCTGAGTATCTTGAAATGATTACTCACAGCAAATTCTATTATTAATGGATGCCAAAAACTTACCTGAAAATAAAGTCTGAGATTATCTGAAATACACCCAGTCTGACATGGGCACTTAACTGAGGTACTTAGATTAGGACCTGAGCCAGGGGAGAGTAACATGAGCAGATTTGTATCTCTAAGGCTGAGCTGCCTTGGTGAGTTACTGACTTGGTGGACAACTAAGGGTCTTAACTCACTAATGCACTTAAATGGATGAAAGTAGGTAGCATAAGGCCAAGGTGATATTTAAGGTGTTCAGAGTCTGACCTCGTCTATAGATATTAAAGCTTGAAGAGGATCATAGAAACTAAAATCTAATTTGATGAAGCCCTGACACTCATAAACTTTACATTTATGTGAAGTCTCATTGAACTAGGGAAGACTTTTTAAGGTCTGTAGGCTGTGAACTACTGCCTAAGGTCTACCTGCTAGGAGTTTCTTTCAGGCCTAGGCATTCTTATACTAACATAACAATTTGGAATGAATGGAATGGAAGAAGAGAAGAGAAGAGAAGAGAAGAGAAGAGAAGAGAAGAGAAGAGAAGAGAAGAGAAGAGAAGAGAAGAGAAGAGAAGAGAAGAGAAGAGAAGAGAAGAGAAGAGAAGAGAAGAGAAGAGAAGAGAAGAGAAGAGAAGAGAAGAATAGATGTCTCTTGTTTCACTGGGCTATGTTGTAGTATGCATTCCCATCATGCTGCAAATGTAGTACACTTCACCAAGAAAAAGTGCTCCAGTTCTTCTTCTTAGGCACCTGGTACATGTAAACACAGGAACAGACAGAGCAAGGATCTACATATTATTGCACATTGGGCTCCACAAAAAAGACGACCAGTGTAGGTCAAGCAGCAGACTGTTTTCTCACTAAATGAGCTTAAATTGGTGTTTCTATGGAGTTGAACTGCTGAGTACCTTCATGAAGAATGCAAGTACTTAGAAATCACCTTAGTTAGCTTTGAAATGATCAGACATCTAGGGAAAGAAAAGGCATGGTGTAGAAGAGAATGAGATCTACTGGTCAGCAGGTGAAGACACTGTCATATACTATTTGGTACTGAGGAATCTGTATAACATTATTTCTGGAGACGTTTCTTCTAACTGTGATAATTTTTTTTCAAGAGGTAAACTTCTTTTTACAGATAGCTCTTCATAGCAGCTAATGTTGTTTTGACCAACTTGATATCTTTCTTAGAAGAGGGATTTAAGAGGTTGTTAATACAATGGATAGCCATTTTTTAGTTATTCACTTTTAAGGTTGGGTTTTCTATGTGTATCTCAAGGTGCTTTGGTTACCTGTCTGAACGTTCACACCTTTCAGCTTCAGCCAGTCACCTCCTACTGTCCTCTATGGTTAGCAGAGAAAGAAGACTTAGGTTTACATAAATCCATCGAGGACACTTCTCCCTTCCATTGCCACAACTCCAATCATAGATGTTAAACACTACAGCTCTCATCACAAGTGTTAAATCTTCACTGAATGACATATCAGAAGTAAGATTAACAAAAGTTTCAGTTTACTTTGGATTGTTTGGACTAAATTGCTATGATTTTTTTTTCTAAAGTTGTGACCAGACTTTACCAATCCCAACTGCCTATAACAGGAAGAGTTTTAAGTTTCCTCTCCATGTACAAACCATTAATTCAGAAAACAATGCCTCAGTTCTTAACATCTCTCCCTCTTCTCAAGTTGCCTGTTACCATTTACTTTTTCTTCATTAACTCTTCCTGCTCTACAAATGCAGTAATCTTGGGATTATAACATTTCTGCTGTGAAGGCCATGAGCTGCTCTTGCAATTACATCACAAGCACATATTAAAGGAAAGTATGAGTCAAGGAATGGAGATAAACAGTGGGAGAGGCAAGTCAGAAAGAGTTTAGCTTCTGCAGTGAAAAGCCACATATTTCTATTTTTTTTTTAAGAGGAATTATGAAATAGGGAAAAGTCTCATACGGAAAATCCAAATGCAGAATTTGAACACTTTAAAGTTTGATTGGATTCGTTACCAGGATCTGGTTTGAAAAAAACCTGAAGTCTTTTTGTTTTGCTTGAGGGAAGGAAATGGCTCTGGCCTTAGGCATAACAAATAGCATGAGTACACACAGAGCCTCTGTTTATATAGTAACTGAAGATGGTGTGTAGTGAAAGCTGTCCTAATTACTGTCACATAGAGCTTTATGAATTTTAAATCCTCTCCTTCACTTTGCTGGAAGGAAATCCCAGCTGATACAAAGGAATATTATCTATTCATTCCAGTCTCCTTCTGCACGACCACTGGAAAACATTAATTGTACGGTGTGGCTGGGAGAGTCTGACAACATATAAGGGTAATAACCATGTATGAAACCAGTTGGGAAGAGTCTTTCACTTACAGCATAGATTTAAACATCTTTCAACTGGCTAAGGACCAGAAATGTGCCATTTTAAGCTTTTTTTTTTTTTTTCTTTCACATATATTACATTTCAGTGATTCTGCTCTTTTTACTCTGTTTGGTTTTTTTTTTTTAAAAATATACTACAGACCAACAATAACTCTAGTAATCAGCTATGCTGATGTTGTTCTTGGCAATGAACATAGGGAGACTGGAAAATTACTTTAGTGGTAGAATTTCCTCAATACCTTTGGCATTAGACACAATGAAGTGAACATAACTGACATAATAAATTCATTGGAATATTTGTTGAATACCAGTCCTCTGTGATTCAAACATATGTCAGTCAAGGGGTTGGGCTAGAAGCTCAGTAATTAACTCTTTGAAGAAAAAAATACCTTTTTTTCAGAAATATACACAGCTTTAGCATCTGTAAAGGAAGTACATTTATAAACTAAGGATTTTTCATTATTAGGAGAGACACGGTCCATCAAACATTTGGTACTTCTGATATGGCATCAGCAAAAATGTAATAACTTCCTGGTACTGAGTATATACTGAATTTAAAGAACTGCATACCATGACCCTTTAAGAAACAGATAGCTTCATCTATAAATTTAACAAGATTGATCCTTTTGTTTTGTTTTGGTCTTAAAACTATCTCTACCTCCCCCTACTAACTCCTGCTTCTTGCACTAAGCAGCAAAGGAGTGACAGCTACAACTCCGGTTTAAAAAGAGACCAGCATAAAGAGCTATCAATTAGTGATCAGACTAAGCAATGACTAAAATGCAGTGGTAACCAGTTTTCATTCAGTTTCCTGAAAATGGCTAGAGTTTGGAGCAGTGGAATTTGAGATGCGAGAGGACTTGCAACACATCTGAAGATAGCAGAAGGGGCAAGAGGAAGTTAATTTTGGCCATGCAGAAGCCTGTTTCTGACTACTAACTCAAATAAGGTCAAATAAACTTTATATGGAGAGCAGTGAGTCAATGATTAAGAGATCAGCTACAGGTAGAAAATTCTGCATATGCTGCAGTGAAGAGGAACAACCTTGAGTTCCCCAGGAAGACAGACTTTGATGACATCCCCATTAGGACTCACCAGACCTGTCTAGGGCCAGACAAGGCCCACAGTGTTCCATCACGCATGTACCCTCTCAAACTGGAGTAGGGATTCTCTGCCACTCCAATCTTCCTAATCATCCCTCCTCGTGTTGCATGACCCACACCTCTCCAGGGAAGAGGACACCAGTTCAGACAGGAGCAATTTCCCCAGTTTTTCAGTGGCCAAGAGTCCTATAAGATGTGGTCACAGAGGTACAGAGAGTAGGTCCACAGCTGGGACATCAGCTGTTCCACAGCAAGTTCTGTCAGCAGGTGCATAGGCTGGTAGAGCCTAGAGCTGCTGAAATTAATCCATGGCCTGTAAAAAGGTCCTTTGATAATCTTAAATAATTTGCAGTGCCACTTCCCTCTCTCTTTCACTCCATCTATCACTCCTGCCACATACAAACAAAGGAGTTCGGATGCAGGAATCATTCTCAGAGAGTGCTCCCAGCTGGTGAAGGAAAGGAGATCAGGCAATTCATGCAGGCTTTTGCAGTAACATTCAGGAAACACTCCCCACATTCACCCCTCTGCCAAGTAGCTTTTTTTACTATTTAAAGAGGAACTGTGTTGACAAGTCTTTAGTAAAGTCTGACTGAGATTGCTGTAAATCCAGAGAACTCATTGGGCTGGAGATCCAGCAGAGTAGATGGTGATGCCGGGAATGGTGAAGAAAAAGCTGCACTGGAGCTCTTTCACTCCTTCTGGGAGAGAGGCCATGCCAAGAACATGTAATTAAGGGACAAAGGGAAAAGCTAGCAGTAAAATCCTCACTACCTGGGGAAGCCTAGAGCCAAATGGGCTCCATGTAGGATCCAAATGCATCAAGCTGGGGACCATATAGTTCTATGACAGCTGCACTTATTCAAAACACTGGGTTGCTTTTTTTCAACTTGCAGCAAGACCAAAATTAACTACATGCAGCATAGTATAAAAAAAAAAAAATCCAATGCCGGCTTTAATACTGTAGAACATGGAATAGAGGGGTTTCCCCCCCTCATATTAGAAACCTTATTCTGTAGAAGCACACCAATCTCCTGGCATTGAATAAAAAATAGATGTCAAATGAAAAAATAGGTGAGCCAACAATGTATTATACAGGAACAGGTCTTGCCAAAGTAAGCAAAGTCCAAACATCTCACACTTCCCAAACTATCTTTCTTTCCTGCCTAATGCATGGTAAATGACATTCAGTTGGACTTTGACATTATTGTGGACTGGATTTGATCCCATTTATATTGTACATAGATAGGAACTGATGATAAAATTATATTGTTTGAGCCAATAATCAGTTCCTTTTAAATTATCCTTGCAATTGTTAACATATTAATAATTGTAATTATGTATTGCATTTATAATAGTTCCTTTCTTTACCAAGAATCCTAATGCTCTTACGAAATAAAGTAATTGTACAGTGTGCATGCTATCTCAACTGAAAATATATCTGACATCACAGTTCTGCCTGTAAATAACACTTTAAAGCAAAAGATTAACTTTCCTACCAAACCATTGGATTTCAGTGCCTTTTTTATTGTTAGATATGCCTCTGTTCATTCCTCCACAGAGTTTATTAAATACTTTCCACCAAAATAGACTTGTAAGAAATCTGCAGCATTAGGCAATCTTCCAAAGGGAATTTTGTTGTTTCTTTTCAGTGCCTCAACTATTCTGGTTAAGTTTGATTTCCCTCAGTTTTCAAGAAAACAAGACATTGGTGTCGGAAAAAAAGACTCAATTAGCAGTAGTAGTATTTTGATGATTCCACACAGCCATTGCTCTTGACACTCTGGGTGTGTAGAAAACACGAGGTAATCATTCATTGCCCAGTCAAAGCAGGAAGGTGTATGCTGGTTTTACTCAAGAAAGGCATGTAAGGTCAATCTTTGGAAAAACAATCTTAAAAGTAGCTCATACTGTTTAATGCCATTATACTATATATCCTGATGTACATTAGAATATTAGTCCATTAGAATATTAGTCCATTAGACTATTAGTCCATTAGACTATACATCCTGGCAATTTAGGCAAAGCATTTCAATTAAAAATGAACAAATAATCCTTACATCTTTATGTAGATGAACTAACAAAAGTTCTCTAAAATCTTGATTCAGTAAACACAGACTGGTTTGCAAGACTCATATTGTTTTGTCTAGGTCCACAGGGGTAGCTACATGAAAAACTAACACACATGGAGTAGTGTTTAAGGAAGCTGAATATTTCTTTAAGTCCAAAAGCAAAAAAATTCTAATACAAACTTTAAATGAATGATTCTTCTTTCTCTTACTGCTCAAGGTTTAAACACAGATGCTTTGGAGGAATATGTTAGGAACTGGACAGTGAAATATTTTCCATCATGTATGACACATAGCCGTTGTAACTAGAGCATGTCTCATCACTGCCTTCACTGCTTCAACAACTCAGAGCAATAGGAATAAGAGCACAAAATCTGTGCTACTCTCTGAGAATGCTCTTTTTTTTTTATCTCTCTCTCTCTTAGCATCTGTGAGTATAGTAGTAATATTATCCTTAGCCAATGTAGGTAGTTGAAGTAGTCAATATTGACACTGCTCACAAGACCAGTATCAAGATTAAATCAGTATCTACTCTTCTTGGTGTAGATTTTTATTTTTGATCTTAGTGTAATAATTGTACCTCTTGGTCCTTCTAATGATATCTAAAGATCAGAAAATAAGGGAAAGAATGGCAACCACTCATGATGGGAAAAAAAAATATTCAAGGAAGCCAAAATGCCTTTCTGAAAAAATGTCTGGAAACTACTTTTCCAGGAAAAACAAAACAAAACAAACCCAAAGTCTTTTGTCAGCCAAACACAGAAAATGCCTATTTCTTAAGTAAATGTTTGAATAGTTAAAAGAATGAAGAATAATGGTGTTAGCTAAATTGATTTGTGCACTGGTGATGTAACAAGATTTTCTTTGCCAGACAGATGTAATAATAGCATAAGCCATAGGAACACCCTGCCCTGTGAGTCAACAGACTGACAACATGGCTAGTTTAGAAGGAGAAGAAGCAAATGCTTTAGGGAGCTACAGGAGCTGAAATTACAGGACTAACAGGGGCAAGTAAATGGGAAATATTCATGCTGGACTATATCCAGGATGCCAGGTTGTTAGCACTTCTACTTCTATGGAAAGTACTATAAATACTGTGCAGCCCATGAATAAGGAAGTAAATATTGTCCAATGTTCCAAATTATTCACAGAAGGCATATGGAGACTTCACATCAGTAAATACTTGTCTTTTGTCTCAACTGTTATAAGCTCTCACGGGTTAGGGAAAAGGTTCATATTTGATACTATACAGGGCCAATAGCATGGCCTGTATCTTCCAGTCATTCTTGGTTCCTTTGGGTATATCATTCTAGAACTTGCTCTTACTCTGTATGTGACTCAGAACTTTGTAGATGAAGTACTTTGTAGATTCAGTAAAAAAGGCTTTTGAAGCTACAGAGTGTCTTATTCTGAACTGGCATTCTGCACAGAATTCCCAGATAACAGCAATCACCCAGGAAACCAATCAATGACAAGCAACACAGTTTAACTTCATACACACACCCTCAATCTAAATTCACTCCTGTAAACAGATAAGTTTTCAATAAGTTCACTAGTCAACCAGAAAAAGTGGAGAAACCAGAACAGGAAGTGTGAACTTAGTTCATTTTCCAGTTGATATCCTTTTAATTCCAGGCAAAGGTAAAATGAGACAAGTGCTCCATACTAATTTCTGTCAGAAAAAAAATATTTTTTAAACAAGCCAGCATAAACTTTGTCAAAAAAATAAACTGAGAACCAAGACATAAAATAGTTGCAAAAATTTAAACAAACCTTTGAAAGAAGAATTGAAAGAGAGAGAGGAGAGGAGAGGAGAGGAGAGGAGNAAGAGGAAGAGGAAGGTGAGGAACCTTAGTAGGCAGCGGCTTTTCCAAAGGCTGTTACTGGGAGTGGTTTCATTGTGTACTTGAACCATCCAGGACATTCAGTGATGGGCAATACATATGACAAGCTTAGAGGCAAACCCTCAATAGAGTATTTTAACACTGGTCTCTGCAGAGACTCTCCCTTGGTCAGTTATCAAAATAAACTGAATTCTTCTAAAATAATAAGGAATCTTCAGCAACATCACTAGAAGAAAACATGAATGCAGCTTTTCTTAGCCCATATCTTAGGAAGTTTGTTGCACAAGAACATTGCCAGACTGTGAACCCGAGGTACAGTTTAAAAGGGAGGAGAGAGTCCATCATCTTTGCAGCTAAGTTGCTTCTATAAGTCTCGGTCATTTTTACAGGAAAACAGTGGGTCTTGTCTAGCAGGCCTGAGTTTGTCTCATCGTTGCTTTATTAACATCTGCAATGAACATACTAAAAGCCTTTTGCATCTATACTTTTTTTTTTTTTTTAATAGTGTTGGCCCTTGTCTTCTGCTGCATGTGCTTTGAGCAACAGGCCACAGGACTTCTCCAGACCGCATGTACATCATCTGTTTCTCCCCAGGGAGCGCCTGTCATTTATATTGACACTGCAAATTCACTGAACTCCTAAATTTGTTCCCCTTTAACATGCAGTTCACTGGTACATGGTGAAAAAGTCTCAGGGTTGGACATGCATAGGAAGAATGAAGTCCATGGTGCTTTAAACACTCTTCAAAAGTGCCTGCTCAGTTACAGAACATAAAAGTTTTGTCTGGTAGAGCTTTGCCCTATTTTCAGAAATGCAATGACTTGAAATTGTAGCTGCTGCCTTGCAATTAACTAAGCACAAAAGCTGAATCCATGGAAATAGTACAGCAAACACTACTGTTTACTGGTATATGGGAAAGAACAATGAGGGCACAGACTCCCATGCTAAAACCTAAGAGTAACACAATATATTGTATTTTGGGGTGATTCCATTGTGCTGGCATTTGATTTAGGGAGAAACAGTTGCTTTTGCCAACACAGAAACAAATTTTCTCTTGCTATTATGTTTGGGCTCCTTTTCACCTTGCCTGTGTACAATGCTCACTGGAGTCTGCCTGGCCAGTTAAACAGGAGGTTAGCTGGGCTGCAGCAGACATGTGGAAAGCAATTAAATGATTTATTACCTCTATTGAACACAGCTTTTCAAAATAAAACATTGTCCAGTGCAAGAACACTAGTAACACACAGCCATTTGCTTCACTAAGGTTTTCCTTTGGGATCTCCCAAAGTGTGACTGGAATAACACTTGGTTCCATGGGATATGCTATCCTGAAAAGAACACATGACATGAAGGAGATACAGTCACCTTTTCTACAATGTGAACACCCAGAAGAGTCTGAATTTGCGACAGTGAGTTTCAAACATGTGAATCATGAAACAGAGACAGCCTTACAAGCCTCCACATCTCCCTGTCAGGCACAGCAAAAGACAGTCAAGTCACTTGATTTACTTTTGGACTTTGAGATCAGCATGCTTATGGTGGAGAAAGGGTGATGGATAAGATAAAGTGACATTCAGTGACATTACTGCAATTACAGAAGTTACAAAATTACAGAAATTACAAAGCTGGTGCTGAAAGCGCAGTGTGGGAGCTGGGTAAAGAATGCAAGCTCAGGAAATAAACTATGTTAAAGGCTTAGGCTGGCAAAGGTCCTACACATGACATTTTAGCCATGATTTATGTCAAAACATGTACTGAAAGCAAGAAGATGAAGTTTAACTTGGCTCCCTCCACAGAACTATACCAATGGTAAGGAACATGTTGTTCGAACTGGCAATATAGACTTTAATGTGCACTAAAAGCATCAATATGGCCCTCCTGACTTGTGTCACTAAAACCCATGTCCCTAGTCTACCCATGCAATTAAGAATCTCAAAGTGGAACAGAATTCTCAGGTCACCAGACTCCCTTCTTGTATCTAGAAGGAATCATATCAAGTAATCTCTTATAAACGCATTGATCTGTACCTTAAACCCAATAGGTTTTTTGCCTTTGTGATTTCCTAAGTAAGATGGTTACAGAGTCTTTCACTATTCATGGCTTACAAACTGTGTCTGACTTCAGATTAAGGAACAAAAGCAAATACTTCTGTAAAATCTGTTAATTATTCCACCCTTCTTTTATTGACTTTCTGGGTGCAGAAGGTGTGTGCACCAAAATATGTTGTCTCTTTGTACTTCACCTGAAAAAGCTCTGTCAACGCCACATCTTTTTGGTTCTCAGCAAACACTCATATTTACAGACAGAAGAACTATGGTTATAACTAGGAATTAGAAGAACTATAATACAGGATACCTGAAATAACAGGAATGGTGTATAAACATAAGGATGTAGTAGAATAAATTCTGTGCTTTACTGTAAATAAAAGAATAACTCTTCACATAATTTCTTTATTTGCTTGCTAAAGTTCTGTTGATTTCAATGAATTTTTTTTCTGGCTATATTGGCCTAAGTAAAAGCAGTAACATTTGCAATAACAATTTAGGATTGTGTCAAATGGAGTCAAGGTGTAACACAATCAGCAGTACATAATATTATCTCTATGTGTCGATGTTATGTCAAAACTGGTGATCCATAAAAGATGTACTATAGCTGATGATATAAACATCTTGAGAGAATACCATTAGTGCATGACTGCACTAGTCCCTGGTGCAAGCAGAAGTGAAAAAAAAAAAGTACCAAAATACTTATTTGGAACACATAAGTTTCCTCTTCCGAAGTGAAAGACCATTTAAGAATAAAGTACAGCTGTGAGGATTATAAATAAAATCCTCATCATGCTAAATATTCTGACATTTAATGAAACAGAAGGCCATCAAGTAATTTATCTCTGGAACTGGCTTTAAAAGAATTTCTCTCCATGTTTCCCTTAATCCCAAAACCAATTTCCAGAAAACCAAGATGATGTTTACCCAGGATTGACACATGGTCAAACTGTGGCTTGTTGTTTTCTTAAAATTTCACATTTGTGGATGCAGTTTAGTTTAATCCTCTATCAAAATATTGAAAACATCTTGTTACTTTTAGGTGTAACAAGATATTGCACCTTTTAGATGTAACACCTTTGAGGTGTTACTTTTAAGTATTACTTTAATTTATTCTGATAATAGTTTCCTCATATTAACTGTACTTTGTAGGTATTGTATAGGAATGAGCGAGGCCTGACAGAGTGAATGAACTGGCATTTTGTAACGTTTGATTTCTAGAATGCCTACAATATCCTTGGTATTATTTAAAAGATAGAGCAAAAATGGTATTATGAATATAGCAGTATAGTAATCTAATCTAAGTCAAACAGTTAAAAAAAAAAAATCACTTCAGAATTTTCTTGACCTTGGCAATTTGTCGCATGTAAAAATAATGCAAAAGGTTCAGACCAAGGTTAGTATCTGCAATAGTGTGCAAATCTTTGTTCAAAGAAGACCAGGGTTTATGTGAAATAAATAAGATGCCATACTAAGTTAGTGGTGACCCCAGGCATAACAATGTCACTGAAAGGAAAAAGACAGATTTGCAAGAGGTCTCTGCCATGATGATACAATGATGTGTGATTTTTGTTTTTAACAGTAGAAATGACTGCAATCTGCAGTTACTCTGCTAATATTTTTATGGGTCATAGGCCTGGGGTATGGCTCTGCAAAATAGAGGACACCAGCTGCAAGTTAACTAGAAAGTCAGACAGTGTGCTCTGTCAAGTTAGGGACAGATGAAGAGAGGACAAGCAAAGAGGGATTTCTGGTGGTGATGGGAGGTTCTGGAATGGTTTCCTCTAAGTAAGAGGCATTCAGAGCACTGCCATGCTTTACTTTGATCTTTGTGTTTATTAAAACTAAAAGTCTCCAAAGTAACCATTACTGATTTTCAGTTTGGTGAAAATAACTGCTGTTTCTTCCATATTCTGTTAAAGAGTATGTCTCTGCAGAGAACAACATTTACAATCATAGATACATTGAGTGGTTTGGGTTAAAAAGGCCCTTCATCTTGTCCAGTCTTCCTGAAGGTGCATCTTTCACTATATCAGGTTCCTCAAAGTGCTGTTTCTCCTGGCTTTGAGCACTGACAATGATGGAACATCCACAACTTTTCTGGGCAATCTGTTCATTGTTCCACTACCATTATCACAAAAAAAAAAAAAAAATGCACTTATAAACTTAAACATAACCTCTTTTGATTTAAATGTTGTCCCTTGTCATTTCACAACTCTTGGTTAAAAGTCTTTCTATACCTTTCTTATAACCTCCCTTTTTATATTAAAAGGCCACTGTAAGGTCACCCTGGAGCCCTCTCTTCTCCAGGCTAAACAACCCTAACTTAGCCTCTCTTTGTAAGGGAGGTATTCCAGACCCCTTGATCATTTTTCATGGCCTCCTCTACACAGGTCCATGTGTTTCCTGCACTGAAGCCTCTAGAGCTGGATGCAGCACTGCAAGTGGAGTCTCATTAGGGCAGAGCAAAGAGGCAGAATCCCCTCCCTCAACCCACTGGCTGTGCTGCTTTAGATGTTACCCAGGATGCAGCTGGCTTTCTGAAAGCTCACTTTGCCAGTTTATGTCCAATTTTACATCCATTGGTCTCCAAGTCTATATCTGCAGGACTGCTCTCAGTCAAGCCATCACTCCTTCTGCACTGATTGTGCAGGGGTTACTCAATACTTGGTGTAGCCTGGAGCAGATCCTCTTGAGGAAGGGGAGATGGCTCTTTTCCTGAGAGTAACTGCACAGGCTTAGCTGGGAGAGGATTTGGGCATTTAGGATCCATTTAGGATCTAGGCAGGGTGTGAAAGATATGGGATGAACCTCTAACAATAGTGGAGATAGGGAGACTTTCTGCAGCTGAGAGGAGACTCAAAGCCAAATTTGAGAGCCAAGGGAAAGAAGGAGGCTTCCCAGGGATACTGCAGAGACCTGGCAAACCCAGTGGTACTGGCAGGGGCTTGACTGGGAGCAAAACTAATGGCACAAACACAGCTGAGAGAGGATCTATTTAATGAAACCTAGTTCCTGTGCTGAGAGTCATCCTGTTGTAGTTTACTATTTGTACTCTAGTGAAATCCAGCTGTAGGAACTGGAAGTATCTGTGTTTCTTTTAGCATAGAAAAGGCCTTTTTACTTTAAAAACATTCCACTTCAGTGAACTGGCTGGCTAGGAATTGTGTCATACCAAGTTTCTGTCACATCATAACATCATATTGAATGACAGGGTGGGGTTTTCCCAGAAAGCAAAGGCTTTTCCCACTTTCAAATTCTGCTGGTGTAAGTATATATTTCCCTCTAAAGGACAGTACTGACCCATCTTATATCTCCAGATGTAGTGCAGACTGGACACATAACTAATTTGTATTTCCTTCACAGCCGGCTGTGCAGATGAGACAGAACCTGCTTGTCCAGCCAGAATCCATTAACAACAAAGATTACATATTTCAATGTTTGCTCTGTTGTTTTGACTGCAGGAACAAGGAGAAATAGTCCTTAATTACTAATAATCCTTTGCATGCATTATTAACAGTCTATTTTGTTGAAATAGTTGGAGTGTTTTATAAGCTCTGTGTACACAGTATTGATTTTTTCTGATGATAATGATAAGCATTTATTGTTTTCTTAGGAGAATCTTTCCTGGGCAGTGCAGCCCACCTTATGTGAGAAATCAAAACTAAAAACATTGATCAGTTCCAAACCTGTAGTAAAAAGGTGAACGCCTGGATGCGTTCCTGTGTGACCTGATCTAGGTGGACCTTTTTGTAGCAGGGGGGTTGGACTAAATGATCTCTAAATGTCCCTTTCAACCCCTACCATTCTATGATTCTATGATTCTCTGACTAAAAATAAAAGATGATTCCTGAATTATCTCAGATTTATACATTACAAGAGAACCAGGCTCAAAGCTCTTAAAAACTTGAGAATCAAAAGTGATTCAGTAACAGTGAAAAGTAACTGTATTATGGGAGTCCTCCAGTATCTATGACTAAGGGTGATATTACAAAATGATGTAGAACTGTTCATCAAATAAAATAATGACTCATTTCTATAGGATTTTTCTGGAACAGACAATTTTGTTATCAGAAATCCCAGGACAAATATCAGACACAGCAGTAACACTCATGTCCAGGATGCAAACAAACTCCTTTCACTGACTTTCACTCTGCAGTGAAAAATCATGATCAAAAACACAGAGCTTAATTAATTAGTTATTAATGAAAACATGTCAGAGAATTTGAGTATACTTTCAAGACTTGCTTTGAAAGCAAAATATGAGATTGCTGGACAAACTTCGGTTGGTTGGGTTTTTTTTTAACCTTGGTTGTTTTTTTCAGATGTTTTTCAATCTTGGGGGAAAAGCAAGTTAATAAGCATAGCTTCTGTTTTTGCCAGAAATATCTGTGTGACCAGTAACCAAATACTTAATTATCCAATTATGAAAGTGTGGATGTAGGGTGAGAATGTGCTTGAGACTGCTTTTCCTTTTACGAAGGCTTTAAAGGTCACTGTTATAATCTAGGCTGCACAGCAAAATATAGGATACCAAAATATAACCAAATGAACTACTTGCTGCCAGGAAGGCACAGATGTCTTTAGGAAGTTCCCCAGTCCAATTTATTTGGTGATGGAGATGAACAGGCATCCACACTACAGGGGTTATTCTGGTTCTAAATAGTCTCCAGAAAGGCCTTTTACAATGCAGAGCAAGCATTGCAGCCTATAAAAAAGTCTTTGAATGATTTCCCAAACTAGTTATTTAATAATATAAATTGTAGTAGTTCCTGAAAATTTTCCTAGGATAACAGTGAAGAAAGAAGGAATTATATCATGTATTGCACACCCAGGAAATCTTTTCTATACTTAACCTGAAATGACTGCGTCTTAAAAAGCCAGAGAAGATAATGAAGAACAAACAAAAAGTGTGAGGGGGTAAGCTGGAAGCAAGTTGGTGTGCTTGAGGATGTGCAGGTAGCTGCTGTGGCCCTTGAAAGAAACAGCCTTGGGGGAAAAACTAATTCCAGGTCATAAAGTAGCAGCTGGGATGTCTGCATTCCACTTTGGCAACTGTTCATTTATAGAACAATGCTCACTGAGGATCAGATCGAACCCTGGTTTTAAGTCAGATTTTTATGGCATTATGGGGAAATGGATCAGTCAATACAGAAAAGTGTCTGGGTACGTAAAAAAGTGAAGGCGACATACTGTAAAGGATCGGCAATGGACTTGTCTAAAGATTTGTCTTTTAATAGTGCAAGAAGAGGTGGTGACACAGAAAAAAAAAAACCCCAACATTTCAGAGATGGAACACAAAAAGATTTACACACTTCTTCAGTGGCCTTCAGAAATGCCATCTGAATCTAACTTACATATAAACTGCATAGGAACGGCACCAAATTCCCTATCTGCTAAATTACCCAAATTTAAACTCCCTTTTTGTTGCTAGGGTCATGCTAAGGGACATTAATGTAGGTCAAAATAGAGCTAATTCTGTGTTAGGGTTGAGAATGAGATTGATTAGTAATGATTCTATGACTATATTTAAAATACCAAAAGGGAAAAAGGGGAAAATTGCCAAGACCAGTATAAATGTTCACACTTAGAGGAAAGTGAAGTGCATAGGAAATTACAACCTCTCTGTATCTTCATGACCAAACTCTGCCCTACTTTTGACACTCTGTCCTATTTTTCACACAAAGTCAATGGCCTGGGCACAGCTTCCCTGGGGCTGCTTAACTGAGGGGTTGCAGTTGTCAAATAATTAAATGGATGTGATAATGGCCTTGTACATAGTAAACTGAGGCTCCATTGTTGCCCTAAAGATACTGAATAATCAGCCCTTTTGAAGTGTAAAAACAACAGATCTTCACATCTGATACCTTTGTCTTGGAGTCTTTGGAAAATTGCCACAGTACTTTCTCCAAAAGAATGTTTGGGATGCCTGACAAAAGCCAGTGTAATGCTTCCATTTTCAAATATGATGTTGTATACTACCGCAAAAAGGCTTTACCAACTTAAATGTTACAATCACATAAGAGAAAGAAAAGCCTACCTTCATCCTTATCTTAGATCAGAAAGGAAATATAAGCAAGGCTAAGAACATGTATTTGAACGCATTAATCCATAGGATAGCCGGGCACGGGCCTCAGGCCACCCAATGTTTGGTATCCCTCTCACCTGAAAGGTGAGACATGGAATTTGCCAGATTATTTTATTTTCTGGTTCATTACTAATCACATAACCTTCCTGAGTGATACTTAGACACAGTTTTTCATGTTTACATTGCAACTTTCTAATTGTTAAGCCGGTATGCTGAAACAAAATAGGTGTCCTGTTCTTTTAAACAATTCCTTCTGTATTAGAGGGCACTTACAGTTCACAGTCTTTGTTTTCAACCTGAGATTCTAGATACCAGAATAGATAGAAATCAATGTAGCACACTGCATATAACACTAGAGATCCAATTCCCTAGCTAGGGGATCCGCTCAGTGAAAAAATTTTTAAAAGAAAAGTGCCTCTCCCCAAATAAAAATCCAGAGCACACCTTTAATTTTCTTTTCCTCCTCGCAAACACTAATAATTGGTAACAAAAGCCAAACAAAAATTTAGTTTAAGTATGCCAAACTAGTGTTGGGAACTGACCTTTCCAAGCCACAAACCAATAGGCAAGTCAGAGTTCTACTCATAATGGAAACCCAGACTCAGAGCACTGGGACATAATAAAGTGTCTTAGGACTTGTTCACCTGACATGAGGCAGTATCTCCAGTAAATATTTATTTTAGCAATATGGGACAGTATTTCCTGGTATGTTACCTCAGAACTGTTCAGTGAACAAGAGTATCATCCTCATGTGATAAGAAAAGAATGGCTACAGGCTGAAACCAGCTGAGCCTTGGACCAACTGGCTCAGCTGAATACTGGTTCTCCTGGGGTTAGCCCATTGAAGTGGATAGTGGTGTAAAGAAAACATACAAAAAGAAGAAACAGTACTTGGAGCAATGCCACTGATTTTTCTTGAGTTATGCCAGGGAAATGTTAGACTTGCAGAGACCAGTCACTAACTGGAAGAGATGGCCTGGGGCTATACAGATGAGGGCTTCGCCATGCACATGTGAGAACCAACTACACAGCAGCAGAAGCTGGATAATGGGCACGTCAAGCTTTTACAGGGAAACTTTTCCTGGAAGAGACTTGTACCTAACTTGCGCAGTTCTGGTGGAGAGCTTGTAATAACAGCCTAAAGGAGACACTTTAGGTTTGACTTTAGCTTGCCCTGTGCAAGTAGCAGTGCTGCTGTATGCAGAGGCAGAGACATTCAGCAAGAAGGGCCAGCTTGCAAGTGAGTCATTATTTCTTCCAATATGATACTTTCTTAAGATTGAACAGCTTTCAGGATGATTTTTCTATGCATTTTGGGTCAAGTTGATGTTTGACCCATGACTGTCTCAGAGATGGAGAGGATAAATGCAGAGTCCTGCATATGGGGAGGAGCAACCCCATGCACCAGCACAGGCTGGGATTTAACCTACTGGAAAGCAGCTCTGCATAGAGAGAGCTGAGTGTTCTGGTAGACAGCAAACTAAACATGAGTCAGCAATGTGCCCTCATAGCCAAGAAGGCCAATGGCATCCTGGGATGCATCAAGAAGATGGGCAGCAGGTTGAGGGAGGTTCTGCTCCCCCTCTTCCCTGTCCTGGTGAGGCCTCATCTGGAGTCCTATGTCCGGTACTGGGCTCCCCAGCTCAAGAGTTACAGGGAACTGTTGGAGAGAGTCCAGCGCAAGATCACTGAGATGATGAGGGGCCTGGAACATCTTTCTTATGAGGAAAGGCTGCAGGACCTGGGGCTGTTTAGCCTAGAGAAGAGAAGACTGAGGGGACACCTCATGAACACAGGTTCTTAAAAGGTGTATGTCAAGAGACTGGAGTCACACTTTTTTCTGTCATCTCCAGTGACAGGACAAAGGGTAACAGGCACAAGCTGGAACACAAAACGTTCCACTTATACACAAGGTAAAACTTCTTTATTGTGAGGGTGAGTGAGTCCTGGCACAGACTGCGCAGGGAGGGTGTAGAGTCTCCTTCTCTGTAGGTTCCCATCTGGTTGTGTTCTTGTGTAACCTCATTGAGATGTACCTGCCAGTTCTACCAAGGGGTTGGACTGGATGATCTCTAGAGGTCCCTTCCAACTCCTACCATTCTAGGATTCTATGAAAGTTATCACTGAAGAGACTTTGTCTTGCCATCTGCATCTCAGCAAAACAGGACTCTGCACCTGCCAACAGAAGACCCATGCATTCCCTTTAATATCTGGCCATGGGAGCCATAAACAGTATTTCAAAGGCCAGTTAGACACTAGACTGAGTGAGTAAATGAAGTCCCAGGTGTAAATGAGAATGGAGAAGCAGCATGTGAAAGAGGTTTCACATAATTCTCTGTTTGAAAGCACTCTGGAGATGAGACTATGCTCTCAGTTCCAGCATTTTGCTTGCCTGAAAAACAAAATGCATGACAAAATAAACAGGAAAGTATATTTTTAAATCAATGCCATTCTCAGTTTCTATAAAAAGTCTCACCTCAACACACAGAAAAGCAGAAATCCAAGTACATATGGTAAGATTAGATCGAGTTTTATGCCCTTCTAAGAAAAGACAGAGAGGGGAAAGATTTCTGGTTTTCTTCTTGCTAAGCCATCCCTCTGAGAATTATTGATTTGCAGGGTTTATGCAAATGTGTATCTGACTACTTACAGTATGTTTACTCTTCTGATGACAAAAGCACTCAAAAAGGATTCCTTCCCCCTCAGGGAGGGAGAATGAAAGGAAGGGCCTTTTCTGATGCTGTCTTTCCCATTGTAAAATCTGCATGGACTTGACTTGTATTAGTAAGAATGGTTTTTTGGGCTAATGTGAAATTTATATATGATCCTCCCTGTCAAGCAATTGCAACACATGCCTTCCAAGTGAGTTGCATTGCCCTGACAGTTAACTGAATTATTTAGGATTCCAATAATTTATAATCAAGCAAACTGGCCCACTGACTAGTGCAGAAGTTGGTAATAGGTGAGTTAGGTTCAGTTTGATGATCCTATGAGTCCCTTCCAACCTGAGATAGTCTATGATTCTATATTCATTATTTCAACACAAATATATTGTTGGATTTGGTTGTCTATGTTTCCCAAAGATACATGCAATACATCTAGCATCTCTTTTATTGTTTATAAAGAAATGAAATAAAATTAAACGATGAAAACAATCTCCTCTCACTTCATTTGTCTAAACACTCTATCCACAGAAGATACTGTCACCAGTACATTTGACATGCTAATGTGAAGTTAATAATTTGTAACACAAATCAAAGCCATGGAACAAGTAGTGAGACTGAACATCAGTGTCTCATCTGACGTGCAGTTCAGGGTCTGATGATAGCAAATAGTTGGATAAGGACTTGCAGTAAGGGTGCAAATATTGTAATTTTGTAGTGTATATGTAAAACATGTTTTTATAGTTCTGATGTAGTGCTCACTGTACAGAAGGTAAAAAACACCTTGCTTTCCTCCAATGACTCAGAGTCATGACTGAAGTAGGTTCAGGAATACTAGGGAGAAGAACATCAATGTGTCTTTGAGTAGAGTCCTGCCTCCATGACTGCACTTCAGTTGTGGAAGTGTTTGCTGTTTCCCTTCCAAAGGAAATGAAGCGATATGTGTGGTTATGGTTTTACAATTTGCAGTTTCTTTAGGCAGGACTTTTGAAAGGCATAGCTGTCTCTAGAGTGTCTTGTAATAACTTTGGTTTCTACATAACTATGAGATTAAAGACATCAGCCACTTTGCCCCATTAGCAGCGTCACTGAAACAGGAGAACAAGCCCTCTTTGAAATGCAGTTTATTCTACAAACATTTAGAGTAAAATCTAAAGCTAATTTCCATAACTGTATATAATACCAGAAGGAAAAAGCACAAGGGAGAAGTACGGTCATTTGAAGGTTACTCACAATTGTTTTCTAAACTACTCACTTGCTAGGGAGGCATTAAATGAGAGTTGAAACATTTTTTTTAGTTCATGTTTGTGTTCTCCTCATTGGGCATTTTGTTTCCACACATCCACATTCATCTATATGCACATATGTGAATTGGACTGTCTTATGCTGAGAGCAAACCAGTTCCACCTTCACTTCATGACTCCTCTTTTCATGGCAGCAAATGCACTTGTGTTCCATTTCCCTGGTCTCAAAGGAATACCTACAGAAATGAAATGTGCATGTCAGCCTGCTGCCTGTTGTCTTCCCAAACTGATCTCTATTTGTTGCTGCAAATGACGTACTTCTAAGGAGCAGAACAGCAAAATTTCATATCTATTTTTCTGCTTATTCATAACAGTCTTTCTTTAGGTTACTACTAGCCATGCAGAGCCATATGCTCTGATACCAATGGGGAAAATTCTTGTAACATCAGTGGATTTTGGATTAGGCCCATTCTAAGAAGAGAGAGACGAACAATTCACTCAGAGACCAAAGAACAGAAAAGACTCCACTAAACACCACAGCTGTTCAAAAACCACATAAGGGCATGTTTAAGAACAGGTAGTTAATAAATTTAGCTGATATCTTTTCAAAGAGATAAGAGATAAGGCACTCCTGTCATACTAAAGACGTTTGGTCACACTGCTAATAACTGCTGTTCTACACACTCAGCTTCCCAACCAGGTCTCTTTAAACAGTGGGAGGGGGACAAACAGTTATAGCCCATTGGTGTAACTCAGGATGACCAGACATGACAGGGAAAGGTTTCCTACTTACACAGAATAGGTACTGCACGTCCCTTCACAAAAAGGCATGGAGACTGGAGCAGCTGACCTACAGTTCTTGTGGCTGATATACTGCTTTTTCACATTGCGTTTGCATTTATGTGGCAGGTCGATACCTGTGCAGGAGATTGCTTCTGTTAGACGTTTTCAGACTGGGAAGTAAATGTTTTGAAAGGTATGTGCTAGGAATCTAAGGGCAGATCATCCTATTAAACCTTTTTATAGTTCAAATCCATAACGAAAAAAAACCCAAATAAGGGTGCAAAAAGACACTAAATCAGCAAAGTATTTTCCTGCGGTCAAAACACTTTTCTATTTGTGGACTACCTTAAATGAAGACTTATGTATGCATAAAGATACTGTTGAACAAAGATTTAAAGGAGACATGAAGGGTTTGGTTTTATAAAATTGCTATAAATGACATTTGTAACTCTATAGCAACCTATGATTTCTGGGTGGATGCTACAGAAAACAGACCCTTTTTTCTTATGCAATTGCAAAAGGAAGAATACAGAGCATATTTTCTATAAATATTCCTGTTGGGAGTATAGTCCAAACTAACAGTATTTCAGTTATTTAAAAACACAGAAAAGGAGATCAAAGAATTCTAATGTCCCTTTGGAAGAATGAGACAGATTTTTAGCTTCATCTGCGTAGTACAAAACAGCTTTGCTGCTGTAAAAAGAGTCTTCCAGTCTGTGGCACCTGCATGTTCTCAGAACACGCAGAAACAGGAACAGAAGCCAGGGAGAACTTAACTGTATTTTAATAGGGAATCAGTAATTTAATGCACTCACATGTCTTACAACAGCCATCTGGAGTCACATCAACTGTCCCCTGGATTGAAAGCAAACATAACCAGAACAGTTCAGATGTACGTATTGCTAAGCAGGTAGTAGCAATAACAAGAGGTCAGGTATATTCCCTCATCACTAACCAACAAACACTCCTCATCAGGCCTATTTGTGTACCAATTATATATAAAACTACTTTAAAAAAAAGTCCATCAAGGAAGGGAGTGAATTTTTTTAAAACTGTATAACCTCTCCCAAGCCAGGTAAGTTGTCCTGTAACACATCCCTGACCTTATGTAGGTGCCACTCAAGCCAGCACAAAACACCCACCCCCAGAGAATGACAACTGCACCTGGAAGTGAATAGTCTAACCTGCAGAACCTATTCCAAAGTTAATTCAAGTTAATCGCTGGCTTGGTCCCAGCTTTGGTTTCCAGATTGGCTGCAAAGTCTAACAACCCTTCTGAAAGTTAGTGGAAACTACTTATTGCCGAAAGCCAGGGCATTCCAGGAGGTTCCTGGAATGTGTGGAGGATAACTTCCTCACACAGCTGGTAAGTGAACCAATGAGGGAAGGTGCCTTGCTGGAGCTCTTGTGAACAGAGAAGGTCTTGTGGAGGATGTGGCAGTTGGAGGCCATATGGGAACAGTGACCACGAAATTATAAAGTTCTCTATTCACAGAGATGTTTGGAGGTGGGGCAACAAAACTGACACTTTGGACTTTCAAAGGGAAGACTTTTTTTGACCCTGCCAAGTCCTGCACTTGGGTCACAACAACCCCCAGCAGTGCTACGGGCTTGAGGAGGAGTGGCTGGAAAGCTGCCAGGCAGAGAGGGACCTGGGAGTGTTCATTGACAGCAGCTGAACATGAGCCAGCAGAGTGCCCAGGTGGCCAAGAAGGCCAATGGCATCCTGGCCTGTATCAGGAACAGTGTTGTCAGCAGGAGCAAGGTGGTGATCATTCCCCTGTACTTGGCTTTGGTGAGGCCGTACTTTGAATAGTGTGTCCAGTTTTGGTCCCCGCTCTACAAGAAGGACATGGAGGTGCTGGAGAGGATCAAGAGGTGGATAACAATCTAGGAAAGGATTTAGAGCACATCTCAGATGAGAAATGGCTGAGGGATCTGGGGCTGTTTAGCCTGAAGAAAAGAAGGCTCAGGGGAGACCTTATTGCTCTCTACAGCTACCTGAAAGGAAGCTGTAGCAAGGAGATTGGTCTGTTCTCCCTAGTGACAAGCAATAGAACAAGAGGAAATGGCCTCAAGTTGTGCCAGGGGAGGTTCATGCCAGATATGAAGAGGAATTTCTTTACTGAAAGGGTTGTCAGGCATTTGAAAGGGCTGCTCAGGGAGGTGGTGGAGTCATTGTCCTTGGAGGTGTTTAAGAGATGATTGGATGTTGCACTTAGGGAAAAGGTCTAATGATTGATAGGACTAGGACTAAGACTGAACTTGATGATCTCAAAGGTCTCTTCCAGCTGAAACAGTTCAATGATTCTATGAATGATACCCCCAGCTCATTTGTGTACCATTTCTTTGCTTAGTGATACATAGCAGAAGATGTGTTAATCATCTCCCCAGAGTCCATGGCAAGTTACTATTTGCTCAATTGCATTTCCTAAAACTGGTGTTTCTCAATGAAAAATCCCACCTTCCTATTGCCCCAATACTATTTTTTCAAGTTCTAGTGCTTTTCTCATAATAAATAAAAGTGAGTTGCTTGCAAATAGGTTTGGTTTACTTCCATGAGACACTCCATTCAGGACTGAAAAAACTCATTTCTTTCAAACAAGGATGATCAGCTCAGAAAAACTAAGAAATACTGAAGTGGATCATAAAAACCAGTAAATTTCCAGACCAGCAGCAGGGCTCTTTCCAGAAGTCTTTTTTTTCTGGTTTTAAAATACTTACTGGGACACAGTTTGACTCTTCAAATGGCAGGCAGACCTTTACTGTACTAGTCAAGGAAAACTGTCCTGCTGATTCAGTGCACGTGTAATGAGTACAGTTATCAAATGGAGCTTTATAACTCTTTCCAACCTGAATAAAAGCAGAGGGAAAAAATGTCGATCCAATATATCAATGGAAACACAGCAATGCAACAGAAATTTGCATAAATAAAACCAAGAAACATTCCCTCTGAAAGGACTGAGATGTCTGGAATTCACATCTGCAAATTATACACCAAGTTGACCCGCTACCAGCCTATAAAAAAAATCCCTTCTGGGTCCACCTAGTTGGAAAGAATCAGAAAGCGATCGTGGGATAAGAATACAGATATGACCAGAAATGCCAAAAGGTGGATGTGTTAATGTATGTGGAATAAAATATAGACCAAAAAAAAAAGTCAAGGATTTCAACATGTTTTTTAATAGATAAAAGAAAAGCAAAAGTTGTGAAACAAGAAAAAAAAAATCTTCATAACAGAGGTTAATGGATAAATGCTAAAGCCTCCTCATGGCAACATAAAAATTGCATATTGACACAGGAGAAGTCAGTTTGCAAGATAAATTATCAAGGAATAGAAGGATGAAGTAGAAAAGATATAGAGCACAGGAGCTACTAGAGAAGCATGTCAGACAGTAGTCACTGGTTCAGATAGCTTCATTAGCCTTTCATGGGATTAGCAAGCTGTAATAAAACCAAAGAGCTAGCCTGAGGCTGACCCCTTGTCTACACAACCCTACCTATATTACCTAGGTGTGTTACCAAGTCACACTACATTACAGTAGCTATGCCACTTTTGATTTCTGCCTCAGCAAATGCCAAAGTAGTGGTAGTACAGCTCTATCTGCTGGCTCACACGATTTAGCTCTGTGTCTCCAGTTTCCACATTGAAGCAAAGGCAGCTCATGTATCTCTGTAAGAGCAGTTTTAAAAAATGTCACCACTCCTTCCAAATTCTTTCTCTCTAATTTATGTTGGGGGTGTGTGTGTAACATGATTTCCATACAGTGGTGCCTGTGAAAAGCACAGAGCAAAGAGCAGCTGTATTAATATCTATATTTGCTTTGGAAATATATTTTTAAATCTCCTAGAGCTCTTCCCAACCTCAAAATGTATGACACTGGTTCAAAAACTGCTGAGGTCTTTCTGATAATTCAGCCTTGTCTACAGAGCAAGGAAGTGCTTACCTCAATGGTCACATTGCCAAATGGAAAAGTTGCCACACATGCCACTTGCTGGCACTGACTGCAGCACTGACCCTCCTCTTCCACATAGCGGAAACCCTGTGAGAATAAAGTTCTCTTTGAGCTGTGTTACCTGATGTTCGTGAAGCTCCTTTGGATCAAAGCCGCACTGGAGATGGCAGAGGAAATGAGACAATCCTCTGGTTTCATTTATGTTGTCTTTAGAAACCTGCTGGAACAAGCTTATGCCTGACAATCAAAGCAATTAATGTCTTTCCCTTATTGAATAGTGATTTCTGGGCACTTCAGCTACCATGAAGACCCTGTGACTGGCTGTTCCTTGTGATAACAAACAAGTTAGGTCAAATAAATTAATACACTATATGATTACTTGCACAGTCTACTACCAATGCTTGTGCTTGTCTACAAGAATTGGTGCTGTCAGACATGTAAAGTTCATGCATCAGTTATTGTCTCCCTATGCTTTAGGGATTCATTCACTTTTTGGTGGCTGGCTTTAGGATAAAGGATAATGGTTTTATTGATTTTTAAGATTTGTGGTGGATCTGGCCTTATCTGAGCAAGAATGGAAAAGAAAACACTGATTACATTCAGTAACCAAACGTTTTGTGTGCAGACTCTCAGCCCATGAGTACTGATAAGTGCCTGGAAACATATAAACCACTGTTTATATGGAAACATATAAACCACGCAGTTTGTTTACAATCTTAATTTTTATGCTGCTAATGGGCCAATGTCAACAGAATGGTACAAACGTTGCTTCCTGCAGTTGGATTTCTCTTCAGTAGGTTTGTATTGTTCTCCCTCAGGGTATCTTTTCAAGGGTAATCTCCTAAATTTTCTAGAGTAAATATAACCAGCACCTTAGAAAGGACTTTACAAAAAATCTAATAGTAGAGGATATAATGCTATCTTTCAGTGAAGATGCAGCTATACTACCCCACCTTTGCAGCATATCCCCTCAATGGCCATTGTTGGTGGTTGGGAGACTGAGCATGCAGCACTGACCTGCTGGCAGGTGGTTTGGCATTTCACTGGAACACACCGGATGCGATTGGTCCGTGTCAAAACATCCTGCTCATCTGTGCAGACACAGTCCTCACAAGAGCTTTTAGGCACCATAGCCCCAGGCTGGAAATAGAGAGGAGACAGGCCATGGCAAGAATTCAGTCAGTTCTAGAGTAAACACAGAACCTGTGGATTATCAAAAATTGATGCGTATGGTTGGGATTTATTTTTGGAAAAACTTCATGAAATTAATACCTTCAGATCTCTTAAAGCCTGATACTATCTCTGTCCCAAAATGAATACATGGCTGACACTCCAACTTCATCAATTGTGTTAAATCTCATAAATTCCATGCATCAAGTTTCCAGTTTGACCAGTTTGAGCTAGTAATTAATCTTACAATATCCAATGATATTTAAAATTTGTATTCAATCACAATTCTGATGTCTTGACTCCAAAAACATAGGTAAAGTCTCATTTAGTAAGCAAGCTATTGGTTTCTAGTATTACCTAATCAGTAACATTGCAATAGTACATAAGACTACTGGCAGGGAAAAATTATGGACTGTTCTAATCTTGGTTTTTATGTAAGTATTGACAATAACAGCTTCAGAAAATTCTAACTCAGGCAGTATTAATCTGTGGAAAGAACTGCCTGAAAGAAGGCGTACCTTAAATTCAACTCCTTCAGAAACACAGACACCTTTTGGTACTGTAAGAAAAAATAAAGTTAAAAGAAAGTGTTAGGACCGACGTAAACAGTTACTGGACTCATCTCTGGATTGTGAGTGATTTAGAGGAGACAAAGAGTAGATCTGAGCTTTCTCCTTAGACCTAATGGCCTGCACAAAAAGGAGATAATGGGGAAGTAACTAGTAAATGGTGCTAATTGTTATGCATAAAGTGAGAGCTAATTCTATATGCTGCTATTTTCCATATGGAAAACTCTATTTACCTGATTTTTTTTTCACCCATACTTGAAACTAGTTGAGATTCTCCTTATTGTTACCTTGCTGGTAACAGATTCATGGTGATGCTGTCAGGTATGTGAATCTGTAAATATAATGGGGCAGCAGAGCCTTAGGATGGGTTCAGTGTAACTGAGATTTAGTATCTGATCAATAACTAACACTCACTGATACTAATCTTATTTTGACTCATTCAGAAAAAAGTAAATAGTTCAAGGAATAGTTCAAAAGCACCATAAGGAAACATGGTACTCACTACAGGAGAAAATAGGACAACAACCATCCTCAGATATAGCGATCACTGGTTGGAAGCCTAAGTCACATGCAGTTTTGTTGATAATGCAGGTTTTTATATCACATTCTGCAATAGACAACAGAGATAAAGTAAGCCAAAGCATCCTGTTTAGCAGTGTTACTTGTGGACAAAGCTTGAACATCCAAAAATTGTGAAGAAATAGATACTTTTTGAACCATACATTTTTGGAATTTGGGGGCATGCTCAGGTGAAGTATCTCTAAGCTTGCTCTACTGTGAAGTTCCTCCCTGGATATCTACTTCTGAGCTCCTCTTCTCCCACTGGATATTAACTCTAAAAAAACTAAACACTCAGAGAAGTGACAGAGGTACAAGTTTTGGTAAAAGTAAATGGGTCAGAAAATGAAAAAAAGGAAGAGGTAGTGGATGAGAGCCAAAGATGTAAAGATTGGGACATGCAAAGCAAAGCACCTGACAGTGCTCACTGCTCCCTCCAGGCATCAAGGAGCCTAACAGACCTCTGCCTGGCAGCATGAAGGGATGAGGAACAGAAAAATATCCCACCATTATTGCTAGGATCCCCTGTCCTTCATCTTCCTATAGGTGCTTTGAATGGCCAGGGTTAGGAGCAGGCTCATGAGGAGGTCCCCTACTGTGGTAGGACTGGGAGGATATGAATGGAAAGATGAGGGCAAATATACCGGAGGCCTTGGGGGAGCCTAGAAGATCAGTACATCCTCTCTTACTGGATGGATCCCTGTGCAAGGATCACACTTTCATTTCAGAAAGGACAAGAGCTAGAAGATCCTCTGAAGCACCAGGTTGTCTCAATGATCTATGGGAAACTTTCCAAAGAATCTCATAGCCATAACACTAGTTTAGAATACAAGCTGTAGCAGAGGAGATCTCTTCTGCTAGCGAGAGCTTCTGGCATGTAAATAGAAGAAATGACCATTCCAATGCATTTATTTGAATCTGTGAGGTACTAGATCTCTTTTGAGGATTGTTACTAAAGGCAAACCAAACTGCATTATGACATCTGAATTATCTACTCACCACAGATTGTCTCTGTGCAGCATGGATCATCCAGACGTGGTTTTATTTTGAGTACAAAGCCTTCTTTAGTGCAGTTGATAGGTGGAGATTTAACACAAGGTCGGGGGAAGCAAGAGATATTCAAAGTCTCTTCATCACAAGTACAGTATTGGCAATTGTGCTCCCAAGCCTCTCTAGGCTGTGAAAATAACAGAGATAGTAGGTCAGAAAACAAAACCTAGAAGCATTATATAAATAAACGTCTGCTTCAAGACAGTGTAGGGCTGGGTTGCCCTAACTTGTTGTGTAGGAAAATCAGAGTACAAATCCCAGAGGAGGGAAAAGGCAACAGTAAGAAAAGATGCCATTATATGTCACCTTCCTTTGCAGTTCTACTAGAAAACAGTGATTCCTACAAACTTCTGTTTCTGCTTTAGTACCTCAAGTGATTAATCAAGTTCTGGAGTTAATAAAATTTGTTATTTCTTTCCTACTGTCATACAATCATAGAATCATTGTGGTTGG
>WBNH01021968.1:0-10803 GCA_013401255.1 Urocolius indicus
GGCTTGCTGAGGAGGGAGGTGATGGAACAGCGTGGTGGGCAACTAACATCCAGCCAGGGTCAAACCACTACAAGGAGACCTCATGTTTTATCCAGAACCTCAGGAGGACTGACAATTCCACCAAAGCCTCCATTTGCAGAGGATGCGTGTGCTGTGGAGCAGGTTGTGTAGAGCTGAGACTTCACACAGTTTTCTGCAAATCCTAGTAAGAAATCGTACTCAGATGGTCTGTAAAAAGGCAGGGTCTGATGTTAAGTCACTGAGGTAGCAAACCCCAGCAGTACAAAGCAGGACACTGCTATTTCAGTAATACTACCAGAAGATTAAAATAATGCCATCCAAGATGCAAAAAGGATGAACCTAATTTTGAGAACCAGGAATGGGATTCAATAGTTATTGTTTCTAAAAAATGGTATGGATAAAGGATTCAAGGAACCTGGGCTGGATTTATGGCTTCACCACCTATATTGCTTGTGTAATTGTAAAATGTCCCATATGATTTTAAGGGACTTGTAAATGCTTAGCATAGATACATATTTTAAGACAAATGTGCTGAAGTTGATGATGCATTCAGATATGACGTGTTTCTAAACAGATATTTCATAGCTCAAAGGGCAGTTACGTGCCAAAATGACTAAGTCCTACGTCAGGAGGTCAGGATAAATCACAATGGTGTCTCTGTCCTGAAAACATATGATGCAAAGCAGATAATGATGCCTAAACAGGTACCAGTAAAGCCAAACTCTTTAAAATAGATATTTGTGAACAATTCAATGCCTTTGTGTTTTACTTAGGATGGGTGACTCGGTAGAGAAGTTAAACCTGTTATTCATGAGCTGTCTGGGCTGATGGGGATTATATCATTTTTGTGGGTCATTCTCCCAGCACTTCCTAGAGCACCTCACTTGCTTCAATACCTTGTACTACACTGACTGCTGTTACCACGATTTTAAAATGAAAATGCTTCAACCTACCATCTAAGACTAGCTCCAAAGAATAACATGAATTTAAGTCTTCCTATTAGTCATACATTCGCATCAGGGAAATATTGTTAATAATTCAATCACCAAACCTGCAAGACCTCTTTCTAGCAATACCATTCACAGAACCCTATTAGAGAGCAGTGATTCACACCCTTCACAGTCCTAGTCCGTGACTAACACCGAGGTACTAAAGTACAGGCTTTATGAGCAAAATTGTCTATTCAATCCATATGCCCTTCTAATGTAGGAACACAGTCAGAACTCATGTGAGACAGTAGACTGCCCTTGGTGCTTTTTGAGACAGGCTTAGATTAGCAAAACTGGTATTTAGCTTTTGACATATATGGCCTTAGGAGTATTGAACACAGCACATCTCCTGTCAAAGAGGGAGTTGCATATGCTGGAAAACCAAACCCACATTTCTGAAAATGCTGGTTCCCTGTCAGATCCCCTGTCAAGGTAAAATATTGTGACATTTTATTTTTAATTTATTCAACATTCTCTAGATGCCATAAATGGAATATTAGAAGGTTGTAATTTAAATATTCAATGTCAGCATGCAACAAAGAAATGGATTCCTGTCAAGCAAAAATATTTTTAGCAGCAGTAGTTTAGTCTGTGGATTATTTTTTCAGTGTTCATAGAAAGAGGAAGAGGCTAACACACATCACATTTCAGTGTGTAGCAAGCACTAGAGTGCCAGGAACTGTCACCAGGTGGACTGTTATAATGACAAAAGAAAGCAGCATTAGATTTGTCAAGTGGGAAGTGAAGGCTTTTGCTCTGAAGCAAAGCGGAGTTTTGCTCTGCCACGGGTAGCCAATTGGTCCTACTTAGTGTCACCTACTGTTCATAAAGCACTTGGGAATTCTTGGCTTGAGAGAAATATCAAGAAAAAAACAATTTGCAGTAAAATTCTATTTTCTCAACTGGATCTCCTCTTTTGGAGAAAAAATGAATCCAATGACTCAAAAATTACTAAGTGGAGAATAGGATCAAAATAATGCAGTATTTTGAGGTCTCCCCTGAGACTGCAAGGTGAATAACTTTTAAGTGAGATCATATTTCTGCATTCTTTCTTTTTGATTTTTTTAAATCCAGATATGTCAAAAGGTAAATACCAGTTTTGAAAACCCAAGCTTATCTGAAAAAGCACCACACTATAAATATATAAAGATAAGATATACATATAAGATATAAAAGCCTGCTCATAAAGCTTACACTACATGCTATTAAAATTCTCCTGAGCACCTCCGTAACTAAGATATTAGTGACCAGAACTGCAGGCTATCAGGCATAGTCCTCATGCTGTTACTGGCCCAGGGTAAAACTGCTCAAAAAGTGGAACTGTGTGTAGAGCCTGAACACATTGGTTCCTTTCAAGGCCCAGGGTGTGGCTGGCAGCCTGAGTTCAGGTCTGAGTGCTGGCCTGCTGTGAGGGCCTGCCAGCCATACCACCAGCGAAGGAACAACGTTAGCAAGAATAGAAAAATGAAATGATGGCTCATAAAGCTAGCAGCCTGACTCGTCAGTCCCTTCCATTAAGCAGCTAGAGAAATCCTTTCCTGTTGCTACTAACATTCAAAGGAAGTTTCCTTTGAATGACTAGTAGCAAAGACTTCAGGAAAAGGTAGCGAATACCGGCAGTCATGCAATGGTGGTGTTAGATGCTGCATCTCTCAGAGGATTCAGGACAGCAAACGATCCTGGATACCTTAAGCAGTAGAATCCCATTTGTCCTTATGTTCACCAGAACTCCATACCACTTATCCTTTCATGTGACTTGATGTATCTCGTGTGCGTGCATTTTGTTCCATGCATCAGCACCCAACTTTTGTCTTAAGCTCCCCAAAAGCAGTAGTGCTTGAACTTCACTGACACTTTCAGTCTAATTTGCACCACTCCTTCAGAAAAAAGGCTGCTGAAGACATGGAAGAGGCAGACTGCTTGGGAGAAAGTAAAGTTCAATGAGCAGTGTTGAGTTAAGATTGTTAAACCCAGTATGTATTTTGATCTAAGACAAAAAAGGTTCACTCTTGATGAAAATTTCCATGTATTACCATTGCATTATTTTTGCAAGATCAACCTGCTAGCTGACACCTCCCTTTCACAGCCTTTTCCAGGGAAAGCAACAGTCCAAAACTTGAAAGATTCAGAACATTGCCTGTGAAACACAAGGTCAGACTACAGTAACACTGTAAATTCAAGAAATTAGCATTCCTGCATCCCTGTGGGACAATTTACAATCATTGAGTAAAGATGAGTAGATACAGGAAAGCAAAGTTGACCTCAGTGTGCCAGAGACTAAAGCAACACAATGTGAGTCACTATGAGCACAGCTTCTTTCTCAGAAAGAATTAAGAATAGAAAAGAGTTCCTGGTGATTTAGTAAATGTGAAGAGGCTAACTTCACAATAAAAAGTTCTCATTCATCAACTTGTTTATGTCTAACACCCTTCCTGAGAGTTCCTGAGATATGCAATGCCCGTGAAGATATCACAAAATAAAACACATTGTGGTTTTTGGCAGTGGTTTCAGTGGAAGCAGAAACACGTTCTTAGACTTGCCTTGAAAAGACATGTAAACTCAGTTGGCTTGTTCTAGTTTTTTACAGAGCAGTTAAAATAGCTTCTTTCTTCTGTACCCTTGGCACGAACAAATCAATAAAATCATAAAAAGATTAGACAGATTGAAAGACTAAATGAATGACTAACTCACAAGAGAGATAGATTTTGAAAAGACACAAAAACATGCAGAACCATTAAGGCCAATATGCCAGTTGATAGACGCACACAGCGAACAGGCACACACTGCACAAAAGAGTGTTCGGAAATTGCAGCAGAGCAATTCTAAAGACTGAATCTCTCCCAGGAGTCAGGAGGTAAAGAAAAATGGCTCCAATCTATACCAAAAATTACATGCACACACACATGCTGTGTTTTTGAGTATGATTTCCTCTTTTATATTCCAAAGCGGCTGTCTTACTGACATGGCTTTGTATGTTCAGATCAAAGCAGCAGCTGCCAGAGCTCTGCTATTGTTTGGGGTTATTTACAGAAGGGCAGAGAACAATTATTCTCAAGGTACATGAGGGCTCCAAAACAAACAAGTCCAGACGGAGCTGAGTGAATTTGGAAGCCAATTTGCCACATGTTACATATTATACATCCAGATCAGAAAAGCAAGTCTCCTTTATCTCTTTTCTGACTTAAGAATATTTGTTCACTTAAAAAAAAATATTAGTGTTCTAGTCATGACCAGATCATCCTCTCCTCTCATATACCTCTGACAACTCCCTAGTCTTTTCAAGATCCAGAGAAAAAATGATTGAACTCGACTTTTAGATATTTACAATAAACCTTGTCAAATCTACAATTTATTTATTTTTAGATCTTTCACTTGGTATTTAAAACTGGCCTCTTTCAATCTCTTTCTGGCTGCTCACACATAATGTACCGTCTTCTGATGCAAGATATATTTCCTCTGCCCTTCCTGCATGCCTCTTTTACCAGCCTAAGGTATCATCTCTTTTCAAACCTTATCCAAGAACACATTTCATTCTTTTACACAGGGGGCACATCATGACTCTTTTCCTGATAATGCTTGTCTTTGTGCTGCTGATTAAAATTCAAAAGGAATATTGTTTTTTTCACTCCACTAAGAAGCAGGATCTAATTCTCATATACATGAGTGGCACTAGGAACTATATATACGTCTCTCTGTCTCTAGAATGAAATAACAGGAGTGAGATACAATTAAAACCAGTAAAATTCTGATCATGCCTGTAGAATTTATAATCATGCAAATAATTCATGTACAATGTGCAAAGATACTTATGCCAAAATTATAGAATTATATATTATAAATTATATAATGGAAAAAATAACCCAAACAAACAAATACCACTTCAGGAAGAATTCACTTCAGTGAATTCAGATAATAACCCCACCAAAACTGTGAAGTTTAATGTCAATGGTTGTTTCATTGACCTCCTGTCACTTGCCAAGGAAAACAATAGGAGCCACAGCTCTGGACTTTTCACTGAGTGTGAAGAAGAAAGACACATCAACAGGCTCTCAGTCACAGCCAAAGGGAAACTACACTGATGTAAAACTCAGCAGACCATTTCATGGGGTAAACAGATCACACTGCTATGGCACAGGGTCAGCATCACCACTGAGCTTTTCTTTATAGAATTAATTACCTTTTGGGACACAGCAAATTTTGGCTTTAATTCTTCTTGCAGCAACTAAGCTTGACAAATTTTTTAAAAGCACAATTCATTTTCCATTTTGCTATTCTGATACAATTTTTCAATCTTTGGTCAGAACATGAACAAGCATGAGAAAACTCTCATATAAACTTTTTTTTGCTCTATCACAATCAAAAGTTCACTTTATTAAAGCCTGTTTTATTTAAAAGTTCACAGTAGGATCAATTTTCCATAAGGTAGCTGTCTAGTTCTAATGTGTAGTGATGAGAGAAACAAAATATCATATTTGGAGACTATCATAAACCAGGTAACCTGTTACCCAGCCTGCAGATATTTCAGCCATACAGAACAGTGAGGTACGCAATCACATGCAAGAGCAATACTTTTCACTAATAGTAACCTCATTATTCTGTCCTAATTATTCTGTCATTTTTATGGAAATAATAATTAAATCTGAAGTACAGTACATAAATCCGTAGCCTGTACATACTAACTACATTTATAGCAATCCAGTTGTGGTTTGCTTCATTGTTGTTTAAGGAGCAGGTCCATCACTTCTCACTATTTTCTGAAGACGCAGGCAGAGGCGTGAAAAACAGTTATCTCTTTCAAAGTGCTGTTATGGAAACTATCTACAAATGCAGGCAATTCAAAGGACAGGAGAGAAATCTGCTAATAACACTTTCAAATACCGTGGTAAGATTTGATAATCTATGGATAGAACATTGCACACTTATTCTTGTAAATATGTCCAAATCTTCCTGCTCATTTAAGTTCTTCTTTTTGTTCATTTATCTTTTTTTATTTCCTGTTTGTAAGTGTGGGATTTTTTCATTCAATTGATGGAATCTGTATCTAAATAACTACATCTAAAATTACATATATCCCATGGATGTTGATTTCCCTTCAATAAATTAATTGCCATACATAAAGGAAAAATTTGGTTGCCATGATTCCACCAAATTACACTAGCAGGACAATTTGGCCTTTAATATTTTGGAAAATATTGCATCTTACAGCAGTTTACGACTGTAATGTTCTAGGTTATAAACAGGAATTCATTATTCTTTCATATGCACTAAATATGTTTGCACGATACCTCTGTATTGATAATATTTAAGTCATTACAGACATTCATGACTTCAGATCCCGAAGCCTTCTGTCAAGCAGGTGACTTATTAACTACACAGTACTGGAAATCTGAAATGCCAGTAAGTGACTTGCCCAAAGTCTTGCTACTGCAAAGTTGTTTAGAGATTATTATTTGGAGACTGTTGTGATGTTGATTTGAGAAGTCTATCCATCCAAAGGCTCTATGAGAAATGTCACAGCAATGTCCCTGATGACCACCCAGGAGGTGCAGGTGGCTCTGAATTGCTCACCAGAGGAGGCTCATTTAGCTTGCAGACTCATTGCAAGGAGTTTAAATACTTTAATCCTCTCCATTGACTGAAAAGAGACTCGTCTGAAGGGACTAAAGTCTAACTAAATTTAATCATTAGGCCAAATGTGAATGCCCATACACTCCCTTTATGTTATTTATCCTTGTACGTATTCGGATGATAAATCTTCAGAGCAGATTCTGTCTCCAAGCTGTCCTGTGAAAAATTATGGCTGCGTATACACAGATACTATTCTTATCAACAATAACTGAAACTAGGACTTCCTGTGTCCAGAAAAGAGGTACTTGATATCAAAACAGAAGCAGTAATACCCTTTGCTCCAAGGGGACTAAGATTTCTTAATCAAAGCCAGATTAGACTACCTCTCTACTATGTCAACATATCAGTATTGCTCTGATGTTTGAATAGATATCAGGCGGTAATCAGGTTCTGGATGTAAATTGGTTCACATAACCAAACTGCCTCATTTTAAGTACAAATATTCTGGTTTCTCTTGCCTTTTGAGCATACAAGAGGTGGTTCCAGCAGAATATTGTGGAAGTGAGGTAGGACTGGGGAGTACAGTGATGCTAGCCTCCAATCTAGCCATTGTGGAGATCCTAGAAGCTATAGATGGAATTTTACATGCTTGAAAAACATGTCTGAAGTGTGAGCCAACCAAACAAGAACAGAATTGGGGCAGTACACTAGTGACTACAGAGATTTAGAAGCAATTGTCTCTATAGACTATCGGTCCTCACTGAGCTATACTACAACAGCACAATGGCTCCTTATGGCCTCTTAACTTCCAGTATTCTTAAACTAACAGCAAGAAGAACAATGTACAGCAAAGTAATCACTACCTGACTATCTGATGAGATTTTCCTCACTCAGTGACAATAAGAACCAGCTCAAACTTCCCTACAGTCTCTGATGCTCAGGGAATAGAGATTAGGTTAGTTTTACTTCTGTATTGTAGCCATGGAAATAGTATGTTAGCAAGTTTGTTAGCACTTCAGATCATTTCTTTGAAAAAGCTAATCTTGAAATGTAGTTTCCATGCCCTTGGGAAATCTCTTCCTAGATTTTCTTCTCCTGGGCCCTTGCAAAATCTGTCGAAGTTTTACACTGGACCTACTGCAGTTTCAGAAGACCAGCTGCTATCTATAAGCAAAAGATCTGGAACTATCATCACCTGAGGCAGAATCTGAGGAGTTTTTTTCAGCACTGATACAATTCATAGTTTTCACAGTTCATAGATACTGTTTTATCCCTAATAGACCAATTTCAAGTATACTTGTAGTCTGAAAAGCAGATAAACACTTTCCATTCATTCAGTATGCAGCCTGCAAATTTCCAAACAGTGCAGTGACAATAAATTCACATACAGACCATTCTTACATAAGTAAAAGTTCAATCCCTCCATAAACTATTAATGCAGTGAGGTAACACAGTTAGGAAGATGCATAATCTTTCTCTTTGCCCATACTGCCCACTCTGCCAAATATTGTAGAATAGCACCAGGGCTGAATAGTTGCAACAAAGCCTTCCCTTTCTATTAAAAGTGTTCAGATAATGGTGCTGTGTTAGGGCAGAGCTGAAAGCTCCTAATGTCACTGCTACTGCTTCTGCATAAAACGGCTTCACACTCTGTCTTTCAGTAATTGCATGGGGATAGTAATGCCACAACTACTGCAGCCTTGGAAAGATTAAATCATCAGCATAAGAAGAATACTCAAAAGAACTTAAAAACTCCTAAGAAAGGATTTTAAACTCTTTTTTCCCCTATAACACAGAAATAATTGACAACATTTGAAAACTGTAAAAAGAGGTACAAGGAAGAGGAAAGTATTTGTATTTTAACACCATTTGAGTGGACAAAAGCAGCTGCCTGAAACGGCAAAGCAGAAAAATACCTATCTAAAATAAGGACAAATTATTTCCTTACAATGCATCAAAGTTTACCTGAAACAGGGAAGTATCTTTTAGTTCACTCCCATCATGAGGAAGGCAGCTGGCACTCGTTCAGAGGAACACCTTTCCACAACCCATCCTCTACACTCACACTCTACAATTTGGTAGGAAACATTCTCCAGCCCTTTGGCTTCCTAAACAAATTGCAGAGCACAAGTTCCTATGCCCTGTTTTCAAAGATCTCTCTTGCCAGAGTCACTCTGTGTGGTTGTGAAACACACTGATTTCTCAGCCAAAAACCAAACCAGACTGGATTCACAGTAAAGGAAAACACAAGATCTTTTAGATACTTTAAGTCACCTTTTTGGTAATAAAATAAACAGCAGATGTAATTCTACTATGAGCTTCAAATAGACAGTGTCTGTATTTGCTTAATAACTCCTACTCAGAAGTCTTAAGACAGGTTCCAGTCTTTAAAGTGATATCATGTCTTCCAAATGCTGCCCTCAGTTTTTACAACCTCTATATTCTCAGAAGGCTGCTATCGTCTGTTACAATCAAGTGTGGATTAATGTGCTTTTAAGAATTTTGCCTGAAATCAAGGGATTTCAGTACATAACTATGCAAATTTCTTTCTGAATTCATGCCTAAGTAGATAGGAGTAACTGAAAAACAACTATGGAAATACCATTGATGCTTTTTCCAATAGTGGGGTTTAACAAATACTTTCCCTACCTTCTTAGCCTATCTACCTGTCACATTCACTCTAGGCTGTTCCTATTATGAGATATCATCTATATATTCATATGAATTACCAGAACATACATCAGTTCTAGATATATTCTGTGAAATTTCTTATCTCAAGAAGTGTTAAGCATTTCTATAGGTATTCAATATGATATATTTTTAAAAAGATGTTTTAGATGTGCATATAGAAGCACACTTTTCTTATTACCTCAAGCCTGATCTTAGCTTTATCAATGGGTTTCCTGAACCATACTTTTGGAATGAGACACAAGTGTTAGGAAAAAATGTTTTAAATACAGTTTGTTTTATGGGTTTCAGCTCTGGAAAGGAATACTGAAGTTAGGATGGACTTACTTGCTGCAGCTATCAGAGACACAGAACAGTAGTGTCTGCTACAGACTGGTGAGTCAGTCTCCGTTCTTGGGTTCTTCATAGCATTTAAGCCACAAAGTTTCACCTCCACAACACCAACTCTTTACATCTGAGACAGAGAGTAAGTTCAAGGAAGCAGAGAAAGTGATTGTTTTCTGTGCTGATTAGAACAGGCCTATAGTACAGTCCACACTTTACAAAAGTCACTTCCTTCCTATAGAGTATCATTTATATGGTAAACTACTGTCAAGAACCTGTTTGCATTCAAGTCCTTCTCACGTAGCTCTACCAATGAAGATAATCTTCCTCTTTACCGCTTTCCACAAGCACCCTTTCATTGGAGGGAAAACAACACAACAAACATAAAATGATCGTATTGCTTTTGAAATGTCATAAGGCTGCTCAGCATATAAACTGAGAAGAAACTAGAAAATCTCCATCTGGACCACGAGATGGTGCTCAGTTCCCTCTGTAACAGACATATGGAGTGCCACCAGAGTCAGGAAAGTTTGCTTGGACTGGGTATTGACAGCCCCAGCCTAAGCACACAAAGACAGTTGGGCTCATAAATTATTCTCTCTATGCAGCCTTTTTGGGTATAGCATTCCCTATAAAATACTGCTGTGCTACTGGAGGAGTCATCCACCCAGTCAGAAACTGCAAAAAATACTACTGAGTCTGCTGAGCTGGAAATTCAAAATCTACCACACATGTGACAAAAAATCTTGACGTTTGGATAACCTTTGCAGTTCATTCAGGAAAATGAACTCTCCATGAGAACTATGCAAAAAAACGCTACCTCTCACATTTTCACATAGTTTTCATGCTGCTCCGTCTGCTCTGTTGCATTTTATATGCTTCAAATAAATCAAAGAATGACCAGGGAGAGAGATATCATAAACTTTTATTAGAATGAGAACTGGTCAATGTTATTGGTACCTCTTTTAATGGCAATGATGATTTAGGAAGCAAATTTCACTTGATCTAAAATTATTCTAAGGAGAATGTCGTGGTTTCGGCCCATCAGGGAACAAAAGACCACGATTAGCCTCAAGTACCGAAGACTAAAGGATTGCTAAAGGGCAGGGAGAGCTTAATTGCCGCTTAAGGTGCAGGACAAAACAGACCAGGCTACTTGGCTTGGGGAAGAAAACAGAAAATAATTTAATACCAACTAAAACATAAAACCCCC
>WBNH01036427.1:0-13444 GCA_013401255.1 Urocolius indicus
TGCAACAGACTTGTTTTGTGCTGGTTCCGTTATCAGGAAATCTAATTTCCTGGGAAGAGGTCGATCCATTTCACAGAGACTAAACTGATAAAAACCCCAACCTCTCTCTTACTCTATCTAAATCGTGTTTGCTTTACCGCTGATGGCCAAGAACACAAGACTCTCAGACTGTCACACAACATACATCTTGCAGCAGCGTGACGGGCAGATGCAGAACAGCTGTCATGTATTGGAAAGAAATGTATGATAAGAAAAATCTCGCACTTTTTCCTTGACACAGAAAACGATGCCCTGAGGTACGATGCCTGCTCAGGAGGGAAAGCCATTTATGTCATTCTCCTCCAGCTGTTGCCCCCTCACTAATATGTTAAAACCAGTGAATGATCTTGCAGAGGACTAAGGCAGTGGTCCATATACATCGCTCCTGTGGTGTCAGAGGTGGGTGGATCATTTCATAGCACAGACCGTGAACTGACCTTTCCTAAGGGCAGTGCACCATAGCTACATTCACATATGTGACAGCCACTTTTTGGTCAAATGTATCACCGTGGGCATGGACCCGTCAGAGGGATGCAGAGGTAGAAATAGCAGCTATGGGAGGTTACTGTGACTGTCACTGGGTGCAGGACAGGGCGAGACAAGCAGCACTGCACGGAGTGGGACTGGCGGTGGCAGCCGGACACGGCACTCAGCAGAGAGGGACAGACGGGCACTGCTTCCAAAGAAAACATGATTGTCAGAAAGCAGAAGGGGCAATAAGATACAGGCTCACACGGGCAGAAGGACAGCAAGAAAAGCATTCCAGCTGCAGGCACCTGGGAAGAGATTTGTCCAAAACACTTACAAAAGCATCCCTTAGCAGATAAAACACAAAAAGGGGTAACTCACTGCAGATAAAACACAAAAGAGGGTAACTCACTGCAGGCCAGAGCACTGTGTATTTAAGAAAAGAAATATCCTGCATTGGAAGGAGAGACTTGAGCCTTGGCAGCATCTGCTGCAAGTCCCCTGCTGCCCACACCAAAGCAAACTCCAAATCTCCAAACTCACATTCTAATTTGCTCCACTACAGAATTTCCAACCCAATACCCAATTATGCCTCTCTGACGAGGGTGAAACTTCAGCCGATGGTATTACACATTCATGGACACCTGCAGACCTAATAATTGACCAGGAAGGATGTGGATGAGATCAGCAAAATTGCTGCATTGCTACTGCAAGCCTCAGTGTCCTATAGCAGGAAACAGCTTTGCCACTGGAAGGTGCATAATTTAATAAACCATTAACTCAAACCTGAGGTGAAGTAAATTCAGCATATTATATATTTCAAAATAGCATTAGAATTCAATTTAAGTGTCACCAAAAGCCTAATCCTCAGTATACAGAGCATATTAATAAGTGTCTTGGAGCCTGTGGTTTGATTTAATTTCCAGCTGAGTTGTGCTGTCACATCACTGTGATCCCTGCCGGGAGGATATCTTGATGATGGCATCACTGGTCCAAACGGGAGCCGAATTGGACAGATGCAGGGTCCTGCTCTGCGGGGCCGTCCTGGGTGGGCAGGTGGCCGCTCACTCCAGTAAAGGCAATGCAGCTTCCAGCTGTGTCACTTCGGGCTGCCACCGCTCCCCAGTGACAGCAGGGTCCTTGGCAATGTCCCCAGGCTCCCCCAAAACAACCCTGCCTTTGCTTCCCTACGTAGTCAGGGGGCAAAATGCATTTTTGATACTGCAGCTGCTCCTGTAAAAGCTGCTGAGAAGAGGCAGAGGGCAGGCAGTTCTCACACAGCCACGCGTGCTGCTGGGATGATGCACGAAGAGCGGCCGCGGGCTCAGGCAACGGCTGCCCCCGCACTCAGCCCGGTCAGTGACAGAGACGCTGATCCCATCCCTCGAGGCAGGTGCAAAGTGCAAATGCTGCATCATTTCCAGCAAGAGCCAAAAGCATAAAATCTGCTTTCCATTTCTGTGGGAGTCGGACATGATTTGGACTTTTTTACGTCGCCCCTGTAATAACTCCTCCTGATTAGCAACCCAGGCACGTCTCACAGCAGTTTGGGAAATGCATCTCTTCTATAAATGACAACAGATTATTTAAGCAACAACTAAAGCACTCTGACTGCTTCTTAGTTTGCTCGCATTAACGTCAGTCTCCTCATATATCTAGGGAACGAATCCGGGATTTTCTTTAGAACGGCAAAGAGCGGTACAGAAATAGCAGAGTACTCATCTGAAATAAAGTTATGTGTTTGAAAGGCTTGGAAATTGTTTTTTAATCACTGGCGTCTTTCTTCTGGAATATAATCTGCCGGCTATACATTCTGCTTTTCCATCCCATTTCTCAGGAAAATGCAGCAAGTGTGTTAATAAATAATTTATAAAAACATTACAAAAGATAAAGCACTCCTGCTAAAATGTTTCCAGCCTTCGAGATACCGGTTCATTTGTAATCCTCTCTGCCTCCCCGTCACTGGAGCATCAGCAGAGGGTTATTGCTGCCTCTCGCCGCAGTCCCATTTTATTCATCCTGCAGGTGTCAAAACACATCTTTGTCTTGGAAGTATCCAGACTGATAAAAGGGTATGGCCCAGCCTGAGTTGCAAGCTCAATTTTGTCTAGTACAGACTTTTGTCGTGAAAAACGTTTTTCAGGGAAGCAACATCCTGATTTCTTTCCACGGGCCTGTGTGTGAGGATGGATGTAAAACACAGATGTGTGCCTGGTTCTCCTGAAGAAGAGGGTTCTTGCAGATGCTGTTTCCTCCAGTGTTTTGTCCTTCCCCTAACAGCAAATGGGACATGCTCTCTGCAAAGCTTAACAGGGGATGAGAAGACAAGTGGAAACCAGAGTTTATACAACAGGAGAACCGCTGCAGTTACCTAAGTGCCATCACTGGGGCTGCTGCCATGAGCTCTCAGCAGCCCTGGCAGGGCTCAGGGCCCCAGCACTCATCTCTCCAGGCCAATCCATAGAGGGGAGCTCTGCCTGCCAGAAACTCTTCCAAACCCACCAAGCACTTTCAGACAACCATCTTGACCAAGGGGAGCTGTGAACCAGAGCCAGCAATGCTGCTGCCCAAGCACTGGCCCTTCCCAGGGATGAGCTGCAGGCGTTTCCATCTTCAGCCTGCTCAAGGCACAGGGTGCAGGAGCTCAGGTCGCATGGCTGCAAACACAGAGGTCTTTCAGAGGCAGTGAGTGGGTGCTGTGTCAGGGAGAGGACAGCAGCTGTCACTGCGTGTGAGTCTCAGTGCCCATCACCAGAGCTGCCAGCGACAGCGGCCTCGGGCGCCCCGGGGAGACGCAGCAGCAATCAGGAGGGAGATGAGGAAGAGCAGACCTGCAGCAGCTGGCTCCCCTCAAAGACAAATGGCTCCTCTCAGGTCTCTGACGCTGAAGGCAAGAGGAGAGAGGTCTTCCAGCAATGCAGCACGCAGCTTTGTGGCTTTTGCTTCATCTTTATTTTACACAAACACTGGAGAACAGCAGAGCACGACGTGAATTGTCACTGTTAAAGCTGCCTCTAACAATAGCCGAAGTTTTGGGCCATTCGTGCTGAACGCAACTTGAGTTTGACACAATGTGCAGAGCCACAGAAAGGCTCCTTCCAATCTGCTCAGCTATTCATCCCACTGTTATACTGAGCTCTGTCGAGGGTGACCCCAGCACAAACCAAGTCTTGTTGAGATTGGCAGCTGGGCACTAGGCTAATGCATCCAGCAGCTTCTGTCCTCTAACCAAAATGAACAAAAAAGGGCAAGGTGTCTGCAAGGAGGCTCAGCTAACATCTCTCTCACTTGTTTTCTCATAAATTCATTTTCAGGAGTAAATATTTGTCAGCACTATTTTTTTAAAAATAATGAAACCAGAAAATTAACAAACTCCTGGAACGTCAGTTGTACTGATCAATGCTTCCTGCACAGCTCCACCAGCTTCAGGAGCATTCCAGATCTATAATGATCCCCGAACAACGTGATGGGAAGTCTTGAGACACAGCTGTTCCTGTGACTGCAAGGCAGCAGTCATGGCAAGGAGCACTGTGCCTTCAGAAAGAGCTGGTGAGAAGATGAAAGGTCTTTCATGTCAAAAGAATACCGAGGAAGCCTGAAAAGGGTCTCCACAGCTTTGTTACTCCTCGAAAATGCTTTTGCACAGGGAAGCATTGTGGGTTCAGCAGAGCTGCAAAGGGACCGACTGTTTTATCCTACCAACACCTGACCACAGTGGGCACTTGCAAGTGCTTTTTCTGTTGCAGCTCAGAGCTGAATTGATGCAAAAGACAATTCTGCTGCTGTGGGTCACCACAGAGGCATGCTTACGATGCTGAACCATGCCAGAGCCCATCAGGTACCCCATGCCATACTCTGCTATACTTCATTGAACACTTATTTTCATCATATAGGCTAAAACTCACTTTGGGAAAACGTTCTAGCATAGCAGCAACAGTTTATATTCCCATTAGAAAAAATGCAAAGGCTCATTATGCCACAAGCCCAACTCACACCTTGATCCCCAACAATAGGGGACCAATCTGAAGTGTCCACACATAGCACACGGTCCTCGATGATTTATTGCCCAGTTATTTCTATTTTACCCAAATGAAACATAAAAACACATTATAAGCAAAAGTCTCAGGATTGTTTATGTGATTGTAGCACTTCCAATTTATGTTGAAAGGGACTAAAATCCTCAAGCTGTCTGTTGTGCTCCAGCCAGGGACGTGGAAGATGCTGCTGACGTAGGGCACTACAAGTGATCAGACAGGGAAATGCTGCTTTGCTGGGACACCATGGAGAAAGAAGAAAAAGGAAGGTTTCCTCTCACTTAGGACACAATGAAAAATATGAGTCAAAAAAGTACAGAATGAACACCACATTTCTGCAGGACAGTTGCAGATGTCATTCAAAGCTTTTCAACTGATTTTCAGGCCTCGATACTCAGACTCCAGCCATATGGCACAAGTGTGGAAGACAGCAAGAGAAACATGGCAGTTCATGGGTAAAGATGAATCTCATCTCCAATAACCTTTGCAAACAGCAGCCAGTTCTGGGAGCCTGGCAGCAAGATAAATGGGAAGCTCCTGGGGTGCCAATTACCAATACACAGAAGGGAACACTCCATTTTGCCGCTCAGCTGTGCCAACGTTTGAAAACTGACTGTATCAGAGAACCCACATTTTCCCTGCATCAGCCATCGTGAGTACAAACAGGGATTTGCTTCTTCTCCTGCTTCCAAGTGACAGAAGCCCTGCTGCCGTTTGGAAGGCATGAGCAGGCGTGGCGCTGGTGTTCGTACAGGCGCATCCCGCCGGCAGACAAACCCCAAACCCCGTGGCAGTGCCTGTGCACTGAGCCCTTCCAGCAGCCTGGGGACCTGCCCTCGCTCACACCTCTAAAAAGTCTTCAGCAGCGTCTCTCTGCGCTTGACTGGCTGCGAGCAGCTTGGGCACTGCTGCTTTGAAGCAGCTAACAAAACAGTAATAACACTACCAGAGTCCTCCCCTGTGCTTCCTGAGGGGGTCATCTGCACCCTCAGCCCTGTCCTTTCCTCTGCCTGTCGCTCAAAGCATCATCTTATTTCCCACAATCAGAAAATTGTGGAAAAAATAAATAAAAGAGAACACAATGTAGGAAAGCACCACAAGCAGCACCTTCCTGCGAGAGGCTGCCAGCACCGGGGGCTGCACCATCTCCTGCAGACACACTACAACACTCGCTCAGCGATTACAACATCTATTACAAATCATAAAGGTGCTTGGGGTAAGGTAACATTGAAAATCTGTTATCAACAAAGCCTGAAATGTCTCAGAAATGTGAACTTCCTTCAGAACAGAACAGAACAGAGGTGGGGAGCTGGGCTGAGCTGCCCGCAGAGCCCACACACAGCCTCTGCCCATGGCCTCGCTCAGAGCTGACAGTTCAAGCTGACTGGTTTTCATTTCTTCTCCCTTTGGCCACTCTGCGGGGAGCAGGCTCATTGTGCCAATCATAAATGGCAAGGCAAAGTTGTTTAAGTAAGGCATCAGATACCACCATATAATTAATGGCTATAGCACAGCATAAATGCACAAGAGAGTCTGCTAATCTCTGTGGCTTGCTTGAGTCTTGGCCTTTATGCTGAAAATGCTAGTCAGAAAAGATCAAGAACAATTGCATGGGGATTTTTAATCAATATCTAACCTGACAATAGGATTTGGAGGCAGATCATCCCATAAAACACAAGCAGCATCACAGACTAATTGTATTTACTTCCTATTGACCAGAGATGCAGAGGCAGAGAGCTCTGTATCCCAGGAAGGTACTATACGTCCCTCAAAAAAGTGAGTCACCCGTTTGCCTCCGTGAATCAAAAAGCTAAACATTTTGCTGGAGGTTAATGTCAAACGCTGCCCCGTCTGTACCTGTTTTGGAATATCAAAGTCATCTATTGGGTGGCGCTGAAGTGAAAGACAGTGAAGCAGAGGCACAAAACCTTCTCCCTCTGTCTTTTTGGTCTCACTCCCTCTAAATTCACTGTGGAGCTCAAGAGAAACATTGTGCAGACGTTAGAAAAGCATCATCTATTCTTGGCCAGCTCCTTTCTCTCCGGCTGCATAACCTTGAGCGCGTGATTGAAGGATGCCCATTGATGCCTGGGAGATGCTGTCATGAATCACAGACCCCCATTCCTCCCACAGAAAAGGCATGTCCTTGTTCCTGAGTACCACTATACCACATCCATAACGAGATGCCCTGCATCACATACTTTCCATCCACTTATCTCAAACCAAAGCAATTATCAGAACAAAGATGTTTAAATGTTGACACACACCCTCTGAACATGAACGAGACAGACTTTAGGGTACAGGTAAGAATATCTCATGGTGCTGCAATGCAACTCATCAGATACAAGCTGGCTAACTGCCACGACAGCCAAGTCCATCAATACTTCTACATAGCATGGAACAGAAATAGGAAGAAATAAAAAGCTCATGATTAAAGATAAGAGGGGTGATTTACGAGGGGAGGACATCTGGGGAGACAAGCACAGGCTCACCAAGCCCACAACAGAGCAGAACCCAGCTGTGCAAGTAACGCTCATGCCGATGGACAACAGATCGAAATCATGGGAAACTTCCTGATGAAAAAATGGCCAAAGCTAGAAAATACTCTCTCAAAGCTACTGGATAAAGCTTTGTAGTTTGGGAGTGAACCTCCCTAAAGGTCACAGCCCAATTTTAGATTGGAGCTCTGCAGCTCGATTTTGCGTCATCTGTTCCTCTTGGGATCTAATAAGAACGACTCTGCTGTCTGCTCTGAATTTCTTCAGGAACAGGGGCCTTCCTCAACATTTTCAGTTTACATAAAAACATTTCATGAGCTGAGCTGCCCTTCAGGGATGCTGCAAAACTCCTGGCACTGGTGGTGGCAGCAGCTGGGCTGAGGGACCTGCAGCACCTTCCAGCCCCACGCAGTGCTGGTCCCTCGCCGGGTGCCCGAGGCAGTGGGTGGAGGATGCTGCCACCAAGCCAAAGCCCAAACTCTTGCTCCTGAGTAGGCAAGAGCAGCAGAACCAAGTAACCCGCTATGCTGCCCACCATGCTCCTCTCTGCCTTCAGAGGTACACCGAGGACAGATGCTAGGTTGGGACACAACATGCTGTGCCAGCAGGTATTCAGAGAGGGTTCAAGGCTTCCTTTGAACTGTGGTTTCACAACATCTGCCACGGGCACTGGCAGAGGTGGGTGCAGAACAACCCAGTGAGCAGCTCTCTGCCGCCCCAGACAAACCACGCTGTAAGCTCAGGGGTTTTGCTCAGTTTGGCACACTGAACAGTGAACAGTTAATGGCTTCTTTGGGCACACCTACACCCTGCTCCCACGCTTCTCACTGCATCCCACCATAGCCTGTGGGGAAAAACCACTGAACGTCTGCAGGATCAATGTGATCGTGCTGCATTTTTGGTCAAGTCACAGCTTTGCTCCACGGAGGTGAAGTACTGCTCCCACCACTGCAGCAAAGCCCTTTCCTCATTACTTACACGTGGCACTGACATGCAGGGGCCGCAAACAGAGCCGAGACACACGTAACCTCGCAGAGGACAGGGGCATTTTGTGCACGCTCCCTTTGGTTACGTCCACAGTGTGGTAACTGTCCTCTGTGGGTCGTGGAGCATCTGTCAGGCAGCAGTGACAGCAGTAGCATCTTCTTTTTTAATATGGAAGTGTGATTGTAAAACCCAGGGAAAGGAGGATTATTTTCCATTTGCTTCTTGAAACAGATGCCGCTTTCCTCAGATCTGTTTTTTCCAAGACTAGGGGGGAGGGGGATGTGTGTTTTTAATCTTTAAAACAGTAATAATATTGCAATATGTGTCAAATGCTGTTTTCTAGCAAAAGGAAACAAGTCGCTTCCACTTTGTAAGCAATGGCAACCAGTCAATAACATAAGTAACTCTGCGAACACAGGGTGAGCATCTTGGCCCAGTGAACACCCACCCCATGGAAACTCCTGCACGTGAACTCGAGCACACCCACCACAGCCCATGGAGCCCTGGAGGTTCTCAGGATCAGGCCACTACCCAAACCCTGCAGAAATAAGAGGAAAACTCCACTCGACTCCTCCAGGGGCTTCACTGTGCCCACAACAACCAGAAGAAAAACTGTTGTGTGACCCCAAGAAACTCCCTCGAGATTGAACTCCCCATCAGTGGAATCAAACCCATCGCAAGGCTGGCCACAGGGTTCACCCAAATTCCAACCCAGACACAGGGCTGGTTTCCCTCTCACGCCTGTACAGCAGCTGCTCCCCGAGCTCCTGTGCCTGCCTTGCTTAGAACGGGGAAACACAACTGAAAACTTTACAAAATTCTCACTTTGGCTGACATTCTTGTTTAGGGAACATTTGAGCTGGCATCAGCTCTGTGTTTGCTAGAGAAAATATATCACAGCTCTGAACAGAGACATGCAACTAAGAGAACTCCCATCATCTTCAAACAAACAAAATCGCTCTCTAGCAAGGAAAGACAGGACAAGCCAACCTCCCCAGCCACAGTCCATCACAGCCTGGCCAGATTATCCCCAGGAGAGAGGAATTGTCATCATCCTACCTGCAGAAGCCAGTAGCACCTTCTGTGAAACGTGGGGATGATGGAGGAATGGACGTAGCAGCCGTACAAGCACTATAGGGACACAAAAGAGAAAGCAGAGTCAGGTTAGCAAAGGACACCATCACCTGAGGAGGCAGCGCTGGGGAAGGGAGCAGCAGCACATTATGTGCTATGGGAGGATGTGGTTCTGAAAACAGCCCAGGGCTGGTAACACGTGCTGCCAGATTACACACCACCACGTTTTGTCTTAAACATTGCTACAGGTTACAGTCACCAAGCTGAGGGCAGAGCACACAGTGTCCCCATGGTGCTCTGCATCCCGCCAGCCAGCACGGGTGCATTTGGTTACCTGCATCTCAGTCTTTGTTTCAACATATTTTTGTCTATTAAAAACCACAACACAAACACCTGTCCCTGGTTTAACCACCTGCTGATGTGCACTGGAAAGTCGGGGTTTGTAAACGGGAAAAGCTGCTGTCAGGTACTGTATACAGCAAAATCCCACAACACAGTCACTTTTCTTCTTCTTTAAAATTAACTCTGCTTCTTTGATTAACTGAAATCAGTAAGGCTCAGAAAGTCTTTCTGCAGGAAAAAATCAAATTTCCGCTGTGCTGAAACTTTCCAGCACTGCTGTCGGTTGGAAGGCAAGCCCAGTGCGAATCAGACACACAAAACTGGCTTTAATTTAAAAGATCCCAGTACAATTCCTGTCCATGAGATTTGTTTATTATTAAGAAAGCAATATTATTTTCTGACACTGCTGGATTTCATGCAGTGCACATGGGGGATGGGTGTGGGTGTAATGGCACATTCTCCCCCACCAAAAATGATTACTTTTCCTTAAATGTGAGATTGCAACAGCTCAGCAATCTGCTCACAGCTTCCTTCAGACATTTCCCCTGGAAGATCAGGGGCCACATATATTTTAGGCACATCAGTGTTCTGCCACTACAGAAGGGAAACAACCAAAACCCAACTGCAGTGGATTCTTAAGGGTAATTTCCTTTTATCGTTTTACTCCAGCCACTGCACCGATACGATGACTCTCATGTTAACATACTCTTCACTTGCTCACAGCCCCGTCTGCACTCTGCCAGGGGTCCCCACCAGTGTGGAGTGCGAGAACCACCACACTCAGCAGTAGCAGCTGCAGGACGGGACAGCCCCAGCTCTGGCCACAGGCCACACCACAGTGAGACTTTAAACCGTGTTAAGTGAGACCTAAGTGGTACTGGAAAAAAATTATCACTAGATAACCACATCAGTTGCCTCAAAGACCAGTTTTTTCAGATAGAGGTGTCCCAGCATCAATGGTGACGCGAAGGCTGATGCGTGGCATCAAGGCACTATGAGCCCGGCGGGTGACCTGTGCACAGTGCCACGGTGACGCTGTGATCACGGCCACGGCTCCATCCACGCCAGCCCCTGGCGTGAGATGCTACCCAGGGGCATGAACACAGAGCAGCACGTAAAACTTCATTTATAATCCTTCTGCCTGGAAGGCACCTCGCCAACTGCATGAACACTGTGCAAGCTGCAGCCCCAGCGTGCCCCATGACAGGGTGGGCGCGGAGTTGTGGCGTCAAAGCGCACGCTCACCGGCCAGCACACAGGGCTGCCAGAGCATCTCCTCCCCAAGATCACCGCTCACAAGGTCGGCCTGAATTAAAAAGGATTTAAAGCCTGCTGGCTGCTATCACCGAGTTATTTTTAAAATACAAATGACAGAGATTAATAATGTTTTTAAATGTGTCAAGGGTACATTCCTCACACAAAAAAAGCAGCGAGAAAAAAACAGAGGGGAAAAAGACCTGCAGAAAATAATCCAAAGAAAAGCTTAACATTTAAATCCCACCACTCAGCCTCAGGAAAAGCAGATGCCGTTTGTCTGAGATAATCCCTGACAGCAACTCTGCCCGCATGGCTCTAAGCACCACATTGAAAAGTCTTTAATATTAGTTTCTGCTGACTCAGAGCTGGTCCCCTCACTTCAGAAAGCAGCTCAGTAGGTGCAATATCTCCCAGCCTGACCAGCTGCTCAGTGAGGACAGGAAAACTGGTCTGGAGCACAGCACTGGAGGAGCCTCTGCGACAGACAGCAACAGCTCATGCAATACAGATCAATACAGATCAATATGTATCAGCACACCCCCAGTTGCTCCACAACCTCAATTTACCGCAAAGTCGATCAGAACTTCACCGTGATTAGAACAAAAACTGACCAGAGCTGAGGCTGAGCTCCTTGCAGCTTGCTGCATTTAGTAGTCAGGAAAGCTGCTCTCTACTTCCAGGTCTGTCTCACGCAGAATTCTAGAGATGCCAATAATGAATTACATAAAAGCATCCCACCTCCATGAAACTAGATTTCAGCATTTCAGCAAGCCATTAAGAAAACCCTAATGGTACACAGAATTTACGAAGCATCCACAACACAGAACTGAATTTAAAGAATTTTCTTGGTTTCTTTTCTCCTCCACAGGAATCCAGTTTTGGACTGATGCTTTGGGGCTGCGTCTTCTGACGTGGCAGCTGGGACGAAGGAGGACCTTGTGTGAGCCAACCTCCTCGCCTCCGAGAAAAAGTAGAGAATTCTTCTTCATCAGCACCGTGTGCTTGCACCAAGAGATAACACGGCTGCAGAGAAACTCACTGCAGTGGGAGAAACAGAGCCCGGAAACACATCCTCTGGAGTAAAGGCGAAATGAGCGATGGCGGCAATGAAAACTACATTAATTTCCAATAAAAAGGCATAAGAAATGTTTAAGATATAAATAGAAACCTCAGAAATCTGAGCTTTGTTGTTTTGGAGGATTTTCAAGGTTAATGAGTTACATGCTGTTAGAGGACATCAAAGCTGAGGTTGGGGCGTGCGGTACCTGTGGGTTTGTGGAGAGAGGGTGCACAGGGGCTACTGACCCCACTCCCGACACCGGGGCACCATGAACCCTCTGCCTCGCAGCAGCTGGAGGCTGCCAAGGGCCTGGTTGGCAGCGGATGGCTCCGACTCATGAGAGAACGGAATTACCTCCCTGTCTGGCCTTAGGAGAGAGGTAACCAGGGCACGCTCAATGTGTTCAGCCGAAGAAGCCTTTAAAATGAATTCTTGCTCAAAACAGGCAAGAGGAGTTTCATTAGCTGGGTTTTCTGGTTTGGCTTTTTTTATCGGGGAGGTAAAAGCTGCGGATGCCTGTGTGTCTGTGGCTATGTTAATGCCAGGCTGGGCGCTCAGCCAATGCATTAAGTGAAATCGAATTCCTGAAACCAGCTTTAATCAGCAGATTTTTAAGGTTAGAATGACTCTCTCCTCTGGAAGGCTTGCCAAGGTTAATTCTGTCCTGAGCAGGCTGAATTAATGGGCTGGACAGGGGAGAACATTTTTTTTTCATGATTCTCTTTTAAGTTTACAAAATCTCCAGGAGAAAAGAAATGGCATTTTTGAAACGTCTGAGGAGAAATGCCACTTCAGCATCTTATCGATTTCTGTTTTGAGAACAGAGGCCAAGACGTGAGCGGCTGTCACGGCCAGCAGGAGCCGTGCAGCACGGGAGCTGGCATCGGCTCGTCCCCCGAGGGACCCAGCCAAGGGCTGCGGGTGCTGGTACGTGGAGATGGCTCCCGGCCATGGCGGGACAGGGCCCGTGGGGATGGGACAGGACCGCTCCTGGCAGCAGCAGTGGCACGGCGCAGCACCGCTGCAACAGCTCCCACAGCCTGTGCCATTTGCTGCCTTTGGGAAGAGTGTGCTTGTCCTTGCACATTACACAGAGTTCAGAGCTGGAGGGTGCACAGGGCACAGACCCAAAGTCCTGCAGTTGTAGGGAATCCCTCTTTGGGCTGATAAACCAGCTGAGAGCAGCGACCCACACAAATCCTCCTGAACACAACACCCACACTTGCCTCCAGAAGTTCGTGGCTGCAAGCGCTTTCTCTGCAGCCCCTGCACTGCTCCCAGACAGCCAAGCCCTGTCAGCTCCACTTCATCTTGCACCTTTTTAAAATCAATTGATAATTAAAGAGAAAAGGGCCTTCTCTGGACAAAGGGGGAAGAGTCATGCAATTAAAACTGCCTACCTCTCCATTTATATGCAGTCCACATCTTGCATTATCAACTTTCTGAAAACCGGGGGGGGCAGAAATCAAAGTATTGGTGTAGGTTTTTTACCCTGAGCTCCTTAAAGTGATTGTGGCTTATTTAAAAATAATACAATAATGCTGAGGTGTTCTTCCTTAACAAGAACACCTTGGGAATGAAAACAGGAAAGCAAGAGAATAAAAAATTCAAGATAGGGTTGGACAGGCTTTGAAATTCTTCTCCCTGGTGAGTTACACTAGTGGATATTTAAAAAAAAAATAAAA